>CM035229.1:14327062-14927062 GCA_020226215.1 Sindora glabra | reverse complement strand
TGAGAAACCATTATTTTGATTAACAAAAGATGGCAACAATCTAAAAGCATAGTTGCTACGAGGTCAAGATTAGTGGGTTAGCAAGTTGAAATCTTTGCACCCATTCATCTATAAGTAGAAAGAAGTAGAAGCCACAAGGGGGTAACATTTTAAAGAGAGAAAGAGAGGGCATATAGAGTTTAGTTTCATGCATTTTTAACTTTTTTTTTTGCATGCCTTCTCAATGGAAGGCTAAGTAATCCTCCTATAGGATGGTTTAGGTTGCGACCTATATGGACAATTAGATTTTCTATTCTTATACATTTGTAGTTGTATCTTTATGTTTTGATCATAAATAGATAAGTTTCATATTGTGTTCATGATGTTTTCATTTTATTTTGAGTCTATTTTTAATTCTATTATGAACTAAATCTTCATTTTCATAGGTTAATGATTTAACTTAATAATAACATATTAAATTCTAGTTTATTGAATTTAATTTTAGTTTTCTTCTCTATGATTGAGTTTTAACTATTGTTTTTAATGCTTTTAATTAATTGGCCACCTATTGAATGATTTTAATATGTATGTTGAGACCAGAAGGAGATGCATATGTATGGATCCTATAATTAAAACTATAAACTACATATAAAATAGGAATATATTCATATATTTTATGTAATCTTAATGAGTTCATAAATCATAATGCATTATTAGTTGTTTTAATTGAAAAGAGTTAGCCAGTAAAATTCAGATTGTAATGTTTTAGCAATTATTCTATTTGCTTCAAAATGATCACTGTATGGGGATGAATGACGATAATGCAAGATGCTACACATATAATAATTCTATATAAGCAATGCTTGTATAAGAAAGGATCTTCCCAAAAGTAGTAATTCATATCAATAAGGAACTTTTTCTTTTATTAGCTGGATAACTTATAAGGCATGACTTTACTAGCTAATTAATTAACAAAATTAACAAACTAAGGAGTCGAGAGTGATTTCATAGTAAAGAGTTACTTATTTAGGAAATTTTCCTTGATTGGTGATTCTACCTTCTACTCAAATGGCTCTAAATAAGATAGATGATCTACAATCAAGTTCTCAATCCTTTTCTTATCTTTAATCTTCAAGTTAAATTCTTCCAATAAAAACACCCATTTGATCAGTCTTAGCTTAGCATCTTTCTTTTTGACCAAGTACTTAATAGTTGAATGGTTTGTGTTTATAATTACTTTTAACCTGATCAAATAAGCTTTGAATTTATCAAAGGCAAATACTACTACCAAGATTTTTTTTGTTGTTGTTGCATAATTTAGTTGGGCATTCGAGAGTGTTCAATTAGCATAATAGATAGCATGGAAAATTTTATCTTTTTTCTAACTAAGAATAACTCCAATGGCATAGTTACTTGCATCACATATCATTTTGAAAGAAAAATTCTAATCTGGAGCTATTATAACTGATGCAGATACTAAAGCACTCTCTAAAGTTTGGAAGGTTATAACACACTTTTTATCAAACACAAATGGGACATCCTTTTCTAGTAACATGTAAAGTGGCTTTGTGATTTTTGAGAAGTCCTTGATAAACCTTTTGTAAAACCCTATATGGCCTAGAAAACATCGAATGCCTTTAATTGATGTAAAAGGAGTTAATTTCCGAATTGTTTCAATTTTTGCTCGATTAACTTTAATCCCTTGAACAAACACTTTATGTCCTAACATAATACCTTTTTTCACCATGAAATGACATTTTTCCCAATTTAGAACCAAATTTGTCTCCACATAGTGTTGTAATACTTTTGCCAGATTAGAGAGACATTATTCATATGATTCACCAAAGGTCAAGTAATTTTATTATTAATTGCTAATTCACTATATTCTTACATGAACTAAAACAACTAATAATGCAATACAATTTATGGAACTCATCAAGATTACACAAACCATATGAATATATTCTTATTTTACAAGTAGTTTATGGTTTTAATTATAAGATTCACACACATGCATCTTCTTCCATTCTCAACATGTATATTAAAATCATTCAATAGGTGGCCAATCAATTGAAAGTATTAAGAATAATAATTAACACTCAATCATGGAGAAAAAAACTAAAATTAGATTCAATAACTAGAATTCAATCTATTATTATTAAGTTACATTAACACCATAGGAAAATGAAGATTTAGTTAATAATAGAATTAAAAACAAACATAAAATAAAATGAAGACATTATGAAATGATCAAAATATAAAAATACAATTACAAATGCATAAGAATGAAAAATCTAGCCATCCATATAAGTGGCACCTTAAACCATCCATATAGGAGGACTACCTAACCTTCCATTGAAGAGGCATGTAAGAAGAACTAACAAACAACAAAAACAATAATAACATAATCCTATCCCACTAAGTAAAATCACCTACATAGATTATATGATGCCATTGGGCTCTATTAGAAACCAAATTTTTAGTAATATTATTCATTAAGAGATCTCTTTTTATAACTTTCCCTAATGTCCTTTTTAGCCTCCTTTAACACTTTTTCATAAGGCTAAAGACTATATGATTGACTTTTCTCGCTAGCGCCTCCAATGGCTTTCTTTGCACATGATCAAACTACCTTAATCAATTTTTCCTCAATGGGTGCCATGCTAATATGCCTTCATATGCATTTATTTTGTATCTTATCCTTTCTTGTATAACCACACATCCATCTTAACATTTTCATTTTTGCTATCCTTATTTTTTGCTCTTATTGTTCCTTTAGAGCCTAACATTCACTATCATAAAGCATAGCTGATTGTATAGTAGTCCAATAAAACTTTCTTTTAAGTTTAGTACGTACTTTGTAGTCACAAATAACTCCTGATGCCTTTCTCCATTTTAACCATTTAATTTGTATCCTTATTATAACATCTTTATCAATTTCCCCATCACTTTGTAATATAAATCCTAATTACTTAAATTTAGATACTTGGAGTATGACATGCTTTCTAATTCTTACTTCTAAATCATTTCTATCTTGCTTTTTTTTTAAATTTGCAATGCATATATTCTATTTTGCTCCTACTTTAATGAAAATCCTTTGATTCTAATGTCTGTCTCCAAAGCTCTAGTTTATATTTAACCTCTTCCCTCGATTCCTCAATTAAAATTATATCATTTGCAAATAGCATACATTTAAGGATAGTCTCTTTTATCTTGCTAGTAAGAACATCCAAAATTAGATTAAACAAGTAAGGACTTAAGATTGAACTTTGATGTAAACCTATCCTTATAGTAAATTCCTTTATTTCGCCCCTAAGAGTTTTCACACTTGTAGTTACCCCATCATACATATCTTATATAGCCCAGATATATGCGACATGAACTCCATTCTTTTCTAAGGCTTTCCATAACACTTTTCTTAGTACTCGATCATAGGCTTTTTCTAGGTCAATGAAAACTATATGTATATCTCTTTCTTTACTCCGATACCTTTTCATTAACCATCGTAGAAGATAAATAACCTCTATTGTAGACTTTCTTAGCATAAATCCAAATTAGTTCTCTGTAATTCTAGTTTTGTCTCTTAATTTATGCTTAATCACTTTTCCCATAATTTCATAGTATGACTTATAAGTTTTATCCCTTGATAATTTACACAGTTTTAGATATTTCCTTTATTTTTATATATAGGCATCAAAATACTCATCCTTCACTCATTTAACATTTTCTTAGACCTTAAAATCTTATTAAATAACTTAGTGAGCCAAAAGATACGTTGTTCTCCTAAACATTTCCTAACTTCAATTGGAATACTATCAAGACCAATGGCTTTACCATTATCCATCCTCTGAAGAGGTTTTTTTATTTCCTTAACTTGAATCTTGTGATAATAAGCTAAATTTTATTCATCCTATTAGGAACTAATCCTTCTATATCCTTAGTCAATTCTTGCTTATCACTGAAAAACTTATAAAAGTATTTCTTCTATCTCTCTTTGATATCTTCATCTGTGAGCAACACTTATCTTTTTTCATCCTTAATATACCTTACTTGATTTAAATCTCTTGATTTCCTTTCCTCATTTTTGGTAAGCTTATAAATTTTTTGTTCTGCATTCTTTGTACTTAGATTTTGGTAGAACTCCTTAAAAGCTTTAGATTATGCCTTGCTTACTGCCTTTTTGGTCTTATTCCTAACTGTTTAATACCTTTCCTAATTTTTGGCATTGTCATACACATGTAAGGCTTTAAAACATACATTTTTTGTTTTGACCTTTTTTTGCACACTTTTATTCCACCACTAAGATTCTTTATCTCTCATTCCAAAACCTTATGATTCACCTAAAACTACCTTAGCAACAATCTTAACCCTCTTAGCCATCACATACCAAATATGGTTAGTAATAAGTAAAATATTTGAATATTTATTTTCTCTTATATTATGTCTTTTTGGATGTTATATTAACTTAATTTAATAAATCTGTTTGCATTTTGCGAATGGGACATGATTTTTGAAATGAAATTAGACTTTTCGGATAATGCTGGATTTTGACACTGTTTCATATTTCTGGCTCTATCTGGAGCTATGGACGTCATATTGGGCTTTCCTTTATATGGATTGAAAGCTAAAAGAAAGCCTTACAACTTTCATGTTGCAGCTAAAGCCCAGTTCTATCTCCAACAACTTCAAATTTTGCATAGAAACTGAAGCAGTGGTTCTGCCCGAGACTGACCTCTGCCCACTAATTTAGTCATAACTTGAGCTAGAAATTTCAAAATTAGGAGGTCTTGCCTCCATTTGAAAGCTCAGATCCACGGCTACAACTTTGATGAAGACTAAAATGCGTGAATCCACCGATTTAAGTGTCAAAAGTTTGCAAAAACGCTGAAATATGGTTGCTCCGAGGTCAAAGATTATGGCTAGTAGTCAAGATTGGTGGCTTGGCAAGTTGAAATTCTTGCACCCATTCATCTATAAATAGCAAAGGGATCAGCTGAGAAAAGGCATCTTGGAGAGAGAATTTTAGAGTTTAGTTTCATGCATTTTAAGTTTTTCTTGCATGCCTCCTCAATGGAAGGCTAGGTAGTCCTCCTTTATGGATGGTTTAGGGTGCCACCAATATGGATGGCTTTACCTCTTACATGGATGACTAGTATTTTGATTTTCATGCATTTGTAGTTGTACTTTTATGTTTTAATCATGAATGTTAAGATGTTTTCATTTTATTTTGAGTTTGTTTCTAATTTCATTATGTTCTAAATCTTCATTTTCGTAGAGTGATGACGTAGCTTGATAATAACAGATTGAATTCTAATCTATTGAAACTAATTTTAATTTTCTTCTCCTAAATTGACTTTTAATTATTATCCTTAATGCTTTAATTGATTGGCCACCTTTTGAATGAATTCAATATACATGTTGAGACTGGAAGGAGATACATGTGTATAGACCCTATAATTAAAACCATAAGCTGCATATGAAATAGGAATATATTCATATGGTTTGTGTAGTCTTAATGAGTTCCATAAATCTTAATGCATGATTAGTTGTTTTAATTCACATAGGAATATAGTGAATTAGCAATTAATGACAGAATTACTTGACCTTGGAAGATGGTAGTAATTAATTTAGGGAAACTCGACTATCAATTAAGGGAGTTAAAATTGGATTAGAGTAGATAGATGATTCAATCCAAAATTATTAAGTGAAGTATGATCCTTAGGGCTTTCATTCATATTTGTCTTTACTCCAATTACATTCATATTCATTTTAAATATTTTTTGCATAAATCTTTATTTAGTTACTTCATTTCCAACTAATCGATTTGTCAAATAGTGTTAGGATTATTAATTTTGGTACTTGATGAAACAATCCTCAAGGGAACGATACTTACTTATCATTTTATTACTTGTTTACGATAGTGAATACTTGCACTAATTTATAAACTATTTTACACATAACAGTTGGCACTTCCTAATGCTTCCTAATTACCTTACTCCAATAATATTCTTTTAAAAGTCATATATTTCTCACTCTTGAGCTATCACCATTTGATCTTTGGATTTATAGCTTGTCATCCTTTTTAGTTAAGTGTTTTAAAATGAACATCAAGAATTAAGACCCTATGTTGTGTAGTAAGGCTTTCCCCCAAAATCACTTTGCAATCCTTACAGATTCTTCTATTTGAGTTTCTTACCAAAAAGAAATTAATTTGCAATCTTAAAGCTCCACTTTTGTACATGATTAGATGTTCCTCCCACTTCTTAAAATAAGTGTTCATAATCTTAAAATCATATGCTACAAAAAAATCAAGAATAGATTGTCTCTCCTCATTTAGTGCTCAAAAACTAAATCCTCCATGTGCTCCTAAAAATTACCTTGCCTTACTACTAACATGTCTATTTAAATCTCCTTTGATGAAAATATTTTCTTTTTGTGAAATTCCTCGAATCAACCCCTCTAGGTTTTCCTAAAACTTTTCTTTCAAATATGTCTCTAATCCTACTTGTGGTGTATAAGCTTCAATAATATTGATAATTTCCCGTGTAACTATTAATCTTAATGATAAGACTCTATCCCCCGTCCTTTTAATCCACCACATTCTTCTTCCAATTCTTATCTACAATAATATCAACTCCGTTCTTTCCTTTAACTTTCCTTGTATACCATAATTTAAATCTTGTAGTGTCTAGCTTCTTAGCTCTTTCTTCAACTCATTTAGTTTCTTGAAGACACATGATGTTAATCCATCTCTGAATTATAGTATCTATAACGTCTAAGGATTTACCTATCAATGTACCAATATTCCAAATACCAAACCTAAAGATTAGCTTCTTTGCCCACATTCATCTAGAAAAATATAAAGATTCTTGCTCATTTAACATTACATCCAAGTGCCATTATAGTAGCTCTAGCTCATTTGACATTGTACTTAAGCCATATAGTGTGTTACTTCTATGCAATGACTTATCATTAGCATAATTAAATCATTATGTACGATCCATGGATGAGATTTCGATAAAATTTTACATTAGCTGTCGAAAGCATAACACAACCCAAAGGGAGAGAAATGCCTCAACTTAGGTTACAAGATGGTGTTACTCAATTCGATAAGAAAAAGATGTCTAATCCATCTAGATGCTCTCTTAATATGTTATCCCCTTATGCCTTATACTTTTTTCTATTTATAGATGAATGGGTGCAAAGATTTCAACTTGCTAAGCCATTAATCTTGATTTTGCAATAACCATGCTTTTGGATTGTTGCCATTTTTTGTCAATCAAAATGATAGATTCTCATTTCTTAGTCAACATAAAAGTTGTAAAGCTTGACCTTATCTTTAAAACACACTCAAGAAATACTAATTTTGAATTTATAGCTTTAGTTATGGTTAAATTACTAAGCAAAGATCAAATTTGGATGGAACCACTATTTCAGTTTCTAAGTAGAATTTGAAATCCTTAAAGCTTTAGTTATAATATGAAACTTGAAAGGCTTTCTCTTAACTTTTTATTGATATAAAGAATGACCCAATCCCATATTCAGAGCTTCAGATATGGCCTAAAACCTAAAATAAGGTTGAAATCCAGCATTATTTGAAAATTTTGATTTTATTTCAAAATCATGACCCATTCATAAGATACAACCAAATTTTTTAAATAAAGCTTATATAGTATCCTAAAATACATTTTATAAGGGAAAATAAATATGTAAATATTTTACTTATTAAACTTTCCCACAGTTAGCTTTTGGACATCCTTGAACAAATACAAAATTAAAAACTAAACACTAATTTTTCCATGAAATCAAGAATGCAAATTCATAAGTAAGAAAATAATTAAAGTACAAAGATATCATTACATTCATGAATCAACAAAACTTGACATCTAAGACCAAAAAGGAATTGCAACTTCATTTGAGAAGGAATGAACTAAATTGATAGAATTATTGCAACTCATTCTCTTTTAAGTGCTTAAGGGTAAATGTTTCACTTAAATTCAACATATTGAAGATTGCACTACTATAAGCTTGCATAAATTCTCAATCTTCACTACCTAATTCACATGCACATTTCAAATTAAAAAGATTTATTAAGGATTGTAATGAGGTCAAAGTAAAGGGAAGATAAAATTAGGATATCAAAGGCTAGAACAAAGAAAGAAATTAGTAAAGCAATTGAAATATAAGAAATCAATGAATAATTTTATCTCAACACAATAACTCGAGATTTAAATTCAAATATCCTTCAATTTCTTTCTTTTTTATTTTTTTATCTTTTTTATTTTTATTTTTTTAACATAGCATGTGCAACTTCAAAATTGATGATGCATATACCTTCATACTTTGTCAACAATCCATTTTACAAAGATTCAAATTCTCTACTAATTCCTAAGATTAAGAAAAGACACTTAATATTTCATTAAAAGACATGTTATAGGCTAAAAATAAAGAAATTGTTAATTAAACTCAAAGGGGTTTATTAATGATAAAACTTTAATGTTAGCTATTTAGTTCTAGCTAAAATTAAAAAAAAATACCTTTATCATATTTGAGCATGCATGTGAAATGTAATCTTAACCAAATTTTATACAAGTTCTAGAGTGACAACTTAATAGGTGAATACACACACAAAAAATATAGTGATGATTAAACAAGTAGGCTCAAAAGCTCACAGTTAAGAACTTCCAATTTAATTCATTCAACTCAAAATCCATTACTAAACTTATCAATTTTAAGAAGTAAGAAAGTTGTTTAATCATACTATGATTAAAATTATTGAAAAGTACCTAAATAGAAAAGAAAGCCTTAATTTTTTTTCTAAAAAGATAAACTAAATTTTTTTAACCAAAGGAATGTATATCTAGAGTTAAAAATAATTCTTTACTTGATCATCCTTTTCACACACAGTGAATCTCATGGCTTTAATAACAAAATCTCCTAACAAAAGCTCTTTTTCTTTTTCCTCCTCTTAACCTAATATAGATATCATCCCTAATGTCTTTAGTAGATTAAAAAAATGTTTATTAATTAACCAACTCACACATAAAAGAAATTTTAAGAGTAAAATTGTAAGAGTAATAAAAGTTACAACTGGAAAGTGGTATCTGGCTCTTTCTTCGTACTACTATTTAGGGATTGCCAAACAAGGTCTTTCTATCAGCTTAGTTCATTCCTTCTCAAATGAAGTTGTAATTCCTTTTAGTCTTAGACATCAAGATCTGTTGATGCATGAATGCTATGATATCTTTGAACTTTAATTGTTGTCTTACTTATGAATTTGCACTCATAAGTTTATTAGAAAATTAATGTTTAGGTTTTTTAATTTTCCATTTGTCTAAAAATGTTAAAAGCTAAGTGTGGAGGAATTTGATAAGCAAAATATTTACATATTTATTTTCCCTTATATAATGCATTTTAGGATATTATATAAGCTTAATTTGATAAATTTGGTTATCTTTTGTGCATAGGTTATGATCTAGATGAAATCAGATTTTTTGGATGATGCTGGATTTCAATACTGTTTTAGGTTTTAAGCTATATCTAAAGCTTTGAATATCAGATTGGATCATTCTTTATATAAATCAAAAGGCAAGAGAGAGTCCTTTAGCTTTCATGTTTTAGCTAATGTCAATTTCTATCTTTAAGGATTCTCAATTCTGCTTAGAAGCTAAAATAGTAGTTCTATTAGAATATGATATTTGCTTACTAATTTGACAGTAACTAGAGCTACAAATGTCAAAATTGATATTTCTTGAATATGTTTTAAAGCTAAGATCTAGCTTTATAACTTTCATGATGATAAAGAAAATGAGAATCCACTATTTTAATTATCAAAAGATGGCAAGAATCCAAAAGCATAACTGTTATAAGGTCAAGATTAATGGCTTCAGAAGTTGAAATATTTGTACTCATTCATTTATAAATACAAAGGAGTAGAAGACAGAAGAGGAAAACAATTTTAAAGAGCATTTAGAGTTTAGTATTATGCATTTTTAGTTCTTCTTGCATACTTCCTTAATGGAAGGCTAGGTAGTCCTCCTATATGGATGGCTAGATTTTTCATTCTCATACATTTGTAGTTATATCTTTATGCTTTGGTCATGAATAAATAAGTTTCATGTTATGTTCATAATGCTTTCATTTTATTTTAAGTTTGTTTTTAATTTTATTATGAACTAAATCTTCATTTTCTTAGGGTTATGAGATAGTTTAATAATAATGGATTGAATTCTAGTTTATCGAATCTATAATTTCAATTGTTTTTCCATGATTAAGTTTTGATTATTGTTCTCAATGCTTTCAATTAATTGGTCACCTTTTGAATGATTTCAATATGCATATTGAGACTGAAAGGAGATGCACATGTATGGATCCTATAATTAAAACCATAAACTACATATGAAATATGAATATATTCATATGGTTTGTGTAATTTTAATGAGTTCCATAAATTGTAATGTATTATTAGTTATTTTAATTCACCTAGAAATATAGTAAATTAACAATTAATGATAGAATAACTTGACCTTGGAAAAAGTTAGTAATTAATTTAAGGAAGACTCAATTATCAATTAGGAAGATTAAAATTGGAATAGAGCAGATAAATAATTTAATCCAAATTTGTTAAGTGATGTTTAATCCCTAGAGCTTTATTTATATTTGCTTTTATTTTAATTGCATTCATTACTTTGCATAAATTTTTATTTAATTACTTTAATTCTTAACTAATCGATTTATGAAATAGTGTTAAGATTATAAATTTTAATACTTAGTGAAACAATTCTTGTGGGAACAATACTCTACTAATCACTTTATTACTTGTTTATAATAATGTAAACTTGCACTAATTGATAAACTATTTCACATGTAACATCCCTTTTTTTATAAGTTTAACATGATCATTTGAATCGATAAAAACTTATAATGCTAAGAGAAAATTGAAATAGAATTTAATTTGGATAAATTATCCATATACTAGAAAACCTTATATTATGTAAGCCTTAATAAAGTAAGTACATTGATGATTTGTTTTATATTAAATTATGTTAGTCTAAATGATGAATTTTGAACAACATATAGATTACAATTAAGTGCATTTTATTGTTTATGAATGGTTATAAATGTCAATGTTATGGTAGTAATGGAATCATAGTGTTGGTTAAGACATTTGTCACAACCTATATCAAGAAACATGACTGATGAAGGGAGTCATTTCATAAATGACTCCCCACTAGCTTTACCTAAATACATCTAAATCAATTTATCATGTGTAATCATGCTTTTTAAGAAGAAAAGAATGTAATTTTTGAAAATTTGTTACGAAATCAATAAAATGTATCCTATTATTACAACTATTCTAACTATACTTAAGACATACTTTACCATCAAAGATCTCATTCAAGTTTACTTCTAATTTATCCAACAATAGTTAGGAACCTTTAGGGAAAAGGTCCCTAGATTAAGAAAATAATAAACAAGAAGAGAGAAAGAGAGTGAGTTTCTATGAAACTAAGTGAGAAATTACAAATCACTAGAAGGTTATTTAAATGAATATTAGTACCATAATACATAAATTCAAATTTAAATCCTAGAAGAAGCCTTTAAATTTCCACCCAAGAAAGTGGTCATCTTCTGATACCTTTGCCAAGGAATGGAAAAAGGTGACTTATCTATCAAAAAGTCCAATACATACATGCACATTTCAAATCCCAAATAAGGTTATTTTATGCATCCACCCCATTATGAGCATACAAGAAAAGTTAATCCTCACATTTATCATAATCCACTTATAACCAAAATATAGTATCATATACAATTTCCATTAATATCATTGCATTTAGTTATAGTCATTTGCGCTTATTAGTGTTATTATTCAAATATATATATATTTATCCATACCACAGTTATACAATATACAAAATAATAAAGTAATAAAAATAAGGAAAGGAAATAAATCTACTTGTGACTCCTAGGTTCAATTTATTCTTTCACAATCTTATCCTCGTGCCTCTTAGGTATGCTTTATTCCTTCATAAATAGTTACTAGATTTGGTGCAACAAGTCATGATATATATATAGCCAACCTCGGAGGTCCCCTAAAGTGAAATGTAAAAGAAATATAGAAGCAGAGATCACAGATGAACTGCAAAAATTTTATTAAAAGAACATAAAACTTACAGAGAAAGAGGAAGAGGAAGAGGAAGAACTACCAATCAGAGAGTCTTAAGTGAGGTCAGTGGAAGCGTGGTTCTGATACATTTGAGTTGTCTATTTATAGACAAAAATTTGATTCCTAAAGCAAACTTCTACAGTAAATACCCATGGGTAAACAGGAAAAGAGATACAATAAAAGTGCTACAGGAAATTTAACTTTAGCTACTGAAAGAGGAAGGTGAAAGAAAGTTAACATATTTGTCAGGGAATCCAATAATGCTACTTCCACCAGCTCTTGAATTTGTCTTCTGGTGCCGACAGTCTTGACTTGAATTTCAGTATTTGCATTCGAGGACTCAGATTGAAATTCTTCATCTGATGGCTCAGGTTAAGTCTGTTGAGTTAACTTCGTCAAAGTTAATCCCAAAACAGTCATCTTCATTTAACTACACATAATCTTTAGAATCTTCAGACTCAACAGGGGAGTTATTTGAAGCTTCAGATTCTAACTCTGCTTTGGATTTCATCATTGAGCGAATGTCTTCAATTTTGGAAAGCCATTCGTCTGGATTTGAAGTAGTTGCTAAGGCAGCCATGAAATTTGATTTAGATTGGAGGAACTGGTTAGTTCCTTTCCTGGAATTCTTGTTGAACTCAGGATGCTTCTTGAACCATTTGATAATTTGAGGTTCTTTAGCCATATAAAAACATTTGAACTTTGCCTACCATTTAACTAATCTGTTTCTTTGGAGAATCGGATAGTTTCTTTCTGTATTTTGGGCAAGTTGATATTCCCAAAAATAGCACCATAGAAGGCCAATTCTGAGGAAAAATTGTAAAAAGACAGGAAATTTTTCTTGATTTTCATAATTGAAATTATCACGAAATACTTCCCATCCTTTCTTGATATTATTTGGCAAAATTTCTCCAATTGGTCCGAAGATGTTCCACCATCTAATAAACCAACTGGAGATTTGATACTTGGCATTACATAAAAAGAAAATTAGCCAAGAATGTTTGAAATTTTTATTTTGAAAAAATAGTGTATTCATCCAGGCTTCCTGGTAATCCCAATATGAATACCCTATCAGATTTATATTAAAAGGTTTTTCAAATTTTTTCACTTTGAATGGTTCCAGGCCCCATTCATTTGAAGTGATGATTTTCTGGATTTTGAAACTCGAATAAGTTATCAAATTTAGATTTTCTTTACTCCTATGGTGCTCAATAAAGATTGAGCCAGAGTCTTCTAAAATATGTTGATAGAATTCTCTGGTATAGAGAAAAGATTTTGGAACAAAATGCCAGTTTTTTGGGAAGACCTTTGGAATAAGATCTAAGAGATTACTGGCCTAATATTTGGGTTCTGTATATAACAGATTTTGAGAATTTGATTTTTTAATATATTTGGTGGTAGTGTTGATCGGCTTGGGATCAACTGGAACTATAGATTTAGATGAAGTTCCAGCTTTAGTTATTTATTTTTTTTGGTTGGCTATGGCTTTGAGAATGTCAGATTGGCTTAGGATAAGTTCCTGAGCTTTCTGGTCTTCTTCAGCTATATCTGCCCATGATTTTTTCTCTAATTTGAAGGGCTTTTGGATTGAGGCTATTAAGGCTTGGAGAACCTCTATTTGGAAATCATCACCTCTAAGTTGTTTGGATGATGAAGATGATTTAGGTTTAGATTTAGTGGAGGAAGTGGCTATTTGCTTGGCTTTCTCCTCAACGGTTGGTTTTCGCTTATTTGGATCAGGAGGATCTTTATTTTTGGATTTCCTCATATTTACTGGGTTGATCCTTGTAAAAATTCTCGGGTGAGAAAATCAGGAAAAGAATCTGAAGATCTGAAGATCCTTTTAAGTGCTCAATATCAAAATCAAAAACACTTAAAATTCCCTGCCATCTGGTAAAAATTTATTTTGATGCAATATTTTGAACATCCTTTTGAAGAATAGATTTGGCTGAACTACAATCAACTCAAATAAGAAATTTTTGATTTAAGAGTTTAGATTGAAATTTTTGAACTCACAAAATAATTGCTAAAATTTCCTTTTTAGGAGTAGAATAGTTTTGTTGTGCAGGATTCCAATGTTTTGATGCAAATGCAACTATATGCTTTTTGCCATTCAAAATTTGTTTCAAAATACCACCATAACCCAAATTAGATGCATAAGTTTCAACTATTTTGGATGCAGTGGGATTTGAAATATGCAGACAAGGAAGACTCCTGACCTGAGCTTTAACTTGCTTAACTATTTTGGTATGCATGTCAGTCTATGGAGGAGGACTCTTTTTGAGACGGTCATGCAAAAGTTTGATAAGATTTGAAAGGTTTATGAAGAAATCAGAAACATAATTTAAATAACTCAAAAACCTTTGTAATTGAGTTTTCTTAATTAATTGATCAGGGAATTTATCAGCAAACTCAATTGATCTTTCAATTGGAGTTATAGTTCTCTGATAAATATGATGACCAAGAAATTGGATTTTTATTTGAAACAAGGAATATTTAGTTTTTGAGACAGCTAAACCATTTTTATGAGTAATATCAAGGAATATATTAAGATGTTTAAAATGTTGATCAATATTTTTTGAAAAAACTAGAACATTGTCAATATATACGATGATAAATTTTGTGTAAGGATTATAAATGTCATTCATAATCCTTTGGAATTATGAGGAGGCATTTTTTAAACCAAATGGCATTACGTTCCATTTATATTGACCGAATGGGACTATAAATGCTGTTTTGTAACGATCCTCAGGTTTTATTTGAATCTGCCAGAATCCAGATTTCATATCAAATTTTGAAAAGATTTTTACCGAATAAAGATGGTTTAATAAATCTTTTTTATTTGGGATAGGATACTGCATCCATTGCAGTGCAGTGTTGAGAGGCTTGTAATTGATGATAAGCCTAGGTGTGCCTCGTTCTATTTCATCATTCTTATTAACATAAAATGCTGCACAAGACCAAGAACTTTTAGATTTCCTAATAATCCCTTTTTTCAAGAGATCATCTATTTCTTTTTTACAGTAATCCAAAAGTTCTTGATTCATCTGGATAGGCCCGGCTTTTGTAGGAATTTTTCTTTCAGAAAAATCCTTTTCATATGGTAATTCTACCATATGCTGCTTTCTATTCCAAAAAGCATTTGGTAAATTAGCACAAACATTACTGATTACCCTATTTTCCAAAGATTTGATTCTTGATTAAATAAGTGGATTTTGCAAATGTTGTTCAATCCTTTTGTACGAAATTTCTTCAGCAAGAAAATTTATTTGGGTTTCTTTACAGTCTATCAAATTAACCTGTTGAGAATTTTTGACAAACTGGAAAGTAATTTTTTCTTTAAGAACTTTAGTAGTAATCCTCTCATTTGTAACCTTGTAAGGGATTAAGGCTTGAATAAAAGGATTACCTAAGATGATTTTGCTGGATAAATTCTTCACAAGTAAAAATTCTTGATTTGTTTTGTAAAAAGAATTTACTATTTGAACATTAGATAATTTGAGGTTGATTTCAAGAGGTGATCCGTTTGCAGACTTGATTTTGGCTTTAGTTTTTTCAAAGAATTTTGTTGGGACCAAGCCTTTTTGAATACAATTTATGTCTATTCTGATATCAAAGAGAGCAACTATTTCCATTTCCCAGTCCTTTTTGATTAATTTGACTGAAATTTCATACATAGGGACTAAAATTATGGAAATAATTTCGATGAAATCATTTTTTATTTATTTTCGTCTCCATTGATTTTCTCCTTTCCTTTTAAAGATATTGGAGAATCTGGAGATACTTGAAGGGTAGAAAGGATATCACCTTGGAGCTTTTGAATTGATTTAAGCTCTTTGATTTCTATTTTAAGCAGATTTATTTCATATTGTAAATCATGTAAGGTAACAGGTTTATTTTGATCTGACTTAAATCTGTCTAAAACATCTTTAAAACTATAAGAAACTAGTTGTAAATATCTTGTCGAGGAAGAAGGTTTATCCAGACTTTCTCTAAGTTTTTGAAGATAATCTTACTTCTTACTAGTATCAGGACAATCACTAATGATGTCAAAAAGCAAGTTTTGCTCCGTGTTAAGCATATTTACCTTTAACTCAGAAAGCTAGTCTCCTGAGAATATTTGATCGTTTTCAGGTAGGTGGTCGAGACGTTGGATTTGATTTTCTTCTTCTGTTCCAGGTTTTGGCTCAGATTGAGAAGAATCCTCAGTAAGGAGGTTGTTTATTTGGTTTATGACAGATTTGTCTAGATTTAGTTGCTGCAACCTTCTACTCAGTCTACAATATCTAGCAATATGTCCAGGTTTACCACACCTATAACATATTGGCCTGATATCCTGAGGTTAGCGTCTGGAACATCTTCTATCATAATTATTTGAAGGATGTCTAGTCTTGGATTGCTGCCTAGGTTCTGGTTATATTTGTTAACTAGCTCTTTTTCTATGTTTTGGTTTTATGGTTCTGGTGCAGGGTAACCCAAATTGTTCACAGAAGGAACCTAAATCTTTTTTATTTTGGGTCTTTTCCCTAGTGAGTTGATGTTGGATTTTGTCATCCTGACAAATTTTGAGGGCTACCTTCTAAACATAGCTTATTAATTCTCCATAAGTAAGTTGTTCATAAGGGATTTGTTCACCATAACGGCTTCTAATTTTTTCTCAAACTTTATCTCCTAAAGCTATAAGAAGTCCTGTAAGGAACTTTTTTTTCCAGAAAGGTTGGTTACTATCTGATCTGGTAAAGATTCTGGTAAAGAACATGTCTTTGTACCACCTAAAACTAGAAAGAGTTTTGCACCTAAGATTGGAAAGGAGTTCTGCTGATTTATCTTTCCAAAAGGTAGGATCACTTAAGAAGTGCTTGCCTATAGTGTATATTAAGGTGTTTACTGTGTCAAGGATTGTTCTATCATCAGGTCCTAATAGAACTTCTCCATCTCTGTCACGTTTAACAACTTCTAGGATTTGTGTTTTTTCTATTTCTGTAAGATGATCATCCCACCATCCTTTTAACTGTCCCATAAAACTGGCTACTAGGTAGTGGTATACTATGGTATCATCATAGTTATGGTTTGATTGGTAGGCTGCACAGACCATTACCATTTATTGGAGGGTATTTATGAGATCATGTTCAGATTTTCCATCTATGTTCCATTCATAGATGTTATTCCCGTTATAGAAATTCTGAATAGTCTTAGGTTTTTCTTCTAGGATTAAACCAAGTGGACTAGCTCTTGGATAATACAATTTTTGAGGCTGTCTCCAATTGATTTCCCTAGGTTCTTGTTTGATAGGATTTATTTGATAATCGTCTAAAGATATTTCAGAACAATTATCAAAGGCTCCTACAAGTTTTCCTGTTACAAATTTGGCAGATCTAGGTGTTTCAGATTCATCAACATAAACCTGTCCTAGTTTTTATTTTAATTCCTTGATCATTTCATTTACCTTGGATAAGGTCGTTTCTCTAGAAAGGGGTATTTATTTTTCAGGAGGGATTTGGTAAGGTTTGAAAAGAGGGTTTTCAACCTTCTTAGAGGTTTCTCTTGCAAACTTTCTAGAAATGCCAAAACTACTACTACCAACAGATCAAATATGAGACCCAAGAGTTTGGAGATACTTATTGGTGTAGTTATTTTGCTCTATGATCGAGACAATATCTTTTGCAGTTGCAGCTTCTCCTTCTCGGTACTCTTTTATCTTGAAAGAGGATGCAATAACTAGCTTTTTTAGGTTTGTTGTTTGGATTTGGAATGAACCTTTTGGTGGAAGATCTGACACGAGCTTCTCTCCTTTTGTCGTGGTCCATTCTTGCGTGATTACTCCAACAGACTTTATCTTTTTAAAAGGATAATTAATTTGGTGATTCTCAACATATGCTTCAAACCATTCAAAGAAAGATATATTTGTTTGGAAAAGATTCATATAAGTATAATATCTTTCTTGAATCTTTTACCTTTCCTGACCCTTATAATTATGCAAAAACCAGGTTCTTTGGTGAAGGAATTTGTCAGAATAGAATTCCTTCCTCAAAGCCTCCTTATCAATTACAAATTATTTTTCACAATTTATAATAACTCTGGGTCATTAGGGCAGATTTGTGAGGCAGTTGGGGAACTAATTGATCCAAAAGATACATCATATCCACTGTCTGGACCTAATAATTCACCATTTTTCTCATTTTCTTCAGATTGGATGGTTTGACCATAAACTGGTCTTGGGATATTTGAAGTATTGTCAACACCTCTTAAATCAATGTTGATAGTGGAAGGATTTGAAAATGATTTTCTAGAAGATGTTGATCCTATCGAAGACCTAGTTTTAAAAGATTTTCTTGAACTGATTCTTCCGGAACAAGATCTTCTTGATCCCTCAACCAAATTTTTACCTTTGGTCTGATCTATTTGTGAACAGGATTCAGCTTCGATGAAGTCTTCAATTCTCCTTTGATTTGCAAAAGAGATAGAGGTAGAACCATCTGACATGGTTTCTATCCTCGAGATTACCTTTGTAGGAATCTCTTGGGGTTTTACAGCGTTCTTAAAGCCCTAATTTTCAGGCCAACTTAGTCTGTCCCATATTGTTTCCATTGGCACAGATAAGTTTACCTTTGTGGCATCTGTTTGAAAGAAGATTGTTTCTCTTTTTTGTGAGGGCGGTTTCACGCATGGTGATGCGGAAGAGTTGTGCAACTTATAATGGATTTGGTATATGATCACAATAGGGATCTGGCCCGATTCTATAGTATAATTATGCAATTTGACTTGAAGCTTCAAAAGAGCTTCTGGAAATTGATTTGTCGTAAGGACTATCTTCATTTCTGGAAAACAGTTGAAATAGATTGGTCCTTGTGACAAGCTAGTTTCTACTACTCCGATAAGGGAATTTTTAAAATTAGTATCCTTTCCGTCACAAAGACAGAGAAGGATAACATTATCTAAGCCTCTTCGGAGAGTTGAAATAACAGCTATTTATATACAGCCAATATGCATAAAATTATACTTCTTTCGAAACTTTTCTGCTTCTTGGCTAGAGACGAAAGTAAAGTTTTCATCGTTGGGTTTTACCCGAATAATTTGTTCAGCAGTCTTGATTACATAATCAGTCCTGTTGAAAAACTTTTTATTTTTGATCAAATAAAGTTCATGATCTGGGATATTCAGCATTTCATAGTCATCAAACTTCTGATTTATATTTTCAAATTTGATTTCATCTGTAAAGATGGGTTTTTGATTGGATTTTGATCTAGATTTGATCAGAGATTTATTTGGTGAAAATCGATTTAAAAAAGAGCGAAGAAAGCAATTAGCTATTAAATATCAAATTTAAATGCAGAAGTATAAAATATCGGTGAAGAAGAAATGATGTAAAACTAAGGGATTGATATCTAACCACAAGGATTCATAAAGATAAACATATTAAATTATTATGCTTAAAGGATGATCTAAATTTTTTAAGTCTAAGCACTTAATTATTATTCTAGATTCTTTCGCCACCGGCTTACTATTCACATATAAGCAAAGGGAGAGAGAGGCTACCCATAAACACCTTACCACATGGCTAAACTGGGAATACAGCCTCTTGACGAACACATGCTACTATGCGTACCATCAAAAATCCAGAATCAATCTTATGCTTAGAAATAAACAAAGAGCTCGACTCTTAAGCATACAATTTCTTACAATCTCATGCTTACATTTCTTTTACATTACTGATTATCCTGTTTTCCAAAGATTTGATTCTTGATTGAACAAGTGGATTCTGCAAATGTTGTTCAATCCTTTTGTATGAAATTTCTTCAGCAGGAAAATTTATTTAGGTTTCTTTAAAGTCTATCAAATTAACCTGTTAAGAATTTTTGATAAACTGGAAAGTAATTTCTTCTCCAAGAACTTTGGTAATAATCCCCTTATTTGTAACCTTGTAAGGTATTAAGGCTTGAATAAAAGGTTTACCTAAGATGATTTTGCTGGATAAATTCTTCACAAGTAAAAATTCTTGATTTGTTTTGTAAGAAGAATTTACTATTTGAACATTAGATAATTTGAAGTTGATTTCAAGAGGTGATTCGTTTGCATACTTGATTTTGGCTTTAGTTTTTTCAAAGAATTTTGTTGGGACCAAGCCTTCTTGAATACAATTTATGTTTGCTCCAGTATCAAAGAGAGCAACTATTTTCAATTCCCAGTCCTTTTTGATTAATTTGACTGAAATTTCATACTTAGGGACTGAAATTCTGGAAATAATTCCGATGAAATCATTTTCTTCTTTATTTCCGTCTCTATTGATTTTTTCCTTTCCTTTTAAAGATATTGGAGAATCTGGAGATACTTGAAGGGTAGAAAGGATATCGCCTTGGAGCTTTTGAATTGATTTAAGCTCTTTGATTTCTATTTTAAACAGATTTATTTTAGATTGTAAATCCTGTAAGGTAACAGGTTTATTTTGATCTGACTTAAATCTGTTTAAAACATCTTTAAAACTATAGGAAACTAGTTGAAAATATCTTTTTGAGGAAGAAGGTTTATCCAGACTTTCTCTAAGTTTTTGAAGATAATCTTACTTCTTATTAGTATTAGGACAATCACTAATGATGTCAAAAAGCAAGTTTTGCTCCGTGTTGAGCATATTTACCTTTAATTCAGAAGGCGAGTCTCCTGAGGATATTTAATCGTCTTCAGGTAGGTGGTCGAGATGTTGGATTTGATTTTCTTCTTCTGTTCCAGGTTATATATATATATATATATATATATATATATATATATATATATATATATATCATCTCCCTCAACATCATCAATCATATCTAGTGAATCATTTACCATAATAACATAAGTGCTTTAATTAGAACTTTAATCACCTTGTCACAATAATAAAAAGATTCTCATATTCAAATGTAAATAAGGTCTTACCTAGTATATTGATCTAATAAATTGCTTAAATTTTTATGCATTATGAATATAGCATCCAATGTTATATAATACTTATGAATCAAACATGTGATGGCTTTACTGTTGATAGGTAGTTTAGACATATTATCATATAATAAATAGGTAAATAAATTTAAAAGCCTTGATATGTTTTATATTTTTATTTAACTCATTAATAGCTCTAATAATAGTTTTATTTTTATTTGGCTAGTTATCCAAGATTTTTTTAAAAAAATTTCTAAATTTAATATGAGGAGCTATATAAAATATATTATTTGAAAAAGAAAAATTCCAGTCTTAGTTAATTTGATATAACTTGATATAATAATAATTTTTAATAAATTTTTGAAATTCTTTAAATGGCTTTTTAATGAGATGGAAAATGATAATATTCTAAAAATTTATTATTTTGAACTAAAACCTAAAATCTAATTTTTTTTATTCTTTGTAGCTTTTGTTTTTTTATATTTTATTTGAATCCAAATGGAGAAATTTCCTTATTTACATTAATATTTTAAGTAAATGAAAATTAAAATATCAATAAAAGACAAATGAGAACATTTACTTAAATAGAAATAAAGAAATAGTGCAAGCCAATCAACCTTTATACCTTCAAAGAGCAACTCTAACATCTATATATGATTACATGGACCTAAAAAGCAACTCTAGCCAAGCGTAGTCAACTATGTCTATCTTGAAAGTGATTCCAAAAAGCATAGTCAACTACGTAGTGGACAATGTCAATCTAGAAAGCAACTCTATTGAACATAATCGACCATTACATTGCATTCTACATATTTTTCAACAAGATTATTATTCATTCTACCATAAATACTCTTTTAATGCATTTATAACACCATAAATTCTAACCAAATCATAAAAGTATACATCCCACACATTATTTATACTATTCTTATCATAAATAACAAATTAATCATCTAAATTTGCATATGTTGCATATAACTATTAAAAAACCTAAAACTTGTGCTCAACTAAATAAATTTTTCTAAATCTTTGAAATGAGGTTAGAATATTTACTAACCTAGCATGGAAGAGCCTCTAGCTAGAAGAAATCACGATTTAACTATCCATAACATCCAAAATCAAGACGTTTGAGTTTAGAGCTTAAATCCCCTTTTTTGAGCTTAAAACTTAAGGTTTATCAAATCTTAAGGAGGATAAAAAAGAAGCTTAAGATTAATGGTAGTTTAAATTCCTTACCTTGATTGTAGGAAGAAGTTGATAAGATTTACCTCTCTCTAGCTTGATTAGTAGAAAAAATGAAAAAGGAGAAAAGAATGGAGTTAAGGTGTTGGGTTTGGAAATAAAAGAAGTAGGTTGAAGTTTAAGTTAAATAAAGGTAAGGATATTTTTTAAATTTTATCCTAAATCTCTTGTATATTTACTTATTCACCTTTAAGCACTTATAACCTTTAATTTTTTTATTCAATATGCTTTTCCTTAACTAGATCTTCCAAGTTTCTCACTTCAAGCCTACTTAAACAATTTATTTCTATTTATCTAAAATTTTTATTCAAGATTCATTTTATTGATTAATTTTATTTTCCTTAATATCCTATTCACATTTTCTTATGGAAAATTTTCCATTCTATATAAAAATTTCATTTAAAACTATCACTACAAAAATAATTTATTATTTCCCTCACAACATAAAATTCTAAAATTATAAAGTTTAAGAAGGTTGTAACATTTGCATATATCTTGGTAAATTTTGCTTTGCATAAAATTTGATGATAATAGGGACATCGATACTTTTATTATGGCATTATGCACTGTGACCCTAAAGGTATAAGGATAAACTTATGAAGGATAAGGATGTGCCTGCAAGAGATAAGGCTTAAAGGAGTTATAAGCAAATTTATTTCACTATTATATTTAAAATCTTATTAATTCCTTTAACCTTTTTATGCTTAGTATTTTTATATTAATATTCAATTATGGAAATTTACTTTAACATGTATATATATATATGCTAGTTGCATCACTCATGAGCTAAAAAGTAAGGTTGGGTTCTCCTGATACAAATGAGTTTTTACTTTATAAAGGTATGGATATGTCTATTTCTCTTGTATGTGAGGCATAACTAAGGTCTCTTTAAGATTA
Source organism: Sindora glabra (assembly GCA_020226215.1). Classification (NCBI taxonomy): domain Eukaryota; kingdom Viridiplantae; phylum Streptophyta; class Magnoliopsida; order Fabales; family Fabaceae; genus Sindora; species Sindora glabra. The sequence goes on along the minus strand of CM035229.1, from coordinate 14,903,862 downwards.
TAAAAGAAAATTTACTTAAGTTGTGAATTTGAATTGTAATCTATCTAAAATGATTACTCATAATGTTTCAATGCAAACTCACTTTTCGTTTATCTTTTCTTCTCTTAGGGAAAATGTCTTCCCTTTTATTAACCAATTGTTGCTTGGGGTCAACATGAAGAATTTTCATAACATATTGATAAGTAATGAGACAATTGAATAGGTGTTTGCATTACTTACATGATGTTAAGTTTAAATTGATTTTCAATTATCTTTACATTTAGTATTGTAATATAATGAGTTAACCTTGCTATAATGCATTTGTAAGGCTTATGGATGGTTATTAGTGGCAATGATCATGGTCTAAGTGAAGCTACGACATCACACCATTAGAAAATGAATTAAAGCATTCACAACATGGAAACAGAAATGATATGTTACACATGGATTTAATACATAATTATAAGTCACATAATTAGAAATTGAAATCAATAAGTCTCTAACATAAAGTTAATAGCAAAAAAAAAAAAACATATTCTAACTATCTAATCACTTGGCTTTAACATTTTCTCTATTGATAAGTAAAAAAAGCCATCTCATACCTCCTAACATCCAATGAAAACTTTGTTCCATAACCTTTGCACTTCAACCTTTCATCATTCACTCTATCAAAGAAAGTATATATTTAAAATCTTTATGAATCATGCCAATTTCCATCATTCCTGTTTGCATCATTCCTATTCCTAGCAAGAAATCTTTGCCCCTATGCCTATCGCATAACTTGTCCATCTATTGCTATATGTATTTAGTAACAAACATTAATGTTAAATAGGTGAAATTGACACCACCTAAAAAGCCAATATGGAACTTAGCTGCTTATCAAATAAAACATTACATCACATATTATAGGATTTTAATTTAATTGGCTATAACTTTTTTCAAAATTGAATCTAACATAAAACTAATTTACTCTGTTAGTTAGGTTATATAAATCATTTCCAAAAATAGGTGGGTTATATATTATTATATAGATTGATAATTATGTATTAACCAACATAAGTGTTTTAAAGGCCCGAAATCAATTTAACCATTAATTTTGAATATAGCATTCCCAAACAAAACAAGTAAGCATGGAAATTTAAATATCAATTTAGAATAAAAGTGTTTGACAATCCAAAAATCACCATATAAATAATAACATGCTCAAAATCAACAAGTCTATAATATCTAAAAACTATCAAAGATGCATTTTACAAGAATTAATCGCATTTGGCTTTTAGCTTATTATCTTAATTAAGCTATAAAAATCAGAAGGCTACTACTGATGCTTTTATTAGACAATATAACCATGTATAACATTGATAATCAAGGAAACATGAACATGAGAAGTAGAAATTAGACCAAAATGCTTAATTTAATATTCAAATTGTATTACATTGCTATTTGAGAAAATATGTTAAAGTATATATTTCTATAATTAGCATTTCATTCTTTTGTATGTCTATATGCTAAATGCCAATAATTAACTAAATAGTCTTTATTGAATTACAAGGAATATAATCTATACATATATATACACATTTAAAATTCTTAATTTAGCTTCCTCATATTAATTCATAGTGTATACACTTATGGAAACATAATATTAAGTAGCTCTTTGATTTTCAACATATTGATAAACTAAGTTTTTGTTTAGCATAATAGATTTTTTTTATATAACCACAAGTTGAAATAACTAATGAAGTTAAAACATACTATAAAATAAAGAAATTTACAAGAAGAATAACATACTTTAATCGCATATAAAATATAATTTGTAATCCTTTTTAGCTTTAGTCACCTAATTACTCATAAGTCAGTTATTATGATGTCAAACATCTATTATGCCTTATTTTATACTTAACTAATGTTATAAATTAAAATTCAAAATAAACAATGCTAGGAAAAAAAACCCTCTAATTGTTATAGGTAAACATATGTGAAATCAACAAGGGTTTGAATCAATATAACAATAAAATATCATCATGTAAGTTTTTTTATATATAAATACAAATCATTGATAAATAATATGATCATTTAACTCTATAATATCATTGGGTAAATTGAAATGCTCATAACTATTTTCATGTTTTATCTTTCATTAATTTTATATCTATACATTAATTAAAGTACTGTTAAATAAAAGTGATACAGTAGGTTAAAGTTAAAAGGAAAATTTGAGTCACCTACACCAAGTACCATGTTGAGCAAAAAATTTCAAGACCTACTTCCTATGAATGATATCCGTTCCTTTCCTTTATTTTCATTAGTTGAAAATGGTTAAATCAAAATTGGGTGAGGTAACCATCTCAGTTTGGTGGCTATTCCAAAATTGGCATCACCTTTAAAAGCTTATATAAAATATAACTATATGCAAAAATTAACTAGGAAGGGAATTATGATAAAATAAACTCAAAATCTTAAATAAACCAAAATATAAATTCTTCCATGATTAAAAATAATCAAATAAAGTATGCAAGCTTAAATCTAGGATTCAAAATTATTCAATTATTTCAAATTATTACACTTCTAAAGAGTTAGAAAGTTTTAATTATTTGGAAATCCTTTCGAAAGAGCCTCTTAAATAGCATTTTAGATGTTAAAAAGTTAGTTTTATGCAATAATATTTTTAAACACACCTTAAACTATTAAACTATGGCTAGAACCAAAATTAACCACTAAACCAAAGTTTTAATTTAATTTAGTTATAGCAACCCTAACTATTTGAGCTTAATGTTTGATGAACAACATTCGTATAAGAACTCTAAAACATAAAATAAGTTTCACAATAAAACTTGAAGTAGGCATAATAAGATTTCAAGTTATGAAAAATACCTTTATCACAATCTTTTCTTTACATGTGCTCTTCATTGGCTACTTTAAAGGGTTGAACTTGACTATAAAGTGTTGGGGTAAAAGAAAGAGATGAATCATGCAGTGGCTCATCTGAAGTTCCTTATTATAGATGGATGAAGAAAGTAAAAGCTTAAGTTCTAAGGCATTCAAAAAGGGTGTCAAATGCAAAAGTTGTAGACCTTGGCAACCCACACCCAAGAGGGAGGTAAATTGGGCATTTTTGAAACTTTTCTTATTTTTGAAATCTCTTTTGAAAGCCCTTTGATTTTGGGAAGCCATCAGAATAATCTTAATTTAATCAATTCCAAGAAAGTTCTATGAAGATGTTTATTGCACTTAAGATATGATAATTCTAAGAATTAATACAAACTAACTTATTCCATTATGCACAAATAAATAATCAAGAAATCAATCCAAGATAATTTAATAGAAAAGTTTGCATATAATATGTAATAATTCAATTCACTTGTGCAAAGCAACTTATTCAATTATGCATAGATAAGAATCAAGATGCTAATGCATAAATGAATTTCTCTTTCAACCACTCAATCATTCAAGGATAAAGATCAACATTGAAGCATAATGTATTCAACAATTAACAACAATAAAAACAAAGCATACAACATAATATATCAGCAACTAGCAATAATAGAACAGAGCAAAAACTAAAGCATATGTGAAAAAAATAAGGAGATAGGGTAAAAAGATCAAATACAAGGATTTATAGTGGTTCTTCCTTTGGATATCCTCACCAAGCTGTACATCCACTCTCCAAGCTTGTGTATCAATCCACTATCCCTTCAAGTTTCAATTGACACTTAAAGAAGCCTTACAATTCCTTACTCTTCCTTGAGCAAAATCTCTCTTTACAAGGGATTCCTCACCCTTTCAATGATTCTCTAAGGGATGCCTCACCCTTTACAAATCTAAAATGATACAACATGAAAATCAATTCATACAAACTCTCTTAAAGAGTGGATGAAACAAATGAAGCACTTAGAGTAAAGGAATTTCACAAACTAGAGCTTAAATCATGATTTGATGAAAGAGGATGTAAAATGATGTTTGATGTTAAGGTTGAAGCTCTCTCTTTGGTGTATTTTATGTTATCTTATCTTATATAGGAAGCCCATAGAGTAATATAGTCATTTGGAATTGTTAGAAATGAAAACTAGCCATTACTGAAAACTAGCCATTACTAGCTATTATTCGTGCACCAGAATAGTTAGAATCGATTGGTGAATTGATTCAAGATATTTAAGGGTGCTCTTTAGATGTCTAGAATTAATTCATGAATCGATTCACATAAACAGAAATATAAACTTAACTTTAAAGGATTATAACTTCTTCATTTTAAATCCGTTTTGAGCAAATGACCTATAATTGGAAAGATAATTGAGTCTACTTTCAAATGAAACTAGTTTCATGCTCATATCTAATTTCATTTTTAAGATATGTTCAAAAAATGAGCAAAGGTTAGAAAATAATGAATCTAGAAAAATTTGATTTTGAGACTTAACTTGTATAAATCATAACTCTTTCATATCTTAATTATTTTAAGAAAATAACTTATCTATAGAAATCTATTTAATTCTATTTTCACATAAAAATAATTTCATGCTCATATCATTTATATTTTTTAAGATATGATCAAAATAATGAGCATAGTTCAGAGAAGGTTAGAATGCAGAAAACTGATTTCTAGACTCAACTTGAAAAGAACATAACTCTTTCATATGTTAATAATTTTAAGCAAATAATATTTCTATGAAAATATATTTGAGTCTATTTTCATATGAAAGAGGTTTTATAATTAAATCACAAGTATTTTATGAGATATGAATAAAATAGTAACCAAAGGTCAAAATTAAAAAGATCAAAACCTTATATCTCATTAGTTTTTAAAATATCTCTATAGGTTATACTATAAAAATATGATTGTAGGTTATCTTTTTAAAATGTATGATCAAGCTAAGATTATGAAAACATGATTGAACTTTATATTATAAAATACTCTATTTTACTATAGATTATGGATTATAAAAGATCACGAAGTTTAAATATATATGTATATACTTCAAAATATACATGTTTAGTAATTAACTAATTATATTAATGATTAGCTAATTGAATTAATTGTTAACTAATAATTAAATGTATTAGCTGATTTGACCAGCAAATAGCATTAATTGTTTATATAAATATATTTAGTAAAATCAATTATTTATTATGAGCTATTTATATGTAAAATAATATATAAGAATATATATATTTTATGATTTATTTAATAATTTAATAATATTTTAGATTATAAAATATTATTTGTTATATTAAATTTTTTTAAAAATTATCACTATAATTTATTATACTTATTTAATTTTTCTTTAAAAAATGAACAATTATAATCTATTACTTAAGAAATGTTGGTAGATATTATTACTATTAAAATTTATTTTTTAACTATTTTTAATATTAAATTTAAAATTCATATGTTTATTATTAAAAATATTCATGAATTATACATTTTAAATATGAAATATTTCTTTCACAAGTAATATTATCTCATTATTTATTTTTTTCCATTTAATATGAATTATTTTTTTAATTCAAAAGATATTATATGACAGAAGATTAATAATTTTTTAAATACATTTTTTATTATTAACTATGAAATGAAACATATATTTTATTCTTTTTTATATAATTTGACAGAAAATATATGATTATATTCATGTAATTTTTTTATTATTATGTAAATATTTTAATATAATATATTATACTTATTTAGTTTTATTTAAAAATAAATAATTATAATTTATTATATGTAATGAATTCTTTCTAAGAAATAAATAAATAAAATTTAGTATTTTTTATTTATTAAGGATTGAAATGTAAAAAACTTTATAATAAAGGGAGTGTTACAGTACCTCTAGGGGTTTCAAATTTTGGGTGGTGTGGCACAATCTCATCCATTAGATGAGATGACCTAAGTTTTTAGTAATCTCAATCTCATCCAATAGATGAGATTATGCCATACCACCCAAAGTTTAGAAACCTTGGGGGTACCTTAGAAAAACCCTTATAATTATGGGTAAGAGTTTTTGTTTTCTATACTCAATACAAATTAGTTATTTCAAAATGGTTGTTTGATGGCCAATAAGTTGACCAAAACATCTATTTGCCACACACTCAAATTAGTGGATTGACGTAATTAAATAGTTTAAGGCATTCAAATTAGTAAAAAACTAATTAAAAAACTATTTACAAATAAATTTGTAATTTGTAACTTCAATTTCTATTTAATTGGTAATTTTCCTTTTAAGTAACTTATAGTTTAAAAGCTTTGGAAAGAGATTTTATTTTCATGCAAGACATTTTGATCTTATGTGAATGCGTAGATGTATTAACTTTTTGTAGAATATTTGAGATTTCATTTTTCTTCAATATTTTCTATTTATAATTCAACAAAAATACTTTCATAGAGATGAAGTAGAACTTAAGAACAAGCATTCTCAAATTATTAATAATAATATTTGAAAAAAATCTAAATTTTGAATGGAGTATTTTTCATTTTTTAAAAGTAAACACAATAATTAGTCCTTTATTTATAAATATGGTGGTTATTATGTTCTTCAAATTTCATAATTAGTACTATTAGACTTTATTTTTGCTTTTATATAACTAAATCATCCCTCTATTCACATAAGGTATTAAAATAAATTTTTAAATATCACCATAACAATGTCAGATATATTCTTATTTTTTAGTTATATTTTTTCTTTTCATCATTTATTTTAGTATTACAAGTGAAAAGAGAGATAAATAATTATAATAGAAATAAAAATAAAAATAAAATACTAATGATGTTAATAAATTTTGAGAGATATATTCATCATCATTTTTATAAATAAGAAATTAAATATTGTATTTACTATTTTCCTAATAAAACTCATTGATATAAAGGCTAAATACAAAAAATTAACCTTACTCCTCTAATTAATATTTTTAAAGAGACTAAAAAATAAATAAAAAATATGATAGTCCTTAACTTAATTACTTCAACCAATTATGATCATGTTTAAATGGTGTTAAAAAATACTTTATTAACAAAAAAATGTTAATAATATGGATCATGTGAGTTAAATTTAAGATTTAAAATAGTTGAAGGTATAGTTATTAAGATTGAATTAGAAATTAAATTAGATAAAGGTTTGGTCCATTAGGTCACTAGTTTAATCAATAAGTCATTAGTTAAACCACTTATAATTAGGCTCGTTAAATTAGTCGATCCATGATGGGTTGGATCCATAATGAATTAGTCCATATTATTCATGTTCAAAATGAGCATAATTTTAGGAGATCTAAAACTATCAAAACTAATGATAGAAACGAATTGGTCTATAAACTTTAATCATGAATCCATGAATTGAGAAGATATGAACCAATTTGCATATGAAATAAGCTTAGTTTTTGGAGGTCTAAACCCACAAAAATATATGACTTTGACCTATTTAACATCCTTACTTATAATATAGATTTATATCATTTTTGTCTGATAATAAAAGTTAGTATCAATTTGATACATGAAGATTAATTTTATTTCAAACTTTAGTCCCTCCATCATGAGTGAATGGGAAAAACTTAATTGCTTGATTGATATGGCACCATTAGCTCCTACTAGCTTGTTAAATGCTAATAGGTCCTGATAAAGGTTATGTCAACCTTTTATACTAAGAGACCAAACTCCAATTTTAGTTCTTGTAAAATGAAGTTTCTATCAATTTTATCACTTATTAATACTAATTAGCATCAATTTGTTCATTGAAAATTAACTTTGTCTTAAAATTTAGTCCCTTCTTCATTAAGAGATAGAAAGACTTAATCATTAAGCCAAGTTGACACCATTAGTTCTCCTTCTTCATTTTCAATGGCCATTTAGAGTTTGATAATGATTTCAATTACAAAAATAATGCTTCCAAATATAGATTATGTGACATCTAAAATTCTTTTAAATAATATCTATAACATTTCTTTTATAAAATTTGAAATATTTAAAATTTATATGTATAAGATTTATAAAATGTATCTTATAGAAACTTTAGAAAATAATTTGATTCAAGAATTTATAAGTTCTGATGCACTTATTTTAAGTGCTATAAGTTATTAAAACATTTTAGTAATTATTATGAAAAACATATAAATTAAATGTTTCTATTCAAATGGTTTTACTATTAATTCTAAATACCAAATAATAAATTTTTATGATAAAATATAAGATTTTAAGCCTCATAAAATGAAATTATGATTTTATTACATCATTTGTTTAAAGTATATTAGATAAAGTATAGTTTCAAAATATAATTTAATGAAAAACTAATTTGGAAATAGTTACAGTATTTATGATTAATTTAAATGCTTAAAGTATTGTTATTTTAACTATTAAATGATTATTTAACTCATCTTATAACAAAAATATTTGTCTTAAGCATATTTAAATAACACTAAATTTTATTTAATAAGATTCTATAATTCATTGAAGTATATTTATTTTATTTTATTAAATGTATATTTAAATAATTTTAAAACATATTTATAAATGTCATGGAAACCTTATATAATTAAATAGTAGTAAAATCTATGAAAATATGTTTAATTATAATCTTTTTAGCCATTTATTGTATATCATTAAACATTCATTTCAATAGCAACTATTAATTTATTACATAATGCAAAAAAAATGTTAGATTAATGTCGTTTCATAAGTAATATAATTAGTTAAACTATAATTTTATTGCTTGCTGTGTGATAAATGAGTAGTAGTGATTTTTATCAATTTTAGATATTTTTTACAATTTGTCCATAGCCATTACTTTTGTATATGAAAGTTAGATTTATGTACTTGGAACATTTTCTATCTATAAATTACAATTGAAAATATTAAAGGAAAACTAACAATGCTAACTCAACTCTAAGGGTGCTTAATGGGTGGATTAGATTGGTTGGATCAAAGTTTACTTGAATTTAGTTCATTTAGGTCCACATTTTTAATGGGTTTGTTTTGAGTGGTCCATTTATTTTTAAAATAGATTGAATTGAGCCATAGATCAAGTAATTTTTATTTTATTTTTATATTTTTATATTTTCATATTTATTATTTTATTTTTATATTTTTAAAATTTATTTTTATGTTCATTAATTTTATTATTTTTTATTTTTGTTATATTTAATTATTTTGAGTAATTGAATGTAGTTATTTAATAATTAGATTGCATGGACTTTAAGCCTATTTAGGCTTGCAAACTAGCTTGGTTTATTTAAACCTAGTCCATCTTAATTCACACCCTACCGGACCAAATATATTTAAGCTCATTTTTTAATGGGTTTAATTTTTTTAGTCCATTCCATACAAAGCCCCATTTGGCTTGTGAACTATTAGCTCGTTAAGCACCTCTATTCAACTCAACTACTAAGTTATGTTATTTCTTAATGAAGAGAGACTAAATTTTAAGATGGGATTAATTTTTAAAGATTAAATTGATAGTAATTAGTGTTAGTGAAGGATAAAATTGATATAAACTTCATCTTGTATAACCAAAATAAGTGTTTAATCTTTTGGTGTGGGAAGTTAACATAATCTTTACCAAGGTCAATAATCATTTAACAAACCATGTCGGAGTTAACGATGCCACATTAACCAAATTGTTAAGTTTCTTTGTCCACTCAAAAGGAAGGGACTAAAATTTAAGAAGGAGTAAATCTTTAAGGATCAAAATGTTTCTAATTTTTAATGAAAGATAAAATTGATAGAAACTTAATTTTATAAGGATTAAAATAGGTTTCTAGTTTATAATATAAGAACATAAAAATATAAATTTATATAAAAACAAAAAAAATATACATTTAATAAGTAAAATAATAAGTTCACATTATATTTCTTCAAATTATAATAAAAGAAAGGAAATAAGTCAAGGTCATAACAAAATCTCATGATGAAATATTTTGTTTTAATAGCAACCACTTCAATATATATTAGTTTAACTTGATTAATTAAAAACCATTGATAAACCAATTTTTTTTATTCACACGCAAAACTAGTTTAATAGTATAAATTAAATCAGATCAATCATTGACTTATTGATTTATAAGTTGAAGCAAGTTTGGCCCAAATCTAATAATTAGGATTTAATGTTACTTTTTTTTTTTTTTGGTTTTATAAGGGGGCAAGGGCTAAAAGGGGATGGGAAGAGCTTGAGAGGGCGATATGGGGGTGGGGTAATGGAACTCCCCTCTTTATGTTACATGATCTTGAGGCACAAGATTGTGCCATTCGTATAGCCCCTTTTATGATTTAACATTTCATTACATCTTCTAAAATTTGTTAGAGGATTTAATGGGCTTAGTGGAAAAAATTAAATCAAAGTTTGTATAAGCCTAATCCATTTGAGCCCAACAACTAATGTTTATATTTTAAGTGAGTTCATTTTAATTAATTTAATTTGTATCGTAATTATTGGATTAATTTATTTTATTTTAAAAAAGCAGTTGATCTATAATTTATATGAATTCGATTTGTATAAACTCAATTCATTTGAACTTTTTTTCTTGTAGGTTTATTTTTAATAAATTTAATTTGTAAAAAATTCATTTTTGTAATTCTAAAGTCCGTTAAGCACCTTTAGGAATTGGTGAAACAAAAAACCTCTCAAAAATTAAAAGCAGATGTTTTTATGGACTTTTCTTCAAAACTGATTGTCAGTCCCATGTGAATGAAAGAAATGCATTTCGGACCATCAAGCCCAATTAATTCATACTGGCGGAAAAATGCATTTTACCTTCTTTGCCAAGCCAAGCTAGGGTTTTGCACTCGGAAAAGAGGGATTTAAACCTTTCGCCTTTCCACACTAAACCCTCGCAATCAACCCCATTTTCCGTACTTTCTTCAAATCATAGCCATTTTCTTCCGATGGGTAGTAGCCAAGCCGCCGTCTCCTTCCTTACGAACCTCGCACGCGCTGCTTTCGGTCTCGGCGCCGCCGCCGCCGCCCTCAACTCTTCCCTCTATACCGTCGATGGTGGCCAGCGAGCCGTCCTCTTCGACCGTTTCCGTGGAATCCTCGACGAAACCGTTGGCGAAGGTACTCATTTCCTCATCCCGTGGGTCCAGAAGCCTTACATTTTCGACATTCGTACTCGTCCTCACAGCTTCTCCTCCGTTTCCGGTACCAAGGATCTGCAAATGGTGAACCTCACCCTCCGTGTCCTCTCTCGGCCCGATGTCACTCGCTTGCCCACCATTGTTCAGAATCTGGGTCTTGAATATGACGAGAAGGTTCTTCCCTCAATTGGGAATGAAGTGCTCAAAGCTGTGGTTGCTCAATTCAATGCTGATCAGCTCTTGACTGAGCGGCCTCATGTTTCTGCACTTGTTCGTGAAAGCTTGGTTAGGCGTGCGAAGGATTTCAACATTGTTCTTGACGATGTAGCTATTACTCATTTGTCATATGGAGCTGAATTTTCTAAGGCTGTGGAGCAGAAGCAGGTGGCGCAGCAAGAGGCTGAGAGGTCTAAGTATGTGGTTATGAAGTCGGAGCAGGAAAGGAGGGCTATTGTTATCAAGGCTGAGGGAGAGAGTGAAGCTGCTAAGCTGATTTCTGATGCGACGGCGGCTTTTGGCACTGGGCTGATTGAGCTGCGGAGGATTGAGGCAGCTAAGGAAGTTGCTTCTACATTGGCTAAGACACCCAACGTGACTTACCTCCCTGGTGGGAAGAACATGCTTATGGCTCTGAACACTCGCTGATACAGGTAATCTGTTTTATCCTGTTAGCTAGCCTGGAAAAATAGGGTTAGTCAATGTGAACTTGTGGTCTGTATGTTGAAGCCTCTGCCTTCTGGCTAGCTCTTTATGTCATGCTACGTTTTTCCAATAATAGGATCAGGTTAAATATAACTCCACCAATAGGGAGGGAAGGCTGCAAGCTGTTGCTTAAATTACTATCTGCTAAATGATTCCAGGTTACAGTTGGTTATATATAAAATTTGTGCCATATTTTGTCTCTTGCTTCTCTAAATCTCTGGCATCTGATAGCCTTACCAATCAGGCCCAGGAGTTTCTCTGTGACATGGGCACTTCTATTATCAGGGTGACGCCTTGTGCATTGAATTTTGTAAATAAAAAGTAGTATCTATCATGGTTGGCCGTAAAGTTATACACACATTTTTATATGTGTGAATAGAGAGAGATCTTTAACCTGAAACATGTGATTCTGTTGTACATCTGGATTGCGTGTTATGCTATTGTATCCAGTTCTCTTCTGGATTGCATGCGCAAACTCTATGCACTTTATTTTATCAAAGTTTTTGGTTCCTTCTCAAATATTAGAAGAAAATTTGCTAGTCTGTAGTCTGGAGTTCCTCCAATTTTCAGCCACGTGCTTTTATGGGTAATTGTTTTTTTAGATCGTGCCCCTCCCTTTCTCCACCAAAATAATATAATAAGCCAATAATTGCTAGAGGCGCCCCAACAAAATGGATTTTATGCATACTATTATTTTTTTTCCCAAATAGAAAGATTCTATGCAGACTGTTGTTTTCTTGTAGTATGGGGTAAATATTTATGTTGCCTCTCGTCATGCTTCAATAGGTTAAAAATTTTGCAGTTGTGAGCACTGAGCAGTACTGACCCTTAATCTTCTTTGTTAAAATGTTCTCATGTTTCTTTCTTTAATTGCAGGGCTCAATGATATGGTGTCAAGGCATGCTGCATCATTGTGTTTAAGTTCTCCTTGGGAAGAAGTTTCTTGTTTTTCTGTTGTAGACCTTTTATCTGAACACAATTTCAATTTAAATTTTGTGCCTAAGGGAATAGTCAGGAATGAATTCGGACGAAATGTTTGAGGAAGAAAGGGTCTTTTTATTTGTTAAACAGTGACTATATTCCAAGTATATAAAATGAGATGAAATTTGTGACTTGCCCTGGTTCTCGAATAAACTCCCTTGTGATAAAGCTTCATTACATTATTGCGTCCAGTGATTTTGGTTTTCAATTTCACATCTCAACTTTGCTGCTGTGGTATGTAAATTTGGAAGGAAAAAAAAAAAAGGTAACCATTCTTCTTGTGTGGATTGAGCGTTCCAATTTATCCCATGGAAAAGCAGGACAACCTAAAATTTGTCATATTGCAATGAACTCGCTTCATTGTAAGCTATCAATTTTGCTGATTTGTAATTTTGCAATTTTAGGTTAGATGCATATTGGTATTATTAAGGGCTCTCAGCTGAGTTATACTCCATGATCTTAGAGATCAGATTCTTTGTCAGGATTTTGGTGGTGTATCTGCAGTTAAAAACTGTATGAATGCCATATTGAAGCTAAATGCATAAAGCTCCTTTTGTGTGTTTTGTCGTAATTATTCTCTCATGAGAATCTTATAGCAATCATTTTTTTTTCTTTATTTGCTGGGAACAAACTTCATTGTCACAAATGAAGAATAGAACCACTAATGCAGAGGAAAAACTGGCACAGTCAAAACAGGAAAAAGATGCAGAAGCGAGGAAATCGAGGTCTAAAGGCCCAATGCACAAGATACAAATCCTCTTTAATACACAAGTATATCAACTGTTATGTTGGATGAAGGCAAATAACCTTGTAGAAGAAAATTAGATTTTTAACAGGAACACCGATTGGTGGATTTGACCTAGAAAGCCACACACAAACACAAATAAAGAAATATCATAACCATGAAATCAACCCAATTCTAGAGAAACAGATGAGGTTTGTGCCTTCAACCAAGTTGTTTGGGAGGATAACCTCCCAAAAAAGATCAAAAGAAGTGGAGGAGATGCAGAGCCTGGTCCTCGTCTGTAGTTTGCCTCTTCTAGGGAAGGGGAATTTTGAAGATGAAAAGAAGAAACAAACAGATTCTAGGTTGAAGCAAAACAAACTAACAAGGAAATCAAAATGATGGGAAAGTGGTAAGATAAAATGATTAAAAATAATAATAAAAAAGTGAGAAGAACCCAAGATCGTGCGACGGACGGGGGCACAAAAGAAAAGAAAGATGGAGCGGAGGGCTAAGGTGCAATGAGGACTTATGAGATGGAGACACAAGAGGAAACAATAAAAGCAAGAAAGGTAATAGGAAGGAGATAGTAGAGAAAGCGAAAGGAGGAGAGGAGTGTTCGTTGAGAAAGACTTAGTGGGAAACTCTTACAGCAATGACAGCGAGGAGAAGAACATTAGGAGAAAACCCTAATAGAGGAGAGTATGACGATGGTGAGGACAAAGGTAATTTTTTATGTTATATATGGCAAACATTTCAGGAACTATTAAGTTTTGTCCAATTTGAACTCTACAGGTGGACAAGGATCTTCCTCTACAACTGAACAAAGGAACTTACAATAAAAGAAGGCTTTGAGACGAGCTGGAGCTCAAAGAAGACTCTCAAAAAAGTTCTTGCAAAAGAGAAAAGGTATTTGCCTAATTTCACCAATTTCAATCCTCTAGCAATGGGAAATATTTCTAGCCATAATCTTATTGTTACTTTTTATTATATTTTGATAAATAAAGTGCCTTGATGTTGTGATGGAGTGGGTGCTAAATTTGAGGAATTGTTTTTTGCTTTGTCAAAATGTAATAAACATTTATATAAAAAATTTAGGCAGGATTGAAAATTTTGTGACTGAGGGAGCTATCACGACTTCGAATTCAAGGCCTTCTCATTTATCAGCACTGAATAGAACCCTTGGTATTTAAGGAAAAAAAATGTATTTGGTCGGGAACTTTCATTCTTCAAATAATCTCTTTTTTTTTTTTTTAGTTTTTATGGTTATTATGCAACTTTCATTTTTTTAATGTTTTTATAGTTATTATGCATCTTTCCTTTTTTTTTTTTTTAAAGTTGAACAAATTCATCAAAATCGTTATTTTTTTTCATTTTTGTTTGAAATCTTCAATATTCGATAACTACTTTAGAATTCGACTAATTTGAAATTAAATCGAATTGGACCTCAATATGGAGTCTAACGCTTATTTTTTATCCATTCACAAAGCTTGAAGTATGAATTACTTAGTTTCTAAACTCTTGCATAGAAAAATTAATAGGAAATTTGGAATCAGCCAGTGAAGTGTGAAACACGGGTGTAATTAAGGAATAGAGAAAAGCCAAGAGCTATTTTAGAAAGGTTTTGTTTTCATGTTTATTAGATTAGACTAGATTTAGTGCCGAGCAAGTGCACATAAAAAAATAATGCTCATGCAATTTTTAAATAATTATAAATATAATTAGTATTAATTAATATAATAATTTAAATGGTCAAGATTAACTATCTCTGCAGTTAAGTGGATACTGGATATATGTGTGTGTTTGGAGGTCTCTCCTATACAAATAATATTTTGTTGCATATAGCAAGCAATAATCTCTCTCTCTCTCTCTCTCTCTCTCTCTCTCTCTCTCTCTCTCGCCTTTTATTTTCCGTATAACATAAATAATATCGGATACTACTATTGATACACTTAATCTTTGATAAAAAATATTCTGTTGTTTAACAAACAATACTTTTTTGACGCACTCAATCTTGAAGAATGTACTGAGTCTTTGAGATTAAAGTTGCTAAAGGCAAGGTTTACTTGCCCTTTTTAATTGTTATACGGTCCTTAAAAGATTTTATGATTAACAAAAATAGACAAATTAAAAATTATAAAGTAGCCATTTTCAATTGGCATTTCACCGAACTAGGAAAGGCAGCAAGGAGGGTATGGGTAGGAGATTAAAATTTCCATACTCATTTCCATTTCAAAATATTTTTCCGTTTTTTATTTTCATATTAATATAAGTAATGTTTTCGATACACATTTCTGTCCCTATTTTTTTACTTTATTTAAATAATGCATACATATTTATATTCTATTATAATTTTTAAAAGAATCAAGGATATATAATTATTTGTATTCTATTTATTTAATTATAAGTTATCTATATCCTATTATATTTATTGTATTTATATATATCTTATTATTTTTAATAAAATTATAGATACTTAAAAATTCTATATATTAAATAATAAAGAATAATATGAAATTATTGCTAAAGTTTATTTTTAAAAATTTTTTAATTTAAATTAATTGAATATATATTATTTAATTATATATTATATAATATGGGTATGGAAATGGTTGAGTATTATAATTTCCATACCTATACCCATATGTGCACCTATATTAGTATATGATAAAATTCTTATAATTTTTTTTTTACTTTTATTCATATCCATTTTCATGATTGAGTATGGATTAAATTGCCATCTTTATATGGAACAATTTGTGTGCAAGGCCGAGAAAAAAATGAAATGTAGGAGTCATAAAATGGATGAAACTCAAGCAACCAAGACTTAAAAAAAATTGCATAAAGCATAAGGCCGAAGGAAGATTTACTACATGCATATTCCATTTCTAAAGTCAAAAAAAGAAAAAAAAGAACAGAAAATAAAATGGGATAAATTGGAATGCAATCAAAATTCTAATTTTAAGATTCGACAAAAAAAATTAAACAGTATAGCTTTGTAGTGAAATTTTCAAAAGTTAGATGGTCTTCAACTTTGAGTTTTAAGCCCAAAAACAATTTTTTTAGAACTCATTCTATTTTGGCATAAATGAACTTTTAAACCTTTAAATCTTATTAAAATTTTAATTTTATTACTTGAATTTTATTTACAATAAATTTATCTTTCAATTTTTAAAAAATCAGTAATATTAGTTGCAGTGGCGCCATTTACACCAAATACAACGGCTGAAGTCAAGTTCCGAAGTTCTTATATCTTACGCCTGCCATTCATAAAAAATTAGTACTATTTAAATTATTTAATCGCACGGTTCAACTTTTAGCACCAAATTTCGGGAGATGCAACATTTTCCTATTACCTGATAGCCTAATCCTTTTTTTTTTTTTTTTTAAGTTTTTTTTATTCGTATTTGCTCCCTCAGTCCCTTGGCATGGCTAAATTATTTTTAGATATTTTTAGACCCCAGAGGCATGAATTTTTTTTATTTTTTATTTTTCATTATTTCTCCTTTTTCTTTCTCGGTGGGACACGCCTTCCCAAAGCTTCTTCATTCTTCCATCTCTCACCCGATCCCATTTCCTCTCTCTTGTCGGCTCCTTCATCTCCCCTCATCGAATTTCCGTTCTTCTTCATCTACCATCAGGATTCATGTCTCTGCTGTTGGCGGACATTGAATCATGGGATGAACTGTGTTGGACTGCCTGGGAGTTTGATACTGATTGACTGGAAGTCCTCTGGCAACAGCCATTGAAGTCCAAGATTGAGGTGAGTCTTGTAAAAGAAAAAGTCAATGATGGTGAGGTTGCTGCTTGTTTGGTTGCAAGGAAAATTGGGGAGAAAGAGATGGGTAAGAAGAAAAGGATGGAAAACTTAGAGTTTCATTGTTTGGATGCAGGAAAAAATAAGAAAGAAAGAAAAATTGGTATAAAATTATAATAGAGTTCACATATGATTTTGCTCTCTCCACGAGTATGGAGAAGATGGCAGGGAAATTTAACGAGAAATTGCGATCCTATCCTTATGATGTAGTTTTGTGCGGGAATTCAATTTCTCAAAAAATATTAAATTGTTGTTTACTTCCATCAATGTAAAGTAAATTGATATGGTAATTACTTAACAAAAATAAAAAGAAGCCATGATGCTAATTTTTTTTTATATCTTACATCTATGATTTTATTACGTTTATATGAATTTTTTTTATCAACCATTAAATGTGCTGGATTGTATTTACATGTTATATATTATTTTTCATCCTTTAAACTATAATTTATACAATTTTAATCTCTTAATTTAAATTAATTTATTTTGATTCATAAAGATTTAATTGATGAATTTTGATATATTTTATTAATTTTGTAGATCAAACTGTAAATTATATAATTGTACCTTATATATATATATACACACACACACATGTAGATAACTTTAAAATATAGTAACAATTCTTTTTGCAATTTTCCTTTATTATTCACTTAGATTTACCTATCATAATAGCATTAAATTTAAAATTATTATTATTATTATTGGCATTGAATTTATAATGATGTTATTATTGTCATTTTAACTTATTAATTTTTTTTCTGATTTCATATTCAACTAAATAAGAAAAAAATTATTTCTCTTTTTTTAATTTGCTTTTCAATTAAATACAAAAATAAAATCTTTTCTCCTCTGTTTTTTTTCTTTTATCATTTCTTTCTCTCTATTTTCATTTTTTCCTTATTTCTCTTGCTACTAAATAGAGCTAAAGGATAGACAGAGGGACGCTCCGGGAAAATGAAAGAAAGGGGGAGGGAGAGAAAGAAAAGGAAAGAAAAAAAGAGGAAAAAATGTAGTTAAGTGTCCATGTAAAAATTTACTTCTAAGGTAGAATCCCAATTTGGATGCTATGTAAATTTACTGTTAAATAACATTGCACATGTATTAAAAGTTAGGAGTAAATTTACTTCACACAACACCTAGGTGATAAGATTGAATTTCAATGAAAAATGGCCAAATGCCTTCTATTTTTTAAAATAAAAGAAAAAGAAAAAGGAGAAAATATCATTGCAATTTCTCTCTATTTTCTCAATTACTTTTATGAAAGAATCAATACAACCCCTGAAAAAGCTCTTTTTACAACATTTACATTAAAGTCATTAGAATTTACATCCAGTTTAAGTCAACTGAGTTATGATTCTATATATGATAACTTGAGTAGCATGTTCATGAAAACATAAGATAAAAAATGGATTCTTAATCACAACATGACTCTAGTTCTCAGTTATTCATAAAACAACATATATAGTCATTCATAAAACATAATATATCTTACTTATTCATGAAGATATCATAAGTCTTGTTCTTATTCATTCACTTAATTATATCATATCTCATGTTTTTATTCATATATAATCATAACATAAATAAACAGAATAAAATAAAGATTGCTATTGTTTGTGATAACATAACATGATGTAAATTAAAATTTACAAAACATTATATTTTATTCATTTGTAATATTGTTAATTTTTACTTAATTTTTTGTGTTTTCAAGTACCACTCTTTATCCCTACCTGCTTTCTAATGTTAAGATTTTATGCACCTAAAATTTTTTTTTGGTCCAATTTTGAATGGAATATCTTGTACCAAGTGAGTTTAGTTAACTTGGACGAAATTGCAAGGACATAAAGTATAATTTGTTTATTTTACTAAATTAATATCCAGAATACTCAATGAGTACAAAAAAAGAAGAAGCTTTGTTTCCTTCTTTTAAATTTACAAACTAAGTGTTATTGTTATATTATGAAAAAATTAAGCTTTACCGGCGCATAATTTTATTCTTTTTTACTTAACTCACCTATAATTTTAAGCATTAAAATTTACCCACCTGTATTTTTAATTATAAGTGCATTACCTACTTAAATTATTTTCTATGCAAAAATTAACAAAAAATTTACATATATTGCATGTGATCTTTATTTTCATAAATTTTGATTCAATTTAATGCCTATTTGGCATAAATATATCCTAAAAAAACTTATTTGACACTCTATTCAATAATTTTGGACCAAATTATAGAAAAAAAATCTCTTATACAATTAGGGTATTTTTTTTGGTAATTTAGCTTTAAATGAGTGTCAAATTGAATCAAAATTTGAGGAAGTAAATATTACATATAATACATGTGGGTTTTCTATTAAATTTTGGACAAAATAATTTAGGTGGGTAAAGTATTAACAACTAAAAAAATAAGTGGGTTAAGTGAGAAAGGGCAAAATCACATGTAATTAAAGTGTAATTTTTCCTTATATTATTTAAAAATTATTAGTAATAAAATATACAAATTTTATTATTTACAAATGTAGAAAAATTTAATTTATTTTTTTAACTCATGCCATGTATTGTAGTAGATTTTTTTTTCTTTTAAGATGTGTTACTACACCAAGGAGAGTAAGGAGACAAAGCTTAATAAGGCATTCCATTAAAAAAATAGATGAGAAAAAGTATAGTAAATAAAGTATTAATAGTTGAAAGTAAATATGGGAAAATTTTAGGACTTGAAAATATAGATAGATTAAGTGAATATTAACAACATTGTACATAAGTAAAAAATATGTTTTCCAAAATTTTAAATCATGCTCAAAATCCATTATTTGATTTTGCAAATATTTTCTTGAAAAACCTTTTCTTGCATCAAGGGATTGTACAAAAGAATCAAGCTGATGTGGTACCTATATGTTTACTATCTTACTCTACTAATAAGGTGGCTTATCCACAAAGGGCTAAATCACCAATGGAGGCATAACCTCTTTGATCTCTAGTATCTTCTTTGAGATCTTTTTTGTCTTTAATGTGTTTTACATGGAACTTATCACCATCTTAGTATGCTATCGTGCTTTAACTTTGAAATTAAATATGCTATAAATGCTATAAGAATTTTGCAAAATAATAATTACTTAATATTAATTAAAAAACTTTTATAATTTTGTATAAAATAGACAAAGTTTCCTCTCTTTTTTTGATATTAGCCATGGGCAATAATAAAAAAAAATAAAGGCTACATGCTCTAACTCAAAATGTTATAAGAAATTTATGCAAGATCAAATATAGCAAAAGAAAATGACCAATACATAGACAACACTTATATTTAATTCAATTAGATCCTAACTACTAATTTTTTGTTTAAGAAATGTTCAATCTTTGTACAATTGATTTAATCCTATCAGGTTGGTTTAAAATTTAAAAAAATAAAAAATAAAAAATAAAAAATGGGTTACAAGGAACTAGTGAGTAATTTTTTATTCAAGAAATGTTCAATCTTCACAAGATTAATTCAAGACCATCGAGTTAGCTTAAAATTTGAAAAAAAAATAAAAAAGTGGGTTACAAGAAATTAGCGAATGAATAAGTTACTAAAACTCATAACAAAAGAAATATAATTTATTGAAATTAAGAGAAAACATGATTCTTCCTAAACATGCTATCACGACTCTAATTCGATTATGGTTGGTGTGGAACCCGCTTTTCAATTTCCACTAACTTAATTCATTCCAACTATCACATTTCTAATTAATGATTGAATATTTATATGGTAAGGAAGAAGATAATAGTTAAAGAAAAAAGCATTTCATTCAAATTCATCAAAAAGTTTTACAAAAGATAAGAAAGTTAGATTTGTTTATAATTTTCTCATGATGATAATAAGCTTCTATAATTAATTTAGGAGAAATCTACTTTCTATATCTCCTTCAACCAAGTCTACAAATAGAATAAAGCCCATAATATATTCTATGTACAAATATCTTATACTACTATACAAATAAAACAAGGATTTTCCATGAAATTTAGCTTTAATGAGGTGGTGGTTGAGGTTGGACTTGAGAATCTACAAAATAAAATCAGGGAAGAATGAGTTTGGGACCCAACAAGTAAATAATCTATTAAAACAAATAATGTAACACATTAATCTACCTATTGGATCATTTTCCTATGTGGTTTGTCACATAATTAATCACACTAGCAATTAAGTTTCATATAACTTAAAAGGCTCAAACACACTCATGCCATCACCCATGTATATATCACATATAAGAATTTAAGAACAATCATATCACAAGGACATATCACATTTCAAGTAATAAATAATAGATAAATACATATATTCGCCTTCTAATTCTTAGATTAACCTTATATCCTCTATAAGTTTTCCATCCTTGATTCTCCTAAGTTTGCCTTATGCCTTCTACAAGCATATCACTAAGAATTTTCCATCTTATGATTATATCGCCCCTTTCACATATCTTAATTCATAAATAGGCTTAAAGCTTTTGGGTTTGTTTAAATATATTTTTATTTTTATAAAATATTAAAAATTATTATCAAAAACTATTTTTAAAAATTATTTTCTTATTTTCAAATATCAATTTTTGGAATGAAAGAAAGTTAAGATTAAAGGATGGTTAATATTGTAAATAAGAAAATATTTTATTTAATTATAAAACTGACATTCAAAACAAAAAATAAGTTCAAAAAATAACTAAAAATTATTATTTTTTTTAAGTTATATATTTAGATATTAGTTTTTAAAAATAGGTTGACAAATAGGTTTTTCTATTTTTTAAGACTAAAAAAATAGAAACTATTTTTAAAAATAGAAAATAAGCAAACCCTTCATTTCTCATATTAGGCCATGAGCCTTGTTCATCGCATTTACCATGTAATACCATACATTTATGTATAGTCACATATAACATTTTATACCATAATCAACAATTCAATATCATTCATATCATACTGATTGGTATGCTAGCTTAATTCCACATTTCATGATCACAATTCAAGTATCTCATCATTACTTATCATACTTCATCATATCATAGTACTTAGAAGGGATACATCCCTTATAGGACCTTCAGATGACATGAATTTTTAAGAAAATTTGAGTATAATTGACTATATACTCGAGTAGTAAGGTCCAGAGATGACTTTACTATTTTTACTTGCATATATACTTAAGTGTTAGAGCTTAGAGGCAAGCTCAAGATGCTTATACTCATACTTGAGTACTAGCATCCAGGGGTAACTCAGGGTGCTTATACTTGAGTATTAGCATCTAATGGGTATCTTGTGGCTTCATGCTCGTTTATATAATCAAGTGATTTTTGGCATAATGTAGTATAGCTTGAGATTTTCTAGGTTTTACCCAAAAATTCACTATTTGTTGAAAATCAAAACCTCCTAATACATTTAATACTTAACAAAACACCATAAACTTATAAAGGTAAGTTATCCTTATGCCATTAAAGCCATCTTTATCATCATATCTCATTTATATCACTAATCATATCAAAATCAAGCATTTATGATTATAAATTAATAAAACTTAAAACATTTCATTTAATTCATTTTCCTCAAATTTCATAAGAATAGATGAAGCATCCACTCAACTTGTGTGGAAGATATTATTAGGAAGCTAGATTGAAGGCTTTTCAATCCTATTCACATCAAAATTTAAAGATTTTTAAATTAGGTTTTCAAATCCCCATTGAAACCACATAATACCTAATCCCCTTATCAACCTAAGAAGCATTTGAAGGAATTTTAATGAAGACAATATTCTTACCTTAATTGGATGAAGAAATTAAGAAAAAATGATGTTCTTGTAACTTAATTTGAAGAAAGAATGAAGTACAAAAAGTTGGGAAAGTTATAGAGGATGAGAGCTGAGGGAAATTGAGAAAATGAAGGGGGAGGGGATGATTTGCCTTAAAATGAGGAATAATGCCCAAAGGATATTTTTGAAAATATATTTCTAAATCATTTTCATACTTATATAGTCACTTATAACAAATCAAAACTTTATACTTTATGATTCTATTTAATTTTTCTCATCCAATTGTCATAAAATTCATGTTTTCATATTTGTTAAACTATCAACTTTATTTTATTTCATAATTGATATTTAAAATTTTTAATTTAACAAAATTTACTAATTATCTCAATTATTTTTATCATAAAATAAATTCTAATTTAATATATTTTAAAGATGGTGTAACACATGTTAAATACCATAAATTTAAAATTTGAAGATTTCAAAAGTACAATTGATTTTGAAATATTTCAAACATGAAATAATATATTTGCATTTCAACTATTAAAAACATGCAAAAGCAATAAAATTTTCATATTGCAAGGAAATGCAATAAATATCAAATGTATTAATTGTCACTTTGTTGTAATGAAATACATGAACACTTTTAGCATTATCGTTGTGACCCTCTTATAATGAAATCTTATTGTTGTTGACTTTATATTTAGAGTAAAAAACATCAACAAAGCTAATAGTTGTGACTAAATAGGTTGTAGGTGTATTTGGTGGGAGTTTTCCCTTAAGAATGTTAGTTAAGCTTTCAAAACCTTATCCATAATCAATGTTTTTATATTGTGGAAGTCCTACTGCCAAAGTCTAATAATGTGTGCTTAGTTAAGTTATTGCAAATATTTCATCCAAATTACTTTTTAGGGATTTATATGTAAATAGCCTAAATCTAGGAAAGGTAGCATATATTCTAAAGCTAACACTTCTAAATCTTATATTTAAGCATTCACGTGAATGAAGTTGTAGGTGACTTAGAATTACAGGAGATAGATTGCCATTCTCTTATTTCACGTGCTGATAATCATTGTGTGAATTTAGTAGAACTAAGTGTACAAATATTGATAAAACATAATCCTTAGCTTCATAATAATCTAATGGGTGCTTGTTAGGCTTATAGTATTTTATGTTCTTGTATAAGTCATAATTAAATACATAAGCATCTCTAGTTATCTATCATACTATTAGCAAAGATAGTACTAGATCCAATATTGTTTGCAATGTCAACATGAACATCTTCAACTATATGTTCAACTAGATAGGACTTTCACTATTGATTATTTGGATTTAAATTAGATGAATTTATGTAAAGCTTGGAATTTGAAGGCACATCAATGATGGAGGCTACACCAAGATTTGATTGGTGTTTAATTGAAGGCTGCTTCATTTTGACTCATAATAAAACTTGGATCACCATTTTTTTGGCACCTTAGATGCATGAATTTGCAATGGGTACAAATTGTAATTTGATATTATTAGATGTGCTATTCGAATAAAAAGTTTAACCATGGAAGCTTTCATTTGAGCCTTTTTCATCTTAACCATCTCATTGATTGTAATTGCCTTATTTCAAATTTCAAGACTAGAAATTTAATTAAAAATAGTATATTTCTAAGTCATTTTTTTTATGATCCATAAGTCTCCCTCGATAACCATCAAGATTTTTGACACCCAAAAGGAATGACCTTACTATGATGCTAAATGGATGGAGATAAGCATTTCATGGGTATTCTAATATAAATTAATGTTGATAGGTCAGAAGACTTTACCTTCTTGGATAGAAATCTAAAAGTCTAAATATAAATCCTAGAAGTGAAGGTAACAACTTTTAGTTTTGAAAGATGAATTTTAATAATTCATTAATTTGCCAAAATATATGTAGAAAACTCCTATTTATAGCCCTTAAGCATCTAAGCCAAAATGGCTTTTAATGACCAATTGAAAGCGTTTGTTATTTATGAATCAAACCTTTAAATTCAATGAACTAAATAAATAGAAATAGTTGTGATTCTTAAAAAATTACTTTTTAATTGATAAAGATAAAACTCAATGGCGAAGAAAATTGAGTCAATGAACTAACCAAATACAACTAATTATGATCCTAAAAAAAGCTTTTAATTATTTTCTTTTATTTTATTTTTAGGGATTTCTAACCTTTAATTTTTAATTGGATGAAAAATTATACTACTAATTTAATAATAATAAAATAATAAAAATATTTAACTAATTTTAACAAAAATATAATTTAAAAGTATTTAAATTAACTACATTCATTTTCTCTTTGACTTCTATAAATCACAATAAATACAATAATTAATTTAAGTAGTTAAAAATAGTGATAAATTAATTATAATACCTTTTATTATTCACTACAACAATTTGGGGATATATAAATAACAAAGTCTCGATCGTCTGTATAAGTTTCTAGAAATTTAATTTTTTTAAAAAAAATTAAAAATACCTATATAGACGGCACGAGTCATCCATATAGACATATAGTCTATATAGATTGGGGCTATAGAGACAATAGTGTCATTTGTATAGGTCTCCTAAAATGGAAATATGTAGAGACCTATACAAATGACATTATTGTTTGTATAGCCTTGGCTTATACAGATCACACATGTGATCTGTATAGAGTCGGGTTATACAGATGATATGGTTATCTATATAGATCTGTGTGGTCTATATGGTCTGTATAGACTAGAGTTATACAACGATAGGGTCATTTGTATGAATCCTCCCATATATTTTAAAAAAAAATATGTTCGGACCTATACAAATGATCAAATCATCTGTATAGGTCTTCCAAAATTTTCTAACTTTGGAAATTTGAAAAGACTTATATAGATGACCAAGTTATCTGTATAGGCTTGAAAAAATATAAGGGGACCTATATAAATGATATTATCATCTATATAAGCTAAGCCTATACAAGCCACTCACATGGTTTGTATAGGCGTTTGTATAGGCTAGTTCTATACAAACCACACGAGTGGTCTGTATAGGTTATCCATATATAAGAAATGTAAAGTATTTTAAACTTTTTATTTGAATATTAATATCATATTGTTTACGTAAAATTTTTTTTATTAAATATTATTTCACATCCTTAGTGGAGAAAAAACTTTTATTTTTATTTTTTTAACTTGTTTTATTATATAAAAATTAATTATTTAAAAGTAACTTTGTAATCGAAATTATTTCTAAGATTAAAATTATGAGTAAAAATTTTCCATTTAAAAACAATAATCAATTAGTATTATCAATTATAAAATATCAAATTACAATTATTTTAAATTAATTATTTATAACTAGCTATTTTTAAAACTATTTCTTGTGCGAAATCATTTTAAAAGATATTTTTATCATTTCAATCATCTTGAAATTCACAAGAATGAATTAAAATAAAAAATGGATCTTTTTTAAAATTATGAAATATGAGAAATAATTTCAAATATAATTGATGATCATTATTATTTTGTATTAGTGCATTAAAATGATTATAAATTAATGTTTAATCATCAAATTTAGAAAAAAAATATTTTCATTTTTTACTCTAACATTAATTTTTGTTGAAACTTAGGGTTTCAAAGGTTAAATTTGTATAAGTGCATTGAAAAAAATTAATAGCACAAACTTTTTTTTACCATTAATGATTTGAATGAAAAAATAATAAATAAGAAAATAATTTAAGTCAAAATATTTATTGAATAAAAATATAATTATTAGGTATCTCCAAAGTACATAGTGATAGGAATGATAATGAAGTAAAGTTAGAGTATATCAACATTTTTAAACCCATATCTAATTATCAAAGACAATATATCAACTTGTGCTATACCTCTTTATTAAGAATAATATTTGTGTCATCATGATATTTCACAATATTCCATAGGAGTTAAAACTACTTAACATCTTCCACAAAAAAAAAAAATTAAGAGTTAAAATTACTTAACATCTTCCACTAAAAAAAGAAAAAACTACTTAACATAATTTGAAAGATATATATTTTACGGTATACACTTTATTCTTTTGATTTTAATAATGTGACCAAATATTTTTACTTATAATAGAAAGGAGGTTGACAAGTATCCCTTTATATTTATATTATGAATCAATTTATTTAATAAAATTTATTGATATATCTTTCATATATTTTCTAGCATTATATTTTAAATCTTTGAATATAAGGAAGAGCTAATAAAGATCTTTTTTCTTTTGAAAAATGTAGGAGCAAAATAATCAATATATTGATATTGAAAAATAAAAAATTATGCTAATATATCATTTTTAAATTCAATGGAATTCTTAAGTATAAGAAAAAGTTTAGTCAAGTAGATTTTTTTTGTTTAATCATTTTTTGATTATTAATATGATATATAAAGACCTTTACTACAAATATACAGTAATTGAGGTTTTTTAGAATAATTTCTTCACTAAGTTGAAGATCTAATTTAACCAAATTATTTTAGTTTATATCATACAATTCAATTCTTATATCACATTTTAAAAAATTTTAATTTTAAATTTAATTATAGTTATAAAATAGATATTATGTATTAAATTTTAATACTTTTATAATTTTTTATTAAATATTAAAATTAATTTTAAATTAATTGAGATTTTGTTTAGGTTTATGTATGGTTCTTTTTTTTATCTATTTTTTTATATATTTATCTTTAACTTAATTTTTTTATTCTTATATTACCTTACAATACACCATTGTAGGTCCTTTTCTTTTTTTCTTTACTTTACTCCATTTTTTTATATATTAATAGCTAATACCATAAACAATTTCATATATTTACATTTATTATGAAAGCCTATTTTTAATATGTTAAAAAATAAATGTATTAAGTATCAATTAAAATAATTAATTATATAATGTATTCACTGAAAGTGTTTAAAAACTAAAATTAAATCTTTTTAATTACTTTTTCAATAGATTTGTGATATCAATTTTTCAAGTATAATATTTTCACATAAATATGCATTAATTGAAAGCTTATCAAGCATTCATTGTTGCACTCCTTTTTATTAAATAACTTTTTATTTATATATTACATAAATTTTATTTTTTCTCTTATTTGTTTTTGTTATTTACAATTTAAATGTAAACATCTCTAAGTCATAATAATATAATATAAAATAATATAATTTTTCATCATAAAAATATTTTAAATAACTTAAAAATTCAATTGTTTAATTTTTTATTTTTCTCTATTGTATGTTTTATTTTTTAATAAGTTTAAATTTTAATTTAATAGGATTATTTTGATATATGTCATATTATTTAATTATTTTACCATATATTCAAAGTTAAGTCATTTTAAATTTAAATATATAACTATAAATAAATACAATAAATTAAATTCTAATGCTTTGTAAATTTTTTTTTCATTTTTAACATAAAAATAATGTTTTAAAATCCAATCTAGTCATAAACCTAGTAAAACGAGCAGGTGAAAGTGGGATCGGTTTAACTGATTGAATCGTGTGGTTGAACCAATCAACATATATATATATATATATATATATATATTTAAAAAAATAAATTAAATCTACTTAATTTATACAAGTATATTTTTAAAATACAATAAATGAACAAATTTTTTATCATAATTCTAAAATAAAGTTTAAGCATTGTCATCATATAAACTAGAAAGATACTCTCATAATTTTAAAATCTATTCAATTAAAATTTTAAGAGTTATTCAATTGAAATATTAAAACTATTAATTTATTAAAAATACAATAGGAAGTAGTATTAAAATTTTAGTATTATAGCAAAATGAGAAATTTTTCTATAATTACAAATATTCAACACAATTTAAATATATTTTATAATATTAAAATTATACTTCATTTCAATTTATTGAAAATTTTAAATTTGTTATTATAAGTAGAGATAATATTTATTAAATAAGAATGATTTAACTATTACATAAGGTATGATTTAATATAAAATATCTAAAAAATTTTAAATAAAAGTAAAGGAAAAAAAGGCCATATATAAATGAAATGCAATTCCATACACAAGTTTGTGTCAGAACAAGTGGTCAATGGAGAGTATTTTAGCTTCTGCGGCTATGTTCGATTCTTCTGCATAATATTGTGACTTATATTTTACAAATTTAAGTGGTGAGATAACCCATTCCAATGTCCTCCCCTTCCCATTTTTGGCCACTGTAGCTGTTATTCTCTCTTTGTCCCGTCTCTCTTGCGATGTCCTCTGCTTTTTAGGGTGAATTCTTCCTTTTTTTATTTAATTCTTCATTGTGTTTTTAATTTATTTAGTAATTTTTATGCATATTCTACTATAAAATTATATATTATATATTTGGGTTTAGGTTGAATGGCTTGAAATCATTATATTTGACTTAAAATACATATTATATAATGAATTTATGTAGAAATTATTAACATTGTATTTATTATAATACCATCAAAATATTATTTAGCTAAATTTCATGTGTTTTTAATAAATTTTAAATTATAAAATACATTTTCAAATAAATGATATTATTGTCTTTTATAATATCTCTAAATAATAAAGTTATTTATAACATAAATTTGATATAAATATATTTTATGTGTATTTTTACTTTTATTTTGATTGTGAAATGAAATTTATAAATGATTGGTATAATTACTATTATAATTACTGAATGATATTTACATAGTGCTTGATATTAGCGTAGTGATATTTTACCATGTTTTATTGCTTTATTGTCTAGATTAGTACAATTAATATCTTGTACAATTTTATCTATTTATTAGGTTTATTGTATTATGAGTTAGGTAGAAAATACAATGATGAAATTTATGTAGAAGTTCACAAAAAAAAAAAAATAAAATTTTCCATGATGCAAAATTTCATGAAACCTTTTCAACCATTTAAAAAATAAATGATAAAACTACTTGATGACAAATGCATATAAACTACTAGTTTAGCAACCTTCCCTAGGTAAAATATATTTTCTTATTAATAGATAAAAATTTTTAGTTAAGTTAAACATAATTTTAATATATTATTAATAGAAAATATATTATATTATGAATAAATAAAAAATACATTGTAATAATATAAACTAGCATTGAGCTTGTGCTATGCATGAGTATCTATTTTTTTGAAAATAAGAATAATAAATATAATATATAAAAAATTAAAAAATATTAAATATGATTTTTTATGTTCATATTATAATTATTATTTGCTTAAATTTAAATATATGATATTATATCTATACTAAGTAATATTAGCATTTAAGTTATAAAAAAATTAGAAAATATGGAATACAGTAAGGACAAAGAAAAGAAATAATGGATGGGTTATAAAGTAATATAAGAGTTAAAAATAAAATTTAATTAAATTAAAATTTTCACTTATTAAAATATTATGACAAAAATAAAATATATATTTTATTATATGTATATTTGTTTATAAAATTAATTTCAAAGTATAAGCAATGAGAGTGAATATAAAAAAATGAAAGAAAGAAAAATATGAATTGCATAAGAAAAGAAAAAGAAATAATTAGTAAGTGATAAAGTAATATAACTATTATTAAAAATAGAATATGTACTTAAAAAATTAAAATTTTAGCTTATATGAAATATTTTTATAATAAAAATAAAAAATATTATATTATATTATATATATAATACTTGATGATATTAACATATGAGTTATAAATAATAAAAGGAGTGTATACAGAAAAAAAAGATAGAAGTATAATGAAATAGATTAAAAAAAAAAGTAAAATAGTGCATAAATCGTAAAATGATATCAAGAATTCCTTATAATTATCACAAAATAATATCAAGAATTCCTATCCTATGATTTAAAGGATCATATTCAATTTCATTCTTTGTATAAATTTTTTTTAATTAATTTCAATCATATAAATTTTTAAAAGTACTTTTATATCTAAACCCTAAAATATATTATATCATATTTTTATTTAATGATATTGACATTCGAATTATAAATAATATAAATGAATATAAAAATATGTAATAAATTAGTAAAAAAATATTTAAAATTAATCTTTAAATAAAATGTAGCACACAAAAATTAATATGAAAAATATTAAAAAATTTTAAATAAATAAATTTAAAATTCTTCAAAATTTGACAAATAATATTAAATGATAAAGAAAGTAATATAAGAGTTAAAAATAAAATATATAATTAAAAATTATATTATATTATATTATATTATTCACATATAAACTATAAATAATAGAAGTAAATATAAAAAAGAGTAATATGCAGTAAAATGAAAAAATAAAATGGTACACAATTTGTAAAGGTTTAGCAATTTTTGCATATTGAAAGGCTATTAATATATTGGAAAATTTAAGAATAAAATTAATAATTAAACTACATTGGTATTGTTTAGAAATTTCAGCACATTGAGAGGCTATTAATATATTAGAAAATTTAAGAATAAATTTAAGAATTAAACTACATCAGTATAGTTTAGAAATTTTAGCATATTGAAAGACTATTAACATATTAAAAAATTTGAGAATAAATTCAAGAATTAAACTACATTAGTATAGTTTAAAAATTTTACCATATTAAAAGGCTATTAATATATTGAAAAATTTAAGAATAAAATTAAGACTTAAAATTCAAGAATAAATGACTCGACACTAAACTCCACTCGTATCCCCTTTTAGTGTAAGATAGTGAAATTAGTTGTACTTAAGTATTTTAATTTAAAATTTTTTTTGCAAATATATGTTCTTAATAGTGTTTTTTATTTGAAAGTTGCATTAAGTTGATAGTATCACAATAAATCATGGTCCTTAACCCTCCACCAAAAAATACAAAAGAATAATAGGAGACCATTGCTTGTCTGCTTTGCTAAGATGAGTACATGGCTGGCAATCGATATGAATTCAAAGCATTTTGCATGTGATAGAGGAGTGTTGGTCAAGCAACATTATGAGCCCTTTCATAAAAATTGGAAGCAAGTGCTTAAGGAGCAGTAAAAGTGTGTTATGCAGGGAGTTTGTGTGAGTATTATGTCATATTTTTTATATTATTTTTATTTAATATTGAGATTAATAGAAACAATAAATGAAACATTCTTTCACATATTCTAATGTAGTCCTATTTTGAATGTGTAAATATTGAGCTTAAGGAGTAGAGATACATGATTATTGGTATCCAATAGACAACAGCTAATCAATATAAACATTGGAAGTTCATGCTTCACCAACATTTCTTACAATATGGTGGTGAGGATGATGTTTGTGTTCTCAACAATACTAGGCAAGCTTGTCCTGCTGATATTTCAATAAATTATTGGAGTAGATTGTGTACACACTTCAATAGTGATGAGTATAGGGTAAGGTTGAAGTACAATTAGTTACTTGCCATTTTTGACAATTAATTTGTTTGTCTTCTAATTACAAATATTTTGGTTTAAATATGTAAGAGCTATCCAAAAGAAATTTAGAGAATAGGTAAAAAAAGTTGTATAATGATCGCCATAAATCAAAGTCTATTGTGGTGGCATGGCATGACAAGTTATTTTAATTTAACATTTTTGCATAGTGCTATTGTCTAAAGTCTTATAATTGCTACTAATTGTTAATATCATGTTTCGAAATTGGTATATAAAAATAAGGATACAGGTCAATTGCAGCCAGTGAGGGAGAATTTTCGTGAGTGTCATGTATATCACATAGGGAAGTGGGTGCATCTAGATGCTCAGACTGCTTATGTAAGTAACTACTTTTTGATTAAATAATTTTGATTACTATAAGAAAAGCTTTTCATTGAAACTATATGTTTATATTCAAAAAATCAAGGTTAAGAAGTTGAAATTGGTCATCCATCGATCTTCACAATCCAATACTTCCTCCAACAGCTCTCGGTAGGTTTGCCGGATGTTAATGAGCCTGCTATTGCTAATAAGGTGTTCGACACTCGCTGAGGGCATAGAAAGATAATTGATCATGTGCTTGCTACAACGACATATGGCACCAGTAGCACCGGTTCATCCATTATAGCATTTTCTTCGAGGTTGCACTAGGATGCAACATTTGTGGAGGAGACATAGACCTATATCATTGAGACTTAGTAGGCTTTAGCTAGCGCAGATGTGCATATCCGTTATCATGAGAAGTTGTAGCAAAAGAATCATACTCTCCTTGAAGGCATGGATGCTGCTCTACAATCCTTGGGATTTTCTCTCCTTCCACCTGAGGCGCCATCTCCTCCTCCTTCGATGAGAATCCCTTGACTGAGAGTGTCATCCAAATTTGCTTCTAAATCATCTTTTACTTTATAGTATCCCTTGTCTCCTCAGCAAGAGTGACTTTTACCTCCATCCTAGCCACAATCGCACCCACCTCCACCCTGCCCCTAGCATTGACCTTCAGATGATAAAGAGGATGATAACAATGATGGCAACAGGGATTGTTATTTTAGATAGTTTATATCATACAAATTTATTTTGATACTTTATAGTATGTATATATGTAAATTACCTACTTTTTATATATTCTTTACAGTTAGTTTATATTTGATTTGTTTTTACAATTAATTATGTTAAATAATTATTAACATCACCAAATTTAAAAAATTACTATCATTTTATTTTAGTTATATGTAAATAACTAAGTATGAACACAAATGTAAAAAAAATAATTAATATAAGTGTAAAAAATAACTAAATATAATCTGTAAGAAAAATCATGAACCCATACAAAATTTTATTATATATATTTTTAAAAATGACCTATATAGATGATGAGGGCTATATAGACCATAGTGTTATTTGTGTAGGTTGGACTTACATAGATGACCCGACCTATAGGAACTACACTTGTCATCTATGTAGCTCGGATCCATACAAATAATAGGGATATATAAACCATAATATTATCTGTGTAGGTTGGATTTATACAAACAACAAAGGTTATAAAGATCATAGTTATTGTCTGTGTAGCTCAGACCTATTCAGACCATAGGGCTATATAGACTACATTTATCATTTGTATAGCTTTTGTCATCTATATAATTCTAACCTACACAAATGATATTGTGATTTGTATAACCGTTGTCGTGTGTATAGGTCCAACCTACACAGATGATATTGCAGCTTGTATATCCCTATCGTTTATATAGGTATGTTTATATAGACGATAGGTTTCATCCGTATAAGTGTGGCCTACACAAATGACTGAAAAAATGTCATTTGTATAGGATACAACAAGCATAATTCTATATAGAGGACCTAATACAGCAACACAGATGACAAGTCGAGTCTATATAAATGATTTTCAAGATCTGTATAGCCCTTTTTGGTAATGATTTTATTATCATTAAACAAATGATATAATCTTTTTCTCTCAACTAAAAGAGTGGAGGTTCTTATCCTCTACATATTGCATCTAATGTTAGTTCTTATTTAAAATTAAAACTCATGGAGTTGATTATGGTTGATCGAAGATAAGCTTGCTATATAAAAAGCTAGACGCAAAAAGGGAGAATGATTGATTCTTTCACCTTTGCGGTAAGTAAACAAGACAATAGATTTCTCATTAAAAGTTAAAAATTCTTTCATTCCAGAATAATAATTAAGCTTCAAAGTATATGAAGTCGCATTTGTTAATATTAGTACAGAATAGCACGATATATCTACTGGAATTGAGCGTGGGACAGGTTATGATCGAAGCCATCACTGTCACAAACCTATGGATGCTGTTGGACTTGTTACTAACACTATTCTTTCTAAACACTCGATTCCTTTAATCTCAATATAAGAGTAGGAACAAAGGATAAATTTTATGCAGAGTGAGAAGTGCATGATGTTTTCTTTTCCATCCCACTTCAGACTTTTCTTATGACAAAAATTCCTCAAATTTGGCAGGCAATTTGATGAAGCGATTTATGACATTACATTGGGGAGAAGAGCAGACAAAAAGGCAAACAGTTAGACAAACTTCATATTATATAGTCAAATTTGGAAGATAACAATCGATAAATGTAATATGCCACAGATATTTTTAAATGAGGTTATGTGCAATGCATTATTGTTGAGGTGAATGAATTGTAATTTCTCGTTGAATAATTAAACTCTAAGAACAAAAGGTTATACATGATAATTAGAAGTGACTTTTGATGCATGCACATATATACACTAATAAACCAATCTTTTAAAACTAAATGCATGAACCTAATAATATAGTAATTACTTCTAGATACACATGTACTTTCAAGTACATGATTAAATACAATGAATTTGAGATCACCAAAAAAAAAAAAAACCAAAAACACAATGAATTTGAAAGGCACATGATTTTGGATGCAAAAAAAAAATATAAAATTACTATTCCCTACAATTATTAGATTGCAAGGGACGTTTATCTAGGTTTTAATAATACAATCTGTATAATTCAGGCAAATTTCCAGAAATGTTATAATAATTTATTCTTTTTTTACATAATTTCTAAATAATAAAATTCATTCATAAATGAAGTGAAATCATTCATATTAATATGATATCAACTATAAAAAAAGTTTGACTCCAAATCGACCCTAACATATCCTAGCTATGTTATAAACTTTGAAAACATTATAACTAATCATTACATTTTTATTTTGAAATATATAATTTGAAAATTGATATCATAAAGACATTAACAAAGTTTAAATAAAAATTATAATTTTGAAAATTTTTTTAAAAATAAAATATGTAATTATTTAGTTTAATTAATACTATTTATATTAGAACAAGTAATTATTTTAAAATATTTTTATAAAAATAAATTGGTATTTAACATTTTGATTTAAAATAATTTATAAAATTGTAATTGATCATAAAATTTATAGTTTAGAATACGACAGCAACATTCTGATATAATAACATTGTCAAATCTTAAATAAAGAATATAATTTATAATTTAAAATATGTTTTTATTAAACATGCAATCCATTTATGTTGCTTTAGTAAAGGGTTTAATAATTTTTTAAAATCATATCAATTAAAAATAAATTAATATTTTATTATTAACACTTTGAAAAATTGCAATTAATCACAGTATCTTTAATTTGAATTAACATTCGAAAATTGATATGAGATAGATATTAGAAAGCTCTAAATAAAAAATTTTATTTGAAACTTGAAATATATTTTATTAAAAAATAATTAATTAGTTTAATTATACTTTCTATATTAAAAGCTTGATTCATTATCTGAGATAGATTCATTATATAATATTGAACTATACATATTAAATAAAATCATTTTTATAACAATCTTAAATGCTCAATCATCGTCTTGATTTATCAAGTTCACAATTGAAAGGATTACAATACTTAATTTTCAATATAAGACATACTCATTTGTTAATCACTATATTCTTTTAAGGCAATTTTTTCCACTCATACAATATATATTTTTACAATAAATCTTAATATATTTAAGATTTTAACCATCCAAAGTATTGATCAGTTTACATACTTATATATATTTTTATCCATGTCATAGTTATTGCATTTTTCCTCAAATTTCATAAATCTGACTGCTCATTTCTTTCTTTCACACGATTTTCAGGATAAATATATAACATTCAGATCAAGTTTATATGCTTATAACAATAAGCCCGGTCCAGTGCGGATAACGGAAATCAATTATATATTCTTATTCTTATACAAATTTAGACAGATTATATTTAATAGATAATGTTATTAATTTACATGTTAATCCCGATTTTCATTTCAGTAAGAATTCGATTAGCATAACAAATAAAAAACATAACAACTTCAATCTTAGTCACAATTCCTTTTTTTAATAAGAAATTCATTTTTATAAGAAATTAGTTACTCGTATCCCTTTTAACATATTGAAA
Source organism: Sindora glabra (assembly GCA_020226215.1). Taxonomy (NCBI): domain Eukaryota; kingdom Viridiplantae; phylum Streptophyta; class Magnoliopsida; order Fabales; family Fabaceae; genus Sindora; species Sindora glabra. Next base: position 14,866,914 of record CM035229.1, on the reverse strand, counting down.
TAATCTTTCAAATTTAAAAATAGTTTACATAAATAGGATGATAGAGACAGATATTCAATAAATGTATGAGAGGTTTTAAATTTGTGACACTTACATTTTTTCAATTTTTAAATACATATTTATGTATTTAACATATTTCAAATTTAAAAAGATAAACATAAAATTTATTATACAAGCTAATCAAGGAGAACTTTGTGATTGAGAAATAACTGTCATATTAACTGTATTTTTTTAGATCGTCCCTTAATATTTTTCCTTTTAATAGATACACGGTATAAAAGTAAATAATGTAATTAATTAACAGTAAAAATAACTTGTGAGAGAAATTATAATGAGAGACAACATATATTTTTTTCGCTTTGAAGATAAATATAAATTAAAAATATCAACAATTGGTACAATTGAATAAAAATTTCACAACATGAATTGATATACAATAGCAGAATAATAGAACTCATTAAAAAATTAAGCAAATTACATGAAAAAATTTTCAAATAAAAATAACTAAATATACCATTAATTGGTTCAAGAATAATGGTTCAAGAATAACAGGTTAAGTACTAAAATATTTCACATCCAAAAGGTTCTGAATGTAATTTTTGAAAGCGTTATTATTAGAAGAAATTTGTATATTTAAAAATATTATTTAGCTTTTTTTTTTTCAGAGGTATCCACCCATACAGTCACATATCAATAAAAAATTATTAGCGTAATGTAAATATACTATTAGTACACTATTACTACTCGTAAATATGCTGAATTACTGATTGGAAACACAGCAACCATCAAACAAATAATTAATTAAATTTTCTAACAATAGCAATAATATATTAATATTCTATGCGCCTCGTCTATCCTTTGTTTAAAGTCGTACTTGGAGACAAAGTATGAGTTTTCTTTTGACCCAAGAAATTAAGCCCAATTCATTACCCATCGTATAATCGAAGTCAGATTAAAAGCAGAAGCAGCGTTATAGAAGGATTAGACGCCAATTTGAGTTTTCCTAGTTACTTCAGGAAACGGATTTTGTACGATATAAAAATACAGCTGGGTCGGTTGAATGCCAAGCATACTTCCAACCTAGCATTCTAAATTCCTCTCAAGTTTTCTCTGCTTGCCACAGCAAGCTTAGTTTATTTGATTTCAGCCATGGCTGAATTCTCATACGATGAATGGTATCAAATCTTCTCATGGTTACCTGCTAAATCTATATGCAAATTGAAATCTTCCTGCAAATATTTTTCAGAGTTTCCAACTAAGAGTTACTTTGCTATGACTCAGGCTCAGAATTCCTTCTTTAAGAATGATTCTTGCTTCTTCGTTGAACCAGCTTCATGCCAGAAGTACAGTGACAGAATCGAAATACACACATTGCCCGGAGACCGGTCATCATCCGGAATTTCCGAAGATTTGATCAGATTCTTAGGGCAATCAGCTAGAGTGCTTGCTTCTAGCAATGGCTTGCTTCTCTGCCGGAGTGTCGGAAAAGATCCAGTTAAGCTGTTTCTCTGTAATCCGGCAACGCAATCATGGCTGTCAATTCCTCCACCAGAATCTCTTCTGCAAAATCCGGATGCTAATATCAATGTGGCCTTTGAATGCAATAAAGGAAGCTTGGATTCTGAAGATTACATGATAGTTGTCATCGAAAGCCCTAATGATTGGTCAGCGAATTTCGAATGCAAACTCTACCTTGCCAAAGAAAAAACATGGGAATCAACAGGAAAAAGCTTTTTTACTGGAGGTAGGAATCTAAAATTTGAATTGCCTGTGTTTCACAATGGTGCCCTACATTATATCTCAGACTCTCATCCATCTTTCGGGAAAAGTAGTCCTTATTTTAGACCTTACATAATGGCTTACGATAGTCTTACTGGAATATCAACAATGCTGAAATTGCCTAAGGAAGCAAGAAGGGGTTCCCAAGATATTACCTGCAACATGGGGATTTTTAAATGGGGAAAGTTGACTAGTACAATGCAGTCTATTTGTTTGGTGAGGTTGAGAAAATCTGTCTTCACCATATGGATTTTGACAGATTATAAATCAAAATCCTGGCATAAAATTTTGAAAATAAGGGCAAAAACAATATTAAAATTTAAAGAGAAGGATATTATGGTCACTGGATTTACAATAATGAATGGAGATTCATTAATTTTTGCGACAGAAAAGAAAGTATACAAGTATGGTTTGACAGGAGAAGAATATCAAATATTAGAAGAAATTGGCAGACATGAATGTGGTTTAAATGTGTTTATCAAGCCATATTCTAATACTCTTCGGCTATGTGGAATTGGCGCTACAACTCTGAGGCCCCATGATGAATTTAGTCTTCCAAATGCTCAAGATGATGTAATCGCTTGCAACAGTTTTAGTTTTTCTGACGGAGATACGGATGCTGATACCACCTTGGAAGATGAAGAAGAAACAGATGAAAGTAGTATAGATAACTTACAAGTTGTTCCTTTGATTTCAGTGGAGGAGGAACCTAGTTCTACCTTTTCACCAATTTTGTTTTTGGGTTTGACATTTTTGGTATATTGGTCTATTTTTAGTTAAAACGCTTGTAGCTTTTTATTTTTTTATAGTTTTTTCTTTTGATATATCCAATATTATAATCACATAATAATTTTTTTTAAAAGTATATTAGAAGAGGTTTATAGAATTTATATAAGTGGACCTTGTGTCCCCCCCCCATTGGGACACTGCAACAAATTTGACATATAGCAATGCCAAATCTAACAACAGTTAAAAATTATTGTTTAAAGTTTATACGGGCAACAATTTTTACAATGTTGTTTTTATCTTTAGTTTAGGCAACATTTATTAGACAACATCAAAAAACTATTGCCTAACATAGAATAGTCAACAATTTATTAATTGTTGTTACATAAAACTGTTGCCTAACATAGAATAGGCAACACTTAATTGTTGCTAAATTATCATAATTCATAAATTCATAAATTTAAATTTAATTAATAAGAATTTATTTTGCATTTTATAATTTTATAAAACACATAATTCTATTTAACATTTTACAATATTATTAAATACATAATTTAAATTCTAATTCAAAAAATTAATTAAAGAAACTATTTTATTTTTTATTTTTTGAATTAGGATTTAATTTTAACTCTTTTATCCATTCACTAATAACTACGTTTTTTCAGTACTAAAGAAACAGAAGATATCTTTCAGACTTAGAACAGTCTTTTCACATCTCATGCTTGAATGCCAACGACGTGACTCCAACAATTCGCTACTGACGCATAGCAAATCAGCACTTCAGCTTTCGCAACAAATTGGCTTCCCAGCCATGTACGGCAGGCATGCCTCCACCACATGCTCTTTGGCTCCAACTTCGACATCGACGACTTATAACGTATGGCCTTGATTGATTGAGCAATTCATGAGTTTCTCCCTTGTTTTCAATCTTGAGACTAATTATTTTTTATTAATATAAAATCCTTTCCACTTTTTGTTTTTATTCCCTCCATTTCCTTATCTCTTTCCTTTTCGATCTCTGTTTCAGCCAAGGATGAAGAATGCAATGTCATAGTACTTGGTATCAATGGCCTTCTCTCTGTCAGTTATCTCAAAGTACTCTTTTTCTTATAATGTGTTACTAATTTGTAATTATTTTCTCCAAATGATTAGGATTTGTGATCGATTTTATATCGGTTTCGAGTTTTGTCTTTATGGATCAGTATTGTTTTAGTTATGATGACTTGAAGATTTGTAATATAAAGGATAGATATGGATAGAATTGACTATTATGGTGGAGAGTCCCTGTTTCTTAATATCAAATAGATAAATAAATTATCAATTGTTAAGATTATCTTAGCACATAGATATATTAGAATGGATTAATCAAATCCTATTGAATTAATCCAATTCTACTGGACTAACCCAACGACTAAAAATTGCAAGTCGAGCCAATTCTAAATCAAGCTATTTTTTCATTAACTTAGGTTTAGATCAAATTGTTATAATACTAATATCAATCTCAATCATATGCTGACATTTATTAGGCAGATTCAGGTGAATTTTTATAACTCACTACATTTATTATTATTATTGTCATATTAGTTATTTATGTATTATTAATTTTACATCATTAATTAATTAAAATCTATTACTATTAAACATAATTATATTTATTATTATTATCACTTAAAGTTTTATTAAAAAGTTGAAATTAAGATAAATTTATTGACACAATTGAAATAAAAATGATATCTTTTTTAAATTTTAAAGAAATTAAATATGAATTCTTTTAAAAAGAAAATAAGAAAATTTTTAAATATTAACATGGTTTGTGCTCTTAGGATATATTGGTAACTTTTTAATATATTAAAATTTTAAATTAAAATCTTGTCACTTTTAATATACAAAAAAAATATTGACTAAAAATAATTTAATCATTTATAAAAAATTACTTATAAAAATGCATTTAATTTAAATAAATTAAATTTAAATTTGAAATATAATAATTAATAAAGGGGAGTTCTCCGGTACTCATTGCAAAATTTTAGGTACCAAAACAATATTTAATCCCATCCATTTCAAATGCAGGAAATGTATCTTGATCATTTATCATGAAAATTATTTACCTTCAAAAAGTAATAAATGAAGAACAAGAATAAAATGGTAATTTATCTCTTTTACCATTTGTTCTTTGAAGTATGGTCTTGAAATTGCTTTGCCTTAATCATGTTATTTTAATTTTTAGTCTCTTCCCCTAAGGAGTTGGTCTAACTAAAATCTTTGGTTAGAAATGCCAGCAAAAAGTACCCAAAACAAAAAGACAAAATGTCTACATACAAGGTGTTTTAAATATTTTTTTCGAAGGAAATAATTTATCATATATGAAATAAAAAATATATTATAAAAATGTTTAAATTTAGTTTATTCTATCTTACATTTGCTTTTGCAAATAAAATTTTTTTTAACATTTTATATATTTAGAGTGAGCTATAAATTTTGATAAAATTTTAATTAATATATATTCAATTTGAAATAGAATATTTAAAATTGATGTCAAGAAAATATAAATAAAATTTAAATAAATAAATAATTTTAATTTTAAATTTCAAATATTTTTTTACTTAAAAATGGAATATTGAATTAATTAATTCAATTAACAAGTTTAATATTAAACGTTAAACTTACATAAAATATTTTTATAACAAAAATAAAATATATTATATTATATTTATATTATTTAGTGATACTAGCACATAAATGGTAAATAAATAAGGTGAATATATAGAAAAAAAAAGAAAATATGTAGTGAAGTAAATGAAAATAATAAAAATAATGTCTATGAATTGTAAAACTTTAATAAAATTTCAATTGATATATGTTTAACTTCAAATATAGTACTTAAAAAGATTGATATTAAAAATATTGATAAAATTTAAGTATATAAATTTTAATTTTAATTTTCAAATATATCTATTAAAAATAGAATAATTAGTTCAATCAATACATTTTATATTAAATATTAAACTTATTTAAACTAATTTTATAATAAAAGTGCATTATGTTATATTATATCTATACTATCTAGTGATATTAGTATTAAAATTATAAATTATTTATTTATTTATATAATTTATAACAAAAATAAAACATATTATATAATATATACACACTATATAATAATATTAGTACTTGAAATATATATAGTAGGAATGAATATATAAAAAATATAATTAGATAAATAAAATAATAGAAATAATGCATCACATATGAAAAACAAGAATGGTTAAAAATAAAATATATAATTAAATAATTTAATTAAATTAATCTTAGAATTATTTAAAATATATTTACAATAAAAAAGAAAATATACTTTGTATTCTATGATTTAGAGATATATATTAGTGTCTTGGTTATAAATAAGAGAAGTTGAAATGAATGCATTTTATATCAAAATCTTAATTTATGTAAAATATGATAAGAGTAACTAAAATTGGAACTAATTACAAATTTTAAGTATATACATGTCACTGATTTGTTTTATGTTAATATAAGAGTACTTAAGAAATTCCTATTAATAAAACTTGTAATCAGAATCATATATTAAAAATTTTAGATAATTAATTAGTAGTAAGAAACTTTAAATTTTAGATTAAAATTCCTTCTTATGATCATTATTATATATTATTATTATTATTGTTATAATTACTTTTATTATTATAAAATATAATTATATTTTATTATTATCACTTAAAAATTATTATTATTGTTGTTATTTAATAAAACTAAAAATAATAAATAAATAAATTAAGACATAACAATTTTTAACATGAAAAGCTCTCATTAAGAAGGGTAAAAATTATAGGACTTAGTTTAAAAAAATTTTACTATTAAATAAAATAAGTACAAATATTTTACTAACTAAATTTATAACATATGAATATATTACTATTTCTAATTATCTCTTTCATCCAGTGATGATCAATCTTCTTACAAATTATTTTGTTATCTATCTTCTATATCAAACCAATCCTTTAAATAAATAGTCAACTCTAATTTTTTATCATTCATAGATAAATGCTTCTCATTCAAAATTTGCTCACTAAGAGAAAATATATTTTCTAATGCTATTGAAGATATTAGAGGGGTAATTATATCACATGCCATAAGGATAGTATTGGATATTATGTTATTTGTGCTATCCACTATTCTAAAATGAAAAAATTTGGCATATTAGCTATAATAGATATAAATAAATAAGAACTTAACTCATTATTAATTGAAGAAGTATCATCAGTTAAATTTAAGAAGTCATTATATTCTTCACGAAATGAGATACTAGTTTTTGAAGAAGATAAAGAACTCATATATGAATACAAAGAATTAAATTTATTACTATACACTTGAAATATTTCTAACAGTAAATTATTTATATCATTTATGTAAAACTATAAGTCAAATTCATATTGCATATTTTCATTGTACTTTTGTAGTAATTTTTTTACTCTTTCTTATTTAACTTTAGAATCTATAATTGTGGCTATAACATATAAATGAGGAATATTTCTAAACTATTTATTCCATTTTGTTAAATATTCATTAATAATAATTTCAAACCCATTAATACTTTCAAATTTTAAAAATGTAGAACTATAATGAAGTAAAACACTAAGTATTGAGTGACATATTGGATGATAAGAACTAGATAAAAGATTAGTTATTTTATAAAATGCTTGTAAAAATTGTAAATAAATTTGTATCTTTTCCCATTCAACATTTTTAAGATAATGATTAACTTGACTTTTCATTGAATAAAAAGAATCCATGATATCTTTATACTCTAAACAAAATTTCATCATTTTAAAAGTAGAATTCCATTGTGTGAAAACATCTTGTGGAGGTATCTTAGGTTTCTTAAACATTTGAATACATAATTATTTCCAATCATACTTTTTAACTGGTGATGATTTGATATATAAAACTATATTTTTAAGATTTTATATATAAGTATAGAAATAATTTTTAATACATCTTGAATAACTAAATTTAAAATATGGCATGCACATCTAAGATGAAAAAAAAATTAAGCTTCAAGAATAGGATTTAAAATTGGAATTAAAATTCTAATAACACTAGTATTAATAGATCTATTATCAAATATAATTAAAAATATTTTATCCGATATCATGTATTCATTACAAGTATTTTTTTTATATAATAAGCAATAGTAGATGCATCATGTAGTGTTGGAATTAGTTTAAAATAAATAATTCTTTTATGTAAAATAAAATTATCATTAATATAATGGATAATTATACAAACATAGCCCATTTGAGATGGTGATGTCCAAATATTGGATGTAAGTGCAATTCTACGTTTGATTTTGAAAAAAAGTTAGCTAAGCCATTTTCTACTCTTTAAAAATTTTATTCAATTTATTTATACTATTTAACTCATACCATGTTATTGAAGATTAAATTGTTGAAGAAGGGCATTTAATTTTGGAGAACTAGCTACACTAAAAGGCATTTCAGCATGAAAAATCTATTTATATAATTCTTACTCACAACTATCTTGACTAAATATATTAGAATTTTCACTTTGAATATTTACAATATCCACATGCTTAAAAGAATAATGGTATCTTATTGTACTAGTACTATTATAATTATCATAGTTATAATTTTTTGGATAATATTTGTAAAATACTTTAACTGCATTATCTACATTTTTTAGATCAAAATAATTTCATATTTTAGAGTTTTTTGATTTTTTTGTTATATAAGATGAGGATGCAAGAGTATTTACATTCTTATGACTATAAGCATGTTGTGAAGATGGATGTTAAGAAAGAAGAGGAGAGGATATAAGTTTAGGTGCACTTGAAGGAGTATTTATAAAATTATTATTTGAAAAATTAGTTGTTACATTCTCTAAAAAATTTTGATTATCAAAACAATTTTGCATATTATTAGGATCATTCAAATCCATAATTAAAATTTATTAGTAATGTAAAAATAAAATTACTAATATTAAATCTAATAAGAATAATAATTAACTAAAATACTATAAAAACTAAAATATATAAAATTTAATAAAAAATATAAAAATATAAGTAGAGATTAGAAAAAGGTTAAAGAGTGTCACCAATATTTCCTTACAAATGAAAATTTTAATACTTTACAACTTCATGCACTACCTTTACTTTCAATCTTTAATATTTTTAAAGAAATAAAAATTATGGAAATGAGATTGAAGAGAGAAAGAATGAATATTTATTGTGTAAATTGAGTTTGATTAAGAAATGAGAATTTGAAATAAATATTAATAATAGTTTGAAATGTATAAAATATTTAGGGAGAGAGAGCCATTGCACAAGGGCTTCACAATGGCTACTAAAACTCTAGCCTCTGCCTTCTACGACTAACTGGTTATATTATGAGGTTATTAGGTGGGGTTTCACTAATTAACTAACCGAGCTGGGCGTGGACTTTATAGAGTTATTCCTTTCATCACTTATTCCTATAGGTGGCTTCAAGGCGAGATTGAGATGCATACAACATGGATCTAGGAGCATGCTTTAAATGCAATAAATGCTTGCAGCCTTAGATATTTGGCACATTGAAAAAGTTGAGATGTGTAATAGTAACTTTGTATTATTTTATTAGCTTGTTACCTTCCTTTTGTCTGCATGGTTCTTAATTCATGACCAAAAGCTAATTTGAAAGCCTTAAGGTTCAAAATGAACAATCTAGATCTTATTCTGTTAGAGCTCCTGGTCCTGCTTATCTTTATTTGCATTATTTTTTCTAAAAGAAAATTTAAATTATTATTTAGAAAAAAAAAATCCTTAAAAAAATTACTAACCTACTGATTAGTTCATTTTAAAAAAATTTCAAGCCTTTTAGTTTTTTAATAAAATCCCATTAAATAAATTACGATAAATTCGTCTCAAGAAATGAAATTTTATATATTGTTGTTAATTATAAAGTGTAAAAGTATTACCATCATAATTTTATATATTGTTTTTTATTATAAAGTATAAAAGTATTATCTCACTTTTTCACTTATATATACGTAAATAAAATTTTCCTATAATAAAGACCTTCCTCACAACAAATAGATCCCATGAGTGCAAATAATTTATAAAAAAGTTAGATATCATTTAAATTATATACTCATAATATAAATATATTATTATTAGTTAGATTTAATATAGTCAAATTGTGTGTATTATATAAATGAATTATAAGAGAGACATACAAGTTGTAAGGTATACAAAGAGAAAGATTAATTGTATTTAATGCACTTGAGTTGTGTGAATTGAGTAAAAGATAATATATTTTTTATTTAAATTAATTCATTGTGATATAAATTAATTTTATATCATCACTAATTTTTATATTATCACATTAAAAATTTTATTAAATTTTTTTATTATTAAGAATTTTTAATTATTATTTATTAAGTAACATATTTTTATTATTAATAATAGTATAAAATATTTTATCATAAAAATTAAATTTATATTTTTTAATTGTGACTTAGGTTGTTAAAGTATAATTTTAATATACCAAAATTATTATTTTAATATATATATAAATTAAAAATTAAATATATAATAATAAATTAATTATTTATTATTTACTATTATTATCAAGTTAACAGGCTAACTCAATAACATAATGGATTGACATTTACCAGTCCTCGTCCTTTATTAAGTTAGGTTAATCAGTCCTAATCTCTTATCAAGTTGGGCCATTATTATCATTTTCTATACCAGTCCTAATCCTAATTTCAAGTTAGGTAAAATTATACTAGTCTTAAGCCAAACCATTAAACCTAACCCATTTTGATAGGTTTATTAACACACTAACAAATGTTATTTGCTCTTTTAGAATCCATATATGTGATTGCCTTGACTATCACTATTTACTGGGCATAATTATGGAAATGATTCAGGGGTAGTGATAATCCTAAAAAAAAAAAAAGATGCAAGCAAAGATTACAATGTTGATATGGTTCCAAAGGTATACACAAATCTCAGACATAACATTTCTTTTTAAATTATATTAGCATTTTTTAAATTCTAGTTGTAGTTGCAGATTACATTTTAATTGTAGTAACTACAGAATATATGGTTTCAAGATTGAGTATTAATTATAGTTGCAAACAATAGTTTTAGACCATGTAATAGTTAATTACTACTAACAATTAGTCTGAAAATTGCAAATTTTGACCCTTTGTCATGTAATAAAATTAATATATTCAATTCTATCTTTGTTTTTCCAGTAAAAGGCTACTGCGAAAAATATCAATATTGTGTAAATGTAAGTAGTTTAGAGTTTGTTGTCTTAATAAAATTTGGATCACATTGATATTTTACTAATTTCACTATATATTAGAAGCAGTTCAAGTTGGAAAAAGAGAATTATCAATTAAATATTGGTATTTTTCAATTTCACTTATCATTCCTCAATTTTTTTACTGTTTTATGTTTTAACAATTTATATTAGATTTCTTTAAGTTTATTGTACAACTGAGCTTATTCACCTTAATTGTTTGTTTGTTATTATTTTATGGATTTTCATATTTCAGTATATAATGTCTTAGTCATGAGTTGTTCTTCAAAGGAAATGCCAAAATCCACATGCGTCATGGTTTACATACAGAAAAATTAATAAAAACTATTTATGAAGTTGTTTCAAAGCTTATGTTGCCAATTTTCAAAAATTTACTAGCTTATCTAAATAGGGAGAAGGAAAGGAATATTACCAAGGTAAAGACAAGAATGTTAACCTTACTAACATTTTAATAGTCAACAGCCAAGAAGTACAATGTTACCATTTGCCAATAGTGGTAACATTTCTACCAAAAGTGTAAATCAATATACTAGAAGCATTTATCACTTTTCTTAAAATTTGAAGCCATATCCTATCTAAAGCACAATTTATGAGTTAGGGTTTCTTTATTTATCTCCTTTTCAAACCATTTTTTAGGAGGAATCACTCCCTTATTACATATATGCTTGTTAAGTAACAAATGTAGAATTTTAATATATTTTCACCAATATTTTGCAAAAGCTATATTTAGAGTCTTTAATGTGTTCTTAAGGTGGATCTCCTTATATTCATCCACTTTATAGATTGGGAGAGCTTCCCTAAGTTTACAATACACAGTTAAAGTAGCTATTAATTCTAGCTTGAGAAGTTCATATTTGATTTGACAATTTTATGCAATATTGGTAGGAATTTACTTGTTTAATTGCTATTTATGATGCCACTTACATGCTTGACAAGCAAAAATATAAGGTAAGGTAGAATTGATAGTGTAATATGAATACCTTGCATTGTAAAGTTTGAAACTCTATCAAGTGAGTCTTATATTATGTAGCATAATGTCAGTTTAAGTTTGATAAGAATAGAAAAGCCTTTAATGTGATCTTAGAAGGAGAAATGACTAAAGGAAAGAAGATCGACTATAATCCTTCATACTTGCTTAACAAACTAAGTGACTTATAACAAACTATCTAATGAAAAGATTTTTGAGTTCTTGTGCTTGAAATAAAATTATCTTTATCTATCAATAGGTGAAGAAGGTTGGAAAAGTTACTCTTGCTATAGGTATTATGAGCCATCCAATCTCATATACCAATGATTCTCAGTCGGTATAGGTTATTCTGCCTTATAAACAACTTTATATTTTCTCATACTGATAGGATTGATGTATCATCCCTTTTAATTCATTTCTCACTTTATATTCTTGAGTTTATCTAAAGAAATCTTCCTATATTTATGATTCAGCTTCACATAGAGATAAATAGTTGGGCTCCAAAGTTTGCCATTGATGTTTTCTTTTTAACTTATTAAGAAAAATATTTAAATCATTCTTTTATTTCTTAAAGGTAGAGAAGTCTTTAGAGTTAATTATGGTAAATTACTAGCTTCTAATTGAGTTACACAAGGTATATGACTGGCTTATCAATTTTCTTTTGTTCATTCATATACCCCAAATTTAAATGGTATCCTTAACATTGTGAATCCTTTTCAAGTTCAGCTCTTCCTTTGTATATATTTTAATAGTGCAAATAAATTTATTTATCCTCTTCTTATCTAAAATAATTGATGATATACCATTAAAATGTGAGGCATTATTAGTAGGTTTAATTAATGGATACTATAAGTAAAGTTGCTTGTGTTATAAAATGACTTACTTTTTATTAGAATTTTTTCTTTTTTTATGTCTCTCATGCTATGTGATGCATACATGTATACCACTATGACATTAGCAGGTGCAAGTGGTTTTTAGGTCAAATTTTAACCTGGTTGATATTTTCAAACCTAGAAGCAATTTCTTTTTCAATAACTAGTAACTTCTTGTTATAGTGGCATTTTTATAGGATTCTTCATTGATTTAGATAGTTTTAATATTTCAAATTTCTTGTTTTGAAAGAATGTTTCATCATTGTCCATTTGTCCACACCAAATGTGTCCTACAAATCTTTTTTTATATGAGCATAAAGTGCATTATTTGCAATGCTAATCTATTTTCAAAGAAAATGTTAGATTAATTTATACATATAAATTAAGCAAAACAATCAAAAGGATAACAATTAAAGTAGTCATTCAGTTGAATGTTTTATGATAAAAATAAATTTATATGCATATTTTATTATAAAATTTGGATTTATTTATAAAAATAAATTAACTAAAACATTGACTATGCTTAGTAGAACACCCAATCAGAGCCACTTGTTTTTGAAACTACCAACGAATTCCTTCCTATGGATGATAAGGTCTATCTTTTTTTAATTACTTACATTTTTTATCTTTTTAATTTATTTCTCTAGTTTTACTTTATCCTATTGTAAAATTTGAAAGACCAAGAGTAAAGTTATCTCTCTTTTTTTTTATTTGTATCAACTTTTTAGGTGAATTGGCAATTCGTAGAGAAAACTAAAACCACCTTGCGAGCTAAGGGGGAGAGTAACAAGTAGTGTGTCTTCATTCATTTTTGTTGAGTTAATGAGAAGGTAAAATTGAAGCCTTCTTCTTAATATATCAGTTTTTGTGAATTCCATGATTACTTTTTTTAGATAAAGTATAACACAAATGCCCAAAATGGAGAAATGAAGTGAATTGGCATAGTAAGTAAAATCATTTTTAAAAGAGTACTTCATCTTACCTAAGGACAAAAGGTAGATTCATAGACCTTTTCTTCAATTAGTATTAAAATTATTTTCAACTTTCTAAGGGAGATTTAGTTGATGTCTCACTCTCAATTTCACTTATTTGTTTAACACGGGCATTAGAGATCCATCCCATTGTTAAATGGGACAAAAGTAAAGTTAATTTATATTATGTTTTACTTGGATGATTAGCAATTTTAATTTTATACTCGTGACAAGGAAGAATTGATGATGAAGGTGATGGAGAAGAATTTCATGACCTAGATATTAAGAAAATATGAGTTTCTTCATGTTGATGTATAATATTTTACAAGAAAATTGTTATCTTTTGGATCATGAACTTCTTGACTTCAATGAATGAACAAGTAAATATCTTTCTAAAAATTTTGTTATTATTTTGAATTTTTATGTTTTTATATTGAAATTTTAATTTAAAATTTATTACAAATGAAACATTAATGTCCTAATTTATGCATATTATGATTATTATTTAGAATAAATAAATAAATAAATAAATAAATAAATAAATAAATAAAATAGATACATTAATTTTCAAAAGCAATAATTAAATTACATTAACAAATTAGGTTAAAATTATTGCTTAAGCATAAATAAACAATAGTCAAAATGTGTTGCTAAAAATAAAAATGTTGCTCATTCTTTATAGGCAATGGTTAAAAATGTTGTTAAATATAAACAAAAAAATATTGCTTATGATAAAGAATAGGCAATGATTTTTTATTGTTGCTATATATAAAGGTAAAATTGTTGCCTATATTATAAAATAGGCAAAAATCATTGTTAAATATAAAGATAAAACCATTGTCTATATTATAGAATAGACAATGATGAAAAATCATTGCCATAGAGTAAGGTGAACACCATTGCTTATAACATATAAATAGGCAACGATTTTTAAAAAATGTTACTAAAAGTTGTAAAAAATAGTTGTTAAAAAGAATAGGCAATGTTTGATAACACAACATTTGAAAAGTGTTCCCTATTTTTTAGGTAACACTTTTTAGACCTTAAGCAACCAATTTTTTTATTGTTGCCATTAACTAGAAATGTTATAGTGGGACTTTGCTTTTTATTAAATATTTCATGCAACATTCTTAGAAGTCTTGTAGTATATACGAAATATTAAATATTTCATTTGAAAAAAAATGAAACTCTTTCTTTTTTTCTTTTTGGGTAATGGAAAGGGGTCAATAAACATAAAAAAAAGGAAAAAGGAACTAATAAATAGTAATCTCATAAGTCATAAAGACTTTTAGTACATTAGTTAGAACTAGCATGGAAATACTAGATGGAAGACTATGGAATAAATGTGATCCTGACTCTAGAGATAAATGTAAATTAACCATTCTATCTATACAAACATTCCTTTCCCTATATGTATGTTCAATGATAACCTTCCATTCCTTATCAAGCAATTTGTGAATTGCCTGAATTAGTTGGTTTCCATTATGATTAGGGTTAAAGAGATAACCTTGGAGAGTTTTGTAGTCAATTTCAAATATGATCTTTTTGTGTCCATTATTCCAAGCAAATTAGAGGCCATATAAAGCTCCCTAGCATTCTATTGCAAAGGCAAAATAGTATCCTAATGCTTGAGTAAAGCAAATAAGCCAAAAGCCATTCATATCTCATATAATTCCTTCATAACCAACTCTCTTATCCTCTTTTTTTAGTTATACCATTTGTTTTAATTTTCACCCAGCATTCAGGTGGAGGGTTCTAGTAAACAGATACAATACTTAGCATTCTTTTCATAGGATGGTGATTGCTGTTTAAAGTTAAAGTTATTTATTTTGCATTGTGCTTTAAAATAGTGTCTAGGTTATTAGGATATTGGAAGTTTTCTTGGTCGATTACACTACAAGAAAAAGAAGCAATAGCGACGACACTTTTAGCGGCGACAAAATTTCGGTCGTCGCTAAAGGTATTTCTGGCGACATTATCGTCGGTAAAAATGACGCACAAAGGGCGGGAAGGAATTAGGCTTTTAGCGACGACAAAAGTCATCGCTAAAAGCCTAAAAAATTTTCAGCGGCAAAATTTGGCCTTCAGCGGTGACAATTGTCGTCGCTGAAGATTCAAGACTTTCAGCGACGACACTGTCATCGCTGATGGTCCACCCTTCAGCGACGACAGTGTCGTCACTGAAAGTCTTGGCCTTCAGCGGTGACAATTGTCATCGTTGAAGATTCAAGACTTTCAGCGACGACACTGTCGTCGCTGATGGTCCACCCTTCAGCGACGACAGTGTCGTCGCTAAAAGTCTTGAATCTTCAGCGATGACAATTGTCGCCGCTGAAAGCCAAATTTTGCCGCCAAAGGCCAAATTATGCCGTCGAAAATTATTAGGCTTTTAGCGACGACTTTGTCGTCGCTAAAAGCCTATTATGAGATAAGGCTTTAGCGACGACATTGTCGTCGCTGAAAATCCCTCTGTCGTCGATGAAGGCATCAGCGACGACCGAAATTTTTTAGTCGTCGGTGAAAGTTTTGGCTATTTATTCGCGGCGCCTCTTCCCTCCTCATTTGCGCATTTAAAATTTTTGGAATTAAGGTAAGTTTTTGAACTTTCTCTTTCTTTTAAATTTTTTTATTTTAATATATTTATTTTTTATATATGTTGATATGTATTAATTTTGTATGTTGCATCTTTTAATTTGTTAGTTATTATTAGCACTTAGCTTAGTTCGTGGGGAGTATTCAGAGTTGATCAGTAGATTTTTACCATTGAGGTACGTGAATAAAAGTTATAATATTTTTTTGTGTAATAATATATTTAATTTACTCAAATAATTTGTAATAAATTAATAGAATTGATAGTATGTTTAATTCAATATGAAATTTCATATTATTTAATTTTGTATGTTGTAAATTTTAAATTTATTTATTTAAATTTAACTTAGCATAAAATTTATAAATATAATTTACAACTAGGAAGTCCATATTATTTTTACCATTGCTTTATGAGTATTAATTTTTTATATTGGATCAAATTGTTAGACATTATTAATAAAATTACTGATATATTATAATTGTATAATTTATATTAAATTAAATTTAAAAAAATATTAAACAATTCAAGTTAATTAAAATAAAGAATATTTTAGATAATATATTATTTAAAATATACAACAATTTGAATTTAAATTTTTTAAAAAAAATTTAAAAAATCTTTAGCGGCGACACTTGTTGTCGTTATAAGGTAAAATGTCGTCGCTGAAGATCAGACTTTCGCTGATATTTTTTACTTTCAGCGACGACAAAGTCGTCGCTAAAAGATTTCCTTTCAGCAACGACTTTGTCGTCGCTGAAAGTCGATCTTCAGCGACGACTTCTTTCCCTATAGCGACGACAATGGCGCCGCTAAAAATCAAATTTCAAAATTTTTTGAATTTTGAAATTGTTTTCTGCGATGACAATGTCGTCGCAAAAGGTCGGACTTTTAGCGACGATAAATTGTCGTCGCTAATGACCTTTTCAAGGACGGACCTACACCGACGACATTTTTAGCGACGACTTTTTCTTTAACGACGACCGAATACCTTTTAGTGACGACAAATGTTGCCGCTAAAAGTCTTTTTTGCTGTAGTGTTAGCTTATTCCATTAGTGCTATAAAAACCAATAGCCTATTACTTAGGCCATATTCCAATTGACTTACCAATCTGAATTATAAGAAAGATAATGTTCCATATGTTAGGATTAAGAGTTAAACAAATGTAGCAGAAATTAACCAATCCTAGCTAAAGGATCCGTGCAAAATGTTATATTAGAATAAGGATTCGATCAATACCTTTCCAATGATTCAGGAACTTATTCGTTAATCATCTTTTCGACTTCTTTTCGGTCAAAAACTCTGAAATATCCATATGAACCAGTAGATCACTAGTGAATGTCCATGATCACTGATTGGAATTCTCCTTCTTTGCCTTTTAGTGCTAATTATGCCTCTTCAATGGTTATGGTTAAGGAGGGCTGCTAAGGTTTTCTATGCTTTGGGATGTGTGAATAATGTCTATTATTAACTAACAAGCTTATTTAAATAGATGCATAGAAAATCCTAACTAATATGGCTTTGTTCCATGCATAATTATGGGCTTATAATTAAGCCTTATAATTATAACATGGAATTCCCATATGTTAGGCCCAAACAATTTGGTCTATCAATTTCAAATCCACTAGGTTCTAAGTGTGTGACCTTACAAGCTTTTATTACATTGACAATGATCATAAATCATATTGATGATCATAAATAATAAGCGGGGTCTAGTAACACATCATTATTACCTAAGTAATGAAAAAGTCGATAATTTGACTGAACCTAAATATGTGATCATCATCTATGACTTTTTATCCTAGATATCTAGATTGAAATGAGACATGGATCGTGTCATTCCCGTATAGCTCAATTCAAAGGTTTCTTAGTTCTTAAGTAAGCTGATTAAAATAAATGTAATTGAGGTCCTATATCAATTCATCTGAGTATGATCATGCATTTTCTCAACTTTACTTAATCAAAGGGCCCACAGATGTCACTCTTATTATATAGGAGGGACAAATTCCATCTTGATCACACAAATCGCTCCCTATGATATATGATATATCCAATAACGATCCTTGCATTCACTTAACCATGAGTGCCATAGAGTAATATTAAAATATGAAACTCACATGTAGGAAACCTTGACGATTTCATATCAAAGGATTATATTAATGATGATTACTAAGAATTACTCATGATACTTATATAATGATCCATGTAGTATTTTTAGAGTGGATTTGTCTAGTATATAAGTTTTCTAACTTGTATTCATGTGTAAATTTAATATCTCATACAAGTCACTACACATGCTAGTCTTAATATATCAAAGTAACCCCATCCACAATGATATATGACTAAGGACATTTAATAATACAATTATTCTAAGGTTATTATCATAATTAAATATATTACACAGATAATATATGTATAAATATGATAATTAGAATTTCCATACATGATTCAAATTTACAATCATCTATATGATTAGTTTTAGGGCATATACACTAATACCATATTCATACAAAACTAGTTTTGATGTAAACAAGCATAGAATATGTGATATAAGTGAGGTTCACAAGCTTCTGCCATATTATCCTTATGCATGGAAAATCTCCCAAAACACAGATAACTATTTCCTTCTTCATTTCACACTTTTTATAATAAGGGCCTCCATGTCCCCATTTATTAGTGTATTGGTTTGTAATAAGACCATTATGAGCTGATTGCCAAATGGAACACTTAATTCTTTGTGGAGCTTAAATTCTCTAGTTAGGTTTCTAAACTTTCCTTGGAGGATACCAATATTTCATCAGAGAATTATAAGCTTCTTTAATAGAAATATACCTGAAGAAGTAAATGACCAAACTAATGTATTTAGCCTTGCTTCTTCACTTAGAGGTAGACTTATTTACATCTATGTTAAGATAGTGTCTAGGAGCAATGTTTTTAGACATTCCTAGTTCTAATCAAAATTAGCAAGAGCTAATTCCTTGACTTCTATTTAGTTATTCTCCATTAGTTTCAGTGCAAATGTAAAAAGGGCTTGTCAAGATTCAACCAATTATCAATCCAAAATCATGTTGTCTCTCTATTGTTAACTCGCCAAATCAGCCCTCAAGTTATTTCTTTCCAATTAGATAAAATTGCTCTCTATTTATGAGAATCATTAACAAACATTATAGGATTCAATGGCCATTCCCCTCTAAAACCATATTTACCTTTAAGTAACTCTACCCATAAAGTATTCTTTTTTACATAGATTTTAAAACAAAGTTTCATTAGATAAGTAGTATTCATCCTTTCGAAACTTTTTAAATGTAAACCACATGATTCTTTTGGTTGATAAGTTTTTTGCTAACTAATAGGATGTATTTTCCTCACAGTGCTATCATGACCTCAAACAAAATTCCTTTGCTTCCTTTCTATATCCAAGCATAATCTTTTTGGTCATTACCCCATAGGTGTATTATAAATAGGGATACTCGAAATGATGAAATTTCTAAGAGTTATTCTTTTGGCCATAGATAAGGTTTTTGTTTACTAAACCACCAATTTATGATCAATTCTATTTAGTAAAACATCATATCTCTATCTATCCCTTCCTAAAGAATACAGATTAATACCAAGATATCTCTTTAGATTCTGGGTCTGAGAGAAGCCACTAAGGTCTGTGATTTCATTAATAATAGATGAATCCAAGTTTTTTGAAAAGAGGATCTTAGATTTTTCATGTTTGACCTTTTGACTTGAGGCTACTCAAAAGAGATCTATATACTTCAAGATGCATTTCGTTTGATTAAGGGATGCTTTTGTAAATAAAATAAGATTACCAACGCACATAAGGTAGGAAATAAAAGGCCTGACTTTGCTAGCTTTGATTTATTTCTAATTACCAATATCTACTTTATCCTTAATTAAATAAGGTAATTTTTCCATGCATAGTACAAATAAATAAGGGGAAATTAGATTTCTCTACCTACTCCCTTTTATTGGCTGAAAGTCACTTGTTTTATTGCTAATCCATGGTATATTCAGTCTTGTTGTAGAAACATAGTTTATAATTAAATAGGGAAGTTGCTTAGGAATACCTAACTCTTTTAGCACATTCGACAAAAAGTACCATCTTATTCTATCACATGCCTTTTAAAGGTTAATTTTAATTGCATAACACCTTTCCTTCCTTTCTTTTTCCTTATAGAATGAATCATCTCACTTACTATGGTTATATTGTCTTGTATACGTCTCCTTATTATAAAGTTAGATTGGAATGGAAAGACACGACTTGGCAAATAGGATTTTAAATTGTTCACAATGACTTTCATAATGCATTTATAACTAGCATTACATAATGAAATTAGTTTAAATTGATTAACGAATTTAGGTTAACTCATCTTTGGAATCAAAGTGATTAGTATGCGGTTAACATGTTTAACTTCATCACTTTCTTCAAAGATTTCTTTGAGAAATTTAGATAGATGATGACCTAATTTATCCTAATGTGCTTGATAAAAGCTAGTTAGAAAGCTACAAAGCCTGAAGCCTTAGATATACTAATATTGAATATTGCTCTTTTAATTTTATATAATGATACTCCTGCATTTAATTTTCTAATTTCCTCCATTGTAAGGACTGGAAAAGAATAACTTGTTTCAAGCGGAGTGTACTAATTAGTTTCACAAGTGAAAAGAGATTTATAATAATCTACAATCATCTTAATTAGTTGGTCTTATCTTCAATCCATGTACCATTAGAGCTTTAAAGCATAGAAACCCTATTGCATTGCCTTTTTATTATAGTCTGGGTGTAGTAAAATTTAATATTGCAATATCTATCTTGGATCCAATTAGTTTTTACTTTCTAAAACTATAGAAATTCTTTTTAGATTAGAACATCTAACAGTTTTTATTATAACTGTTTCTCAAGGTTATCTAGATGTTGATTCTATTTTCTTTCCAAAGCTGATTGTGCTCCCTTTATATAAGTTAGAAGAGCATTCCATTTTTAGTTAATGTGGTTAAACACTTCTTTATTCCAAATAATTAGTTTATCTAGGGTATTCTGGATATTTTCAAGGAAAAAGTTATTACCATTCCAATTCTCCTTTAAGAATTGGGGAAATTGCTTGTGTAGTAATGATGCAGCTTTAAAACAAAATAGTCTATTTTGTCTCTCACTTTTTCCACCTGAAGTGTTAATTAATAAAGGATGGTGATCATAATAGACTCTGGTAAGGGTCTTGACAATTGTATCATTGAATTTTATGCCTCTACCTTGCATTGCATAAATCCCTATCTAGCATTTCAAATAATTGATCATAACCATCTTAAAATGGATCTTTCCATATAAAACATGAACCTTGCCAAGCCATGTTAATAAGACCACATTTACTAATCTAGCTTGAAAATTCATCATATCTTTTACCTTCAATCAAGGCTCCTACTTTTTTGTCTACAAGGTTAACATATTCAAGATTTGATTTTTGCACTCCTTACGGTTCTTAACTTGCGGGCTTATATAAACCATTGTTAGAAGTTAGCATGAATTATTTTCATCAATAACTTTAAGGTGGACAAAATTAAAAGAAGAGTGAAGAACGTCTGCTATAACTTTATCCCTCTTCTAACCAATCCATATCCTTTCTGTCATGCCTCTTCCTTCTTGAATAAGGAAATAAAAAAAATAGAGTTTATGGAAAATGTCATTAGCTTTATTGGAGCTAACTTTTGTTTCTAGCGAAGCACTCATAGCTGGTCTATGTTTCTTAATGATGTTATTAGCATGGACAATAAAAGTAGGGTTACTAACGCCTCATATAGTTCTAAGACATGATAGTAAGCATTAGATATTAGGAAAAGTGAACATTACCATTCTAATGTCCTTATTTACCTATATGCACATAAGTTTTTGCTATCTGTACTTCCTCCATTTGCATGGACAAATTGCCATTTTGTTGTGTTTCTCTTACCATAGAATCATATTATAGGGTTGGTTCTATATTTTCGCTAGAAATTAATAACAGATCAAAAGCTTTTCTTAATATGTCAATGTTCATGACCTTTATGCCATCATACATTCTTTTGTCCATACTGGTAGTGGACTTGATTAGCCATAGTTCTTACTCCATCTTATTAGGATTTTTGTTTATAGAGTCACCTAAAAGCATGGCTTTATAATTTGCCAAATGGCTTGGACCCTGGTTCTCATTGTATGGCTAGAGTATTAAGTCATCATAAACATATAGTTCGGTGGAGCCTCTTTTAAATCCCTTACTATCACATTTGTGTTTCTTAGTACTCCATCATAGCTTATCAGTTTCCTCTGATGAAGGCTGCACAAGATCTGGTAGCCTAAAATCCTAGGTTACTCATTTCCATTTTGCTATTGTGTCCACCCTTTTATGAATGTTCATTAGATGCCTAAATAAAAAAAATAAAAGTCTTTCTTTTTTATTGTTTATTTGAATTGATATGAACTTTATCCTAAAATTAACATAAATTGTTCAATTAGTCTAAATTATTTTTCAAGTCTTACTTCCAACATATTTTCTTTTGTGTGGAACATTAAAAAAGATGCTTATTTATTGGATACAATATATACACTTGATGTGAAATAAATTATTTATTTTTTAAAAAAAATTGAAGAAAAAATTTACAGAGCTGAATTAATTAGAAAAAGTAAAAAAATACATAATTGTTAACAAAAAAAAATCTGAATGCTAAAATTTTTATTTCATTTTCCATAATCTAATTTTTATATAAATGAAGATAAATTATTTCATTAATTTTCTTCAATTAATTTTTTTAGAAATAAAATAATATTAAACCTACTAGATAATTATTAAACACACATATTTATAAATGAAGAGAAAATAATAATGTAAATCAATATTTTTCATACATAAAACAATGTTAAATATTCTTAATAATTACTATTTTAATTAGTTTTATTATTAAACACATGTTTACAAGCACCCTATGTAAAGACTGGTTACAATGTAGTCTACAATAAATATATCAACAATAATAACTTTCCTGCATTAATGAATATATGATATGGCCTTTTTCAATAAGTTTTACTATACTTTACTAGTTATATGAGAATTCTTTAGAATGTTTTTACAAATATTTCATGTTTTCTATTTTTGTTAATAAATTCTAATTATTAATTATTTTGGTAATGTTTAGGAGAGCAGGGTACCTTATAACTCATTAAGCTATTTAACGAGATTCCAAGATCTAAGAAAATGCTAGATGGGTAGAGGAGGAGCATTTTGGTGCTTATATATAAGAATAAACTATCGAGAGATAAAACTGATGAGCCACACAATGAAATTATAGGAAAAAATGATTAAGCACAAATTAAGAGATAAAATTAGGATTATAGAGAGTCAACTTGGATTTATGCCAGGAAGGTCCATAATAAAGACTATTTATCTTCTATAAAGGTTACTGGAAAGGTATCAGAGAAAAGAAAAATGATAAGGATTACTATATGTGCTACCTTCATTACCTAAACCTATATAACTTGTAGAAGAGCTAACATTGTTTATGAATGGCTCTCCATGTGACGTCATTGATAATAGTTAGCTACAAAACCTCACCTACATAAGTGCTTTTTTACTTCATCTATAGTAAGAAACACTCCATTTTCACATCTAAGACAAGGGCACCTTATCTTTCCAATAAAATCTAGATTTAATTGTGCAAATTCTATAAACTTACACTAATTATGAAGTCATCACTCAAATATTTTCCCTTAGTAATCATCCAACCATGCTTAGTTTTATCCATTCTTTGTAAATATCATACATAATTATATATTAAAATGTTTATCATTCTTAGCCATACCATTAAAGATGGTATATATACATATGTATAGATCATTCATAGTTCTATTGCTAAAAAAACATATCATGTATGAGGAGAGTTATGCAGTAATCTAATTGTATGAAGATTCCATTAAAGAGAAAAAATTGAGCATGAAAAAGGTTAAAAATGGTAATTGGATTTGATTCTTAACTTAATTAATGGCTGCTCCAGACTATAAATCTTGAATTGGTGGACAAATTGACCTACAATATTTAACAAGAAATTATAAAAACTTTACATTATTTATTACATATTAGATGTGATGCTGATTATAGGAAAAAGTGGCAATGTGTAAAAAAAGACATAAAACAAACATCACTAAATTTTAAGACTAATTTAAGTTGATGGATACAATACTTACTAAAAGAAAAATTTTAAATCTAATAGTTTAAGTTGGATGTTCTATTTAAGTTGAAATGACAAAAGATAATTTATTGCATGAGGTTACATATGGTTGCATTATAAGGTGGCATATAACTAATTTCTACTTAGATTATCTATTACCAATTTAATTTTGTGGATATTCAAATCATGAACTTGTCATATACCTAGTAATATTTTCTTTTTTTTTTGTAAAAAATAAACATTGGTTAATTGTTACAAATACATAACAAAAAATTTACTTTTATTGAGAAGTTTTTTAAAGGAAATTGTCATTTACTAAAATGAGATACTTATTCATCTAAAATAATTGTACATATGTAATTGGAAAAGTATTTATGTATTCATGCACAACATTTAATTGTATAAGATAAAAATTTTAATTACTAAATCAATATTTTTAAATTGATTATGAAAATTTCTTAAAAATTAGTTTACTTATCAATATAATATTCAATCATGAAACTATATTAAGTACATAATTTAACATAATAGGTTAGCTTTTTCAATTTTTGTTCTTTCTTAATTTAAAATTTTTTCAATTCTTCTAATTTTTTATTAAATAATAAATTATGTAGCATCGATTTTCTTTTCTAACATATATATATATATAAATATATATGAAAAGTTCAACAAATATTAATTGCCATTATCACCATATATGAAAAATCAAATCAGTACCTTTCAAGCATGTATTTCATATATAATAAATAAAATAAAATAAAAAAAATGCATTTGAAAATTCAACTTCACATATTCAAAGTGGCAAAAATATAAAACAACTTTAAGATAGCATATATATTGGGATTTAATGGCAAACTTTAGTATCTAATAACATGTTCCCATGCATGTTCATTTTTTCTAAGAAAAATATTTCACTAGTGATTAATTAGTTGGTGTACAGATCAATTCCCACACTTAGACTATACCATTATCTTTCTATGCAATTTTAAGCAATAGTTATGATTTTCTTGTTTAACCCAAAAAAACTTATAACAAAAATAATCTATGAGAATATATTTTTATACCAGAGGTTGAATATCAATTTTTTTATAATTTTTAGCATTATTTAATTCATTCAACTAACAAATAGGTATATGGTCCACACATTTATTTCTTGGTTGAACAAAATATATTGATTATTATTCTACAATATGTAAGTGCTTTCTCTAAATAGATTTTACTAATGACAAGATTTTGAACTCATGGGCATTATTACTTGCTGGATGGACAAAAAAAGAAAGAGTCACCCCTATAAAACCTCATATAAACTTCCTTTTTCACAAATTTAGAACAAACCCTATTAATTTTTTTAGTAAAGCATCTAATGATGATCAACTGAATAAGGTAAGACCTAAGTGTAAGATAAATGTTAAGTCTCTAATGTTTTATGTATTTTAAGCAAAGTAAGATCCAAGTGTGAGATAAGCTAAAATCAACTATTAAAAAATCCACAATATATCTCTTTGCAATTTTATGTATTCTAAAATCAAGTTGCCTAAAGAAAGTTGCATTTTATAGAAATATAGGTGATAAAGAGAAAAAAAGTTGAATTCTTTCAAGAAGAATATTAACAATATACCAATTTGAATAATTAATACCAAACTATCTAATAAGGTTGTCTATTAATTCCCACATAAGTTAGCAAAGGAACTTATATTGCCTTTTAGAAGTAATATAGAATCTCTTTTTTATGGCTAAAATACATTAATGCTAAAAAGTAAAGCATTGATAATAGGTTGTATTTCCTAACATAAAGTACATATGGTGCTAGGAAAGTAAGTAGTTAGCTGACTTTACTCTAAACTATAAGTACGGAGCTTTATTACAAGTGGATTATCCAATATATTTATTGGTAATTAAATAATTAATCCTACTTTCTAGTCTACTTCCTAAGTCATCCACTAATTAGACTCAAACTAAAAGTGTGAAAATAAAGTGAAGTTTAGTTGGCTAAAATTTCAACCTTATTCTTCATTGTTCTTTTAATCTAATTATTGAATCATTTTCTCAAGTTCTTTAATCATTTTCTAATACATGCATGTTTCTTTTTCTACTGCATTTTATAATCAGAGGTGTAAAATTGAAGGATTAATTAAATCTATGAATTGGATTTGCTAATTTCATATTTCATAACTTATATTTGTTAGGAATAATATAATACCTACTTTTTGTTCACTTGCTATATCATAATTCATATACAATGAATTTCTACAAACCACTATCTAATAATAAAACTTTTCACTTTGGCCTTCACCTTATTGGGAGATACTAAAACAACAGACTCTATGTAATAAAGGAAGCTACATTTAACATGGTAGCCACTACCTAAGTAACCTAACCTTTCTAATTCAAGGTGTTATATGTAATTTTGATTCAAATCTCAAGGTTACACAACATATTGGAATGCAATGATTACTAGTTATGCAAAGAAAAAGTAGTTCAATGATGTTAAATAATTTTCTTACATGTTGTTGTGAGTTTTGTGTGTGAATTAAGTTCAGAAAAAGAGCTTTATCTATTGGAAATTTTTTGCATTTGTTAGTTTAGTGTTTTTCAAGGACATTTGTAACCTTACTAGAAAATTCATGTTTAATGCTAGATAGCAGCTAGCTAATAGTAATAAGTGAGAGAATGATAAGAATAACTATGTATTTAGTCAATAGAAGTTGTTTTGATCACTGAATAGTTAATATATGTAGTGTTAAGACTTATAAGGCTTATAAATTCATGTGATGGTTGCAAAGAAACAAACAAGATTATTTATTTTAACCTACCTAATTAGTTTTAATCAATTTAAAGGGATTTTCTTTACCTACTTCATTAGTTTGCTAATTCTATTCCTTCTTACTGATTATTAGTCATATATTCTTTGATTATCTCCTAGGCAAATGAGGCTAATTTTTTTGCTCCATATTTAATAGTTCTAATACTATTATGCCAAAGAAAGATTATATATCATGGACTATGATACTTAATGGGTATTTCAGGTTGGTACGTTTGGCAAGGCACATGAAGTTTACAACTAGATGCTTGTCAAAGATATAACAGTACAAAAAGCATTGATATCATAATTAATACAAAATAAAATGATAGATAAGGCTAATCGAAATTTTATCAAATTTCTACCTATGACATAATTTGTTGGAATACCATGATTTTGGGCTACACTAAGTATGGAAAAGTGAAGGAAGCTTTTAATTTATATTATTTAGACTAATGCCTATTAAGATAAGGTTTCATGGAACACTATGATTTTTTATTTTTCTTAGGCAGGGTAGATGGGTAAAGCAATAGAGTTTTTTTGCAACTTGGAAGAAAAGAATATAGTTTCATGGAATTTTCTTATTATAGGTTTTGTATAGAATAGTAATAAGCATGTCACAATGCATCAAAATTAGATTAAAAAACTAGTTTGCTAAGATAATGCAATATAATGAAATAATTAGTTCGTACTCCTAATAATCCTTTGATATTATTTTTTCTTAATTGAATTTACAACATTGTTTACATAATTATTGAATTATTATGCACTAAAAATGAAAGAAACTAATGCAAATAGAATGTTGTAATAAAATACAGAGTGTAGTAATATGCAATATATAGAATGCAAAACTAATATATAATTAGAGTTAGGGGTTTTATGAATTTAAATTAAACTGAATGTATTAAACAAAATAAAAATGCAAAGCAAATAGAAAGAAGGAAAACCAATGTAATAAAACTGCTAATTCAATGAATTGAGAACTCTAGTTTAGGTTAATCATAGATTAATTGGATATTTAACTTTTCTAATTAATTCTTCAACTTTGAATTACTTGAAACCTCCACAATAATTCATGAATCCTATGCTAGGTTACTACTTAGGATTTAATTAATTAAGATTAGATGAATTAAGCAACTGCTATAATCCTAAAGTTAGATAAAAAAAATGATTTAAAGATAGAATTTGATTGATTTGAGAAATTAAATTAGAAATCTTCAAATTAATCCCTCAATCCTCTACTCCTATGTGTGAAATCATGATTTACCAACCATGATTCAATATCAAAATAGCAAAGTATAAAAAATTATAAGGATGAATACCAATTATATGAAATCAACATCTAATATAAGTAATTTCAAGAAATTAGCACAAGTAAATAGGAAAATTAATTAAGGAAAGTTAATATTACAAATTATAATCTTATAATCTAGTGAAAGAGACCTCAAACTCCTTGAATTAACTTCGAAAATTAGCCTTCCATGGCTAGAGAACACAAGGTAAAAGAAAAGAAAGAAAAGTTATCTATTAAATGTATAAAAAAATCCTAAAGTCTAATGAGTTCTCTTCTTTTATTTGACCTAATAAACCTAAACCCTATTGAACTTGGATTGTATGTCTCTTAGGATTATAAGAATGGGGCCTTCCTAATTTTTAGAAGCCCAGACTTATTTTTTACAAAGTAATTAACTCTAATAGTTACATTAATGAATTCTCGTAAGTTTAACTTCTAACTAGTATAAGACCATTAAAATAATGTAATTTAGTTAATCCATTAGGTCTTATGGAGATTTAGGCACTAGTTTCACATTGGTTGGATCTCTGTAACTTTAGCTATGCCTCAAAAATCAAAATTGGTTCAGCTAGAATAGAGAAAAAGTTTCATCTTCTTAGCTAAATAAAAGCTTGAAAGAGTCTGAATTGGGCTTTAACTAAAACAGCAAAGTTGTAGATCTTTCTTTAAGCTTTCCAATAGTATAAAATCACTCTGATCCAATATCCAAAGCCCAAGATCTAGTTGAAAAAAGGAAATAGTATTAAAATTCAGTATTAATTAAATAAATTCAAAACTTTGTAAAACCAAATCCAAATTATAAAATAAGGTTAATTTTGTAAAATTAAGTATGTGTAACTTACTAGGAAACATGAAATAAGAGGAAATGATATAGTAAATATTTTTCTTATCAAATAGTTTACAAATGGATGCCTTTGGGAGTATAGTATTAATAGAGAGGGAAGGAAAGAAAACTGATCAAAAAACTTTTGCATGTGTACTAAGTGCAGGTGCTAATCTTGTACTTTGCAAGTAGGCAATCTTGTACTTTGCAAGTAGGCAAGCAACTTAAACTTTCAAGTTGAGCTTAAGTATTCACATAACATATATATTATATTCTTATCCAAACATAATTATTTAGCAAATGAATTAAACTTGAAAAAAATTTAAAAAAACCTAAATATATAAAAAAAGGTTTACAAGTTGAAATGAGCTCAAGTTATTTAATCCACATGATTATAAGAAAATAATTTAGGTAACTTAATATTTGAAAATATAATAAACATAAAATCATTCATTCATGGTATGATCTATAATCCCTCCAAAAACCATTCACTCTTCCCCTAATAACCCATTGAAATAGTTATTGTTATAGGTAGTACTGGAGAAGATAATTGTTATAGTGTAAGAATTTTTCATCATAGTTCCCCCTTTGAAACCCATCAAATATTTCATAATTTTTAACATGTCCATCTAAGATGATATTCATATCCTTTTTATATTAGCAAAATGTACTATGTTCTAATTGAAAGGAGATTAAAGGTATGGGTTTTCATAGGTAAGCCCACCTAATACTAGCATTCCTACTGATCTATTAAAGAAACAAAGATACCAAAACCTAAATCATATGCCATAATAGAGATAGGAGAAATATGGGTATTAACCTATCTTGATTCCAAGAACATGGAATTATAGTCAAAGAATGATTTTGAAGTGAGGAAGAATTTGTAACTCCATTTCAACTTCTGACATTTTAGTCTCATTAGAATCTACATATTCTAAAATCCAACTAGAACAATTATGATATATAGAGATACAAGCTAAAACAAAGATAAGAAAACAAAAATTAACATAAAGTTAACAGTTTTTTTAAAAGCATAAAATATGAACATTTAATAAGAAGAACTATTAAATAATTAGTGGAGCTATATGAATGGAAAATTACCATAATTCCTACAAACTATGAAAAATGAAGGATGTGAACTATCATTGGTTAGTGTTAGTGGTGAGCTACAACAAGATGAAAGGTTTACAATGTAAAAAACAAAGCATTGTTCCTCTTTAGGGCTTAACAAAAATGAAGATTTTTTTCTTCTGAGAAAAAAATATTTTGAATGTAAAAATTAGAGGAAAACAAGGA
The DNA here is from genome assembly GCA_020226215.1 of Sindora glabra. Classification (NCBI taxonomy): domain Eukaryota; kingdom Viridiplantae; phylum Streptophyta; class Magnoliopsida; order Fabales; family Fabaceae; genus Sindora; species Sindora glabra. The sequence goes on along the minus strand of CM035229.1, from coordinate 14,836,255 downwards.
TGATTAAAAACAAAATGTTGCTACAAAGCCCATTTTTAGTGAGGGCATAACTCTTGTTAAAATTTAACAAAGCCTAATCTTTCATAAAAGCCCATGCAAACTTAGCAAAACAAGCGGCCAAAAATTCCAAGAAGAAGTCAATTTATGCTAAACATTAGTAATGATTTAGCAAGGAAAGTGTCCCTTGCTAAATTTTATTAAGAAAATTTCCATCACTAAAAATCCTCATAAAAAGTATAAAATAAATTTAATTTACTTTACTTATATTTTCTTGCTATATTGCTAATCCCTTGCTAATGTCAATTTTACCTATGGAAATTAACTCTTTCACAAAATAAAAAATTTCTTGTAGTGTAAAATGTTTCACAAGATTCTACAAAGATTAGGCATTCCTTGCTCTAGAGTGCAAGGTAAAATATGAGAAAAATTCACCCATATTTATAAATTCTTTGAATTTATAGAAACACCCCATCCAAGATTTTAATGCCTTTTACTATTTGAAATTATGAGACATTAGAGTCCTAGATAGAATGTTTCTACAAAATTTGAAGCATTTCTAAAGAGTGAGTGAGTTATGCTCAAATTCAACCTAAATATAAAAAGAAGTGCAGGCAAAATTTATAGATATTAAGAAAAACTATAAACATAGGTTATTAATGAAAGATCAACATCCTATGTATCACACTTTTCAATGTAAGCAACAATTCTCATATCTTCATACGTTAACCCAGTCTAAACTCACATGTAAAATAAAATAGACTTCAATTATAAATAATAATCGTAATCTTAAGTTTTTATCTACTTAACTCTTCATCTCTTGCTAGATATTATGGTTTTATATGGCTGGCTTTTTATTTGAACTGAATTAATAAGTTGCACATATTTTTAAAAATACCACTGCATCATGATATATGTCATTTTTCACTTTAACTAACATTTTATGTCAATGTTGTGTGGCAATTCTATAGTAGTGATGGTAAAAGTAAATAAATCAATAATCAACAAATTTTGACTAATAAAATTTATTGCAAATTAGAAGTTGATCAAAACTTGGCCTTTTATTATTATATGGAAATAATTAACTTTTATAGTTAATTACCTTATTTATTAATTTTATATTATTTAATTTTTATCATTGTAATATGTTTTAATTTATTACTAATTATTTAGAGTTTGATGCAAGAAAATAATAATTTAAAAAATATTTTAAAAGAGAAAAAATATTATCATATTATAAGATCCATTTGTGACATCAAATTTTTGATAAAGCATTTAATTTACTATGAAAAACCTTTTTTTCTTAATCTTTTATATGATTTTGATTGTTTCATGATTAAAACAATAAAAAGGAAAAGATAAATACTATAATAGAGAAACGCTTAGTAGAAGATGGGTAAAAACAGAATAGAATTATGATCATATTACTTAATCAACTAAATCAAACCTTTAAAATTTTAAAGTAATGTGAAAGAGTGTTAACAATAAAAGTCAACTAAATAAGATAACTAAATTAATATATATTAATACATATACATTTATAAATTATAAACTAAATAGCATCCATCATTAAGAAAAAATATTTAAATAATTTTAAAGAGTTACACAAATTAATGCAAAAATTTTAATGGGTAAAAATAAAAATTGTTCGTGATATTAATATATAGAATCTTTGAAGAAAAGATAACAGGATCAACAAATTATTCCAGTAAAGGATGGGAGATTTAACTATAACTCAAATTTGCTAATAAAAGTATTAATGACAAGACTAATTTAATATCAAAACAAAAGTTAGCATTGATTTGATGTTAATATAATTTTTTAAAATTTATTTAATGTCAATCTAATAGTAAGACTAATTTAATATTAAATTTAACAGAATTCAACTAAATTGATATTATAATAAAAATTTAAGATTATTTAGATATCAATCCAATTTTTTAGGGAGGAATTTGCATAATTATTCATAAATAAATTAGTCAACAACTATCCATTCATCAATGAATCATTCAAAATTCATTAACATTTGCCACCCCTAATTTTAATAAGGCCCAGGGAGTGTTTAGAGGAAGAGAGAAACACAATGGTCGTAGGCTCGTAGCCCACGTGAAGAAGGAAAAACAGGAGGCTACGTGTGTTCCCAAGCAAAAGAGAAAACTGGGGGTGTGAAGAAGCTGATTTGGGTTAAAGGAAAGGAAATACGGGAAAATTAAGAAAAAGTAAGAAAAAAACATTGTGTAATAACAATGCTTACTATTATGATAAACGTAATTTAAGAAAATGACTTTAATGTGATTAAATTAGATACATTAAATATATACAGGTTTTAGACTCTTAGTTATGAAAACTAGTGCACATTTACTTCGCATTAATAATGGTAATAATGGTATTCATTTTTTGTGAACCAAAATTAGAAAAAAGAACAATAATTAATATAATTAAAATAAATAAGTACGGGTTTTGAATTCTCAGTCTTAAAAGCGCTACATTTAATCTTCATTTTGCGTATAGTACTCTAAATACGCTTTTGTAAATTCAAGCTTACAATTAAGTGAACTACATATTAATAAAACTTGAGACATAAGTTCTTGTCATAAAAACAAGCAAAATGATTTTTTATTGGTTGAAATTTATCCAATTATACTTTCAATTATTAATACTTTATTCACCTAAATTATTTTCCATCTAAAATTGAATAAAAAATTTACATCAATTACATGTGATTTATATTTTTGCATATTTTGACTTAATGTCCGCTCAGAACTAATTAATTTGTGAAAAAAGTTCTATTTAACAACTTTTATTCATCAAACATGAGATGAATGGTAGAAAATAAATCTTTAGAATGTTGCTAGTTAAATTAGTTCTTAAAAAATTAAGTTAAAATATGGAAAAAGTAGAGATTACATGAAATGGATATAAGTTTTTTATTAAATTTTAAATAAAAAATAATTTAGATGAATAAAATATTAATAATTAGAAGTACAAATAGATAAATTTTAACATTTGAAATCATAAGCACGTTAAGTGAAAAGGAATGAAATTATAAGTGAACAAAATGTAATTTACTAAAAAATATGATGGAATAAATTTTTTATTATTTTTGAAAATGAAGACAAGTGACAAGGGACGGAGGAATTATTATTATTATTATTATTATTATTATTATTATTATTATTATTATTAAATAACTACAAAATATTCTAGCTTACTATGCTTGTTTGAAAGTATAACTTTGAAATTCAAGTTTTTCTTATAAACTTATACGCCAGAATCACGCAATGTGTCTTTTGTAAATCTTATGCACACATATACTCTTAAGAAGTACATTATACAAATAAAAAGAGGATTTTTTTTCTTTCACAGACTCATCAAAGTAGTTTTGGGATATTACATGACAAATATAAACCACTATTCAATAAAAGCAATGAATGGATAAGTCATAATTATGGGGTTTGCTTAGAAGGAAAATATTTTTTTTATAAAATATTGTTATAAAATATAAAAATAAAAAAATTATCTTATTTATTTGATATTAAATATAAAAATTTTAAAAAATGATTTCTTCTTTTTCAATAAAAAATTACTTTCTTCAACTATCATATTGCTAAGTATTATTTTTTTAAACCATCAATATGAATAGCATAATACTTATAACTCCTTTATGTAATATATATATATATAATATTTTTATAAAAAAATACTTTGTTAAATTTCGACAGATTTTATAAAGTCAAAATTTGACCCAAGCTACATATTCAAAAAATGTAACGGACGGATATAATTTACATTAGTAGTCATGTTACTATTGATTCTTTTTATATAATATTCAAATGTGTTACCAACAATTCATTGTACCAACAAGATTAGACAACATAAGTACCATATCAATAACAATATGGCCAATTCAACCTTCAAACTAGTTCTCCTCATGGTTCTTTTGATTGTTGCAACAGGTTAGTCATTCAATTTTTTTTACCCTTTTGTTTTTAGTATCCTTTAATTATCCCTTGTAAATGAAAATTATGTTATTCATTTTTGGTTTCTTTGTGTTGATGTAGATGTTTTTAAAAAATCAGAAGCAAGGAGGAGGGCAAAGAATGCAAAAACGATCATGATTGGGACATAAAATTTCCTTATTGGGGTTGCAAATGTGTAGACGGGATTTGCTATTGTCCAAACTCTTCTGGTGGAGTCATTATGAAAGGGCAAGGATTTAATATGAACAATAACAATTAGGAATTTAAATTATATGGGAGATGTTAAGTGAAAATTGTACTTATCGTGAAAATCATGTTTAGTCATGAATATTTCTTTGTAGAAGCTTAAGTCAAAATAGTACTCATGATGAAATAATGTTCAATCTATAAAAATTTATTTTAAAAATTTTTACACTTGTCTTTTTTACTTATACATGCATTTAAAAATAATCCTCTAAGAAAATTTAACATATGCCAATATTACAAATTGATGAGTAATTTAAAGGTAAAATATGTTAAGAATAAAAGAAACATTCCGAATTGCGATTGCATTTACGATTATAACTAAAATTAAAATCAATTGGATTGGTTCTAAAATTCAAAAATTGTTGATTTATTAAAAAAAAGCATTTTGTACTTTTAATTAATTCGAACAAAAGGATAATAAAATGGATTGATCAGGTGTGCAGTTTATGAAGTGCAAATAAGCAACAATTTGCACATTTTCATAGGTTGCATAGTTATGTCGCAAATAATTGAAGGAAATCATGTGAAACTTAACTTTTTAAACGTATAAGTACAGTTTTTTCTACTCTTTTATATTGTTAGTTTTTTACCAGATTTTTATTTATATGTTTTTCTTAGCAAATTATTTCTTATGAAAATATACACCTAAAACAAATATGACCATCCATATTTTTATAATATGACTATAAAATTTTTAAAAATATATAAGATCATAATTTTTTTATTTACCATTTGTTTCAACAATAAGATAATTCACATATATGAAAAGTATATTAAACTCATTATAAAAGGTGCAAAAACATCTAATGATATTATAGCCTTTTTTCCTCCAAAAGAGATATCTATGTTCTGCACATAGAATAGTTATGACTTATTTATTGATAATTCCTTATTGAATATTCATATTAATCATTATGATATGGGACAATAATTATTTCATACTTTTCATGTTCTCTCTCTCTCTATATATATATATATTTAAAAAAGGAATCGCTAACCTTCACATTTTTAAATTAAAGTTGGTGACATTCACTCTTTTAGTTGAATTAAAAAAAATCATGCTAAATATTTAAAAATAATAAATAATATTATAATAAATTTACCATCACAATAATATCTTTATTTAATGAGTACATTTATTATGAAGATATTATGGAATGAATGAAGTCAATTTAAATATTTTTTATTTTTTTATTATTAAATTAGTAGTATATTTTTTATTTAACTGAAAAAGTTAAGGTTACTAACTTCTATGTGAGAATCTGGAGATGTTAGAAAAAAGTTTTCTTCTATTTATCATTATTATTTATATTTATGTTTTATCAATATATATTATCATAACAGGTTTTTAGTATGCATTGTTAAAGAATCTTCTACAACAGCTAATTCAAGTTTTAGGCAAATGTATATATCCCATTCTCCTCGCAATATCAAATGATCATTGTAGATAGAATATCCAATCCACCTGATACACTTATCTCCTAATTAAAGGTACAATCCAAATATTAGAATTTGGTTTTAATTAAAGGTACAATCCAAATATTATAATTTGGTTTTGTTTTCAAATTGACCAAATGGATAACTCATTTATATATAATTCGGTTAAACAGGATAAAAAGAGCAAAGGTAGGATTTTGGAAGAAAATAGTGACACAATGCTCGCTAATAACAAAAGTCTGATGATCTGAGTCCTAGCGTGAGACTTGCAAAATAAAGAGAAGACATTACCTAGGTTTGTATAAGCATAGGGGAATATCAAAGCATAGGACAAAACAAGAGAATAACAATAATCATGGTGATAAAGTGTATTATATATAAAATATTGATATGGTGCTGGAGGCTAGGTTTGTAATTGTTATTTTCACTTACCCCCTTCCATCACAACATTTTGAATATATTTCAATGCTTGTATAGTAAAGCAATAAAGAACCATAGATCCTGCTCTAAAGTAACTTGAATTCATTTAGTGAATGTGAAATAATACCTAAGTTGATGTGACAATATATAGCTTAGATTTGATAAAATGTGTGAATAAATGTTTAATTAGCTAATAAACTATACTTGGAGGGATTTACTTGAATTTCTTTAGAAGATTTGTTTGTGGCTATTACAACATTACAATCCATTTGAATTTGATTTAAGGCTAAGGGAGTTGCTTACGCTAAAAAATGATTAGGGGATTAAATCTTGGTAGCCGAGGGATTTCCCTATGGGCTTTAATGCTTAATGATTTCCTTCTAGGCTTATTCCAAAAAGATTTCTTTCGAGGATTGCTATCTGGTGGGTCAATTTAAACACCCAAGGATTTCTTCTTAGGCTTTTGTTTTGGGTTATTTACTTAGTAGCTAAGAGAGTTTCAATTAGGCTTTAGGTGTTGAAAGATTTCCACTTGAACTTATATGATTGATGGACTAGTTTGGTTGCTAGGGATTTCCTCCTGAACTTTATTTTTAGTAATTTACCTAGTGTCCAAGGGAGTTCCACTTGGGCTTTATATTATAAGTTCATGGCTTGTTTTTCTCATTTTTAAATTACCACTTTTTGTCTAACTTTCTTAACTTTTGCTAAATTGATTGGTCATTGCGAAGAGATCTTCCATATTTCAATGATGAAGCTAGTGATTATTCAAGATAATTTTAAATCAATATATACTTAAGAGTAAAGGATAATACCTACTATATGGATTCTTCCCTCCCCTCCTCCCATTTCCATATGAGCTAAATGGTAGATTATCTTTTAGCTAGTCAACTTATTCTTTCTCACCTTGCAAGAGAAGAATAATAAGTTAGTGAAAATATGCATATTTGAATTAAATTTTTATAGAAAACTATGTAACATGGATGAATAGAAGATAATCTTTAAAGGAGCATTTTTATTCCCCTTTAAAATATCACCAAACATTTTCTAAGGGCTCTAGTCAAATTCAAAAGTGAATAGTAAAAGTAATAGTAATAATTTTAGGCTCTCTTCCTTAGTACCTTATCTCAAGTAGTCATAGTGAATATGTGACCATGTCAAAATATGTATAACTAACATGGATTATAAACTAAGACAACATTACCTAAAAATATGATTAATGGTCATGCCCTTATATAGAAACTTTGACTTATTGCTCAACAATGTAGAATAAAATTTAAAATATCTATTAATTTCTTTAATTGTAAAATACATTTATATATATATGATTTTAAATTTCGAATGTGAGAGAATCACATCATAATACTTAACAAAAAGGAAAGAATCACATTATTTGAAATAATTTTAGATTTTATATTCTTTTGTTATCTAAAAAAATTTCAAACACGATATCACATAGAACAAAGGTAATTTTTTAAACATAATTTCACTTGAAAACAAGGTAATCCTTTTTATTGTGATTTACATTGCTTAATGAAAATATTATTTCCATATATAAAAGCTTTATAATATGATTTCATGTTAAATATAAAATATATAAGCATGGCATATTTTGAAATCTTCAAACATGATTTCAAAACAAAATTAAATAATTTAGACTATGGTTTTGAATTAAGGCATTTTAGGAATTGTCCTAAAAAAATATCTTTTAAAAAACACACCAACTTTTGATGTTCCATTGTCAATTATAGGATTAAAACTTTTTTAAATCAATAATAATACTTGAAAAGCATGAATGACTTAAGATCTCTTTTCTTGTTGGATTTCCTTTTATTCCCTTCTAGGGTTTTAGTAGAAATTTGGGTATTTCGTTCAAAAGGGGGAATTTGAACCCTAGCTCAAGGAGTTATTAATCTTTGTGTGACTAAGGCCAAGAACATTGAATTCACCTTTTAGCAACCTTCTACATACAAGTTGAGTAAATATTCTAGCCTTATCTTAAGAAATTTGAAGATTTTATTTTATTTGAATGCAAATTTTTGTTATGTTTCAAATCAATAGCATAGTGAAAAATTTTTAAAATTACTTTGAAATTCACCAAGGATTCAAGTGAAAGAAGCATAAACTAGTGTTAGTGTTTATACCATTATTGCATGAAAAGCACTTTTGCTTCCTAATAAACAATTCAATCAACAGTGTTTAAATGATTCTATCATGAATGCATCAATGGTTTACACTAAAACAATAATTGATCATGATCAAATCTCATTACAAATATGCAAATAGGATTATTATGAATCATGAACATCATTTGAAAGGAAAACATTTTTGTGGTATCCCCACGAGTGATCAAATGCTCCAATCTAATTGGATAGGATTAATCTCTCTCTTAATATAATACCAATTGTAGATTTTTTTTTGTTATCAATTCAATCTTTCAATCATTTTATAGTTCTTTATCTATATCATAAATGATCACCATTAGTTATTTTAATCTAGGCTGGATATTACCTTTTAAAAATGATTTAACTAATATTAGTCAAATATTATTTAACTAATTTTTTAATTTCTAACTAGAACTACCTTAGGAAAGGAGATAACTAGGCTTTGATTTTTGAACAAGCTTAAATATGACTTTGGTTAATAATCAGCCCATATTTAGTGTCCTCTAAGTATAGCTCAATCATATTGAATTATTATTTAGTAAAGCCTAATCGTATTAGGCTTATCTTAATTAGGAGACTTTGTTTGATGAAAAGTTCCTAATTACACCATGATCCCAATATTTGATATGCTCTTTATGTGGGATTCGATAGGTTCTAATCACATTAATAATAACCCTAAAATTTTATTTTAGTATCATAGATAGTGAGTTGAAGCTAATAATATATTACTACTACTCAAGTAGTAAAAATGTTAGTGATTTGATATAACCATGATTAATGTTCCATATAGTTTAGTCATTTTTATCCTAGATATTTAGATTGAACTCAAAGCATGGAATGTGTTACCCTATTTATAATCCAATCTATATATTTCTTGATCCCTAAGTAGATTAACTAAAATAAATAAATTAATATTACATATCAATTCATTTAAGCATGGTCGTACATTTCATAACTTCACTTAATTAGGGGACCTATAGATCTCACTCCTCCTATATAAGAAGTAAAAAATCCATATAGATCACTTACATCCCTTTGTATAATCTATGGTATACCTAATCACCACCTTTTATGCTAATCTAATTATAAGTAACATTTGATGTCATCAAAGTACATGACTCTACACGTAGAGAATAGTACGAACTTCATGACAAAAGACCACATACATCATTATCACCATGAGAACAACCTATGATATTCACACAATGATCCTTGTAGCATTTTTATGGCAAGTTAGTCTAATATATTTGTTCTCTAAAAGGTACCTATGAGTTAAGTTGATATTTTATATCTATAGTTATAATCATCAATCAACATATATAATAGTCTTAATGCATTATTGTTATCCTAATTTACAATAATAATTGACTAGGAATATTTTAAGAATAAAATAAATTATTGTAAAGGCAGTTATTATATTTACTTATATTAATTAAATATAACATTAAACACAATAATTGGAATGCCTTTATAAAGAAAATATAATATAATGTATGTAAAAACAATTATCTTATGATTAACTACTAGAGTATACACTAATAATGTCCCATTTGCACTAGAGCCAATTATACATGTATCTAATACCATGTGATGTAGTGTGATTATCATACTTTTACTATGCTAGAAGTTTTGTCAATAGGTTAATGATATTATCCTTTATTAATACCTTGCATATCTTCACATTTGATTCATTAATATTTTCACAAATAAGATAGAAGTGTCGAAGAAGATGCTTAGATCACTGGTGAGATCTAAATTCCTTAGCCTATGCAATGGCCTCACTATTATTGTAATAGAGGTCCATTAGATTTGAAATGCAAGGAATTATGCTAAGTTCAATAATGAACTTTCTAATCTAAATAACCTTTCTCTGATGCATCAGAAGTAGCAATATACTTTACTTTTATGGTAGAATTAGTCATTGTTTCTTGCTTTGAACTCTTCTAGCTTATAGCACCGCCATTCAAGTAGAACATATAACTTAAATAGGATTTAAAATCATCTTTATCAGAATGGAAACTTGCATTAGTGTAATCTTTTATAACTAGTTTTTGCTCACCTTCATATATAAAAAATAAATCCTTAGTCTTTCTTAAGTTCAATAAGGATACTCTTGATAGTGATCCAATGACATACATCAAGATATGACTAGAACTTGCTCATTAAGCTCAAGTTATATGAGACATTAGGATAAGCATATAACATGGCATACATGATAAATCTAATTATTGATGCATATAGAATCTTGTTCATGTAATCTTTCTCATCTTGTATTATAGGACATTAAGTTTTAGACAAATTTATTCCATGTGACATAGGTAAAGACCTCTTTTTCAATTGTTGCATGCTGAACTATTTCAATACTTTGTCAATATATGTACCCTAACTTAGGCTAAAAAATTTTGTTCATTTATCTTTATTGATTTTAATAACTAACATATAGGTAGCTTCCCTTAAGTTTTTTATTGAAAAACAATTCCTTAACTAAGTCTTTATAGCCTATAGTGTTAGGATATCATTTCCAATAAGTAGTATATCATCTACATATAGTACAAGAGAAATATTTATATTCCTACTAACCCTCTTGTAAACACAAGGTCTATCTTCATTTTTTATGAAGCTAAACTCTTTGACTACATTATCAAAATAAAGATTCCAACTTCGAGAAGTTTGCTTCAATCCATAAATAGATCTTTGTAGCTTCCTTACTTTTCTAACACTTTTAAAAGTGATAAAATCCTTAGGTTGTGACATGTATATATCCTGAAGAAGCTTTCCTTACATCCATCTACTAGATTTTGTAGTCATAAAAATTGAAATATGCAAGATTTAGATATATTTAAGCATGAAAACTAAGGAATATGTCTTATCATACCTAAAACCTTTAGTGACTGCTTGCTTTTTAAATATTTGTACATTATTATCCATGTTAGTTTTCTTCTTGACAACTCATTTGCACCCAATGAGTTTTACCTTTTTAGGTGGGTCCAACCAAAGTCCATACTTAGTGGCATGTATACAATCCATCTTAGATCCTATAGCTTTAAGCAACTTCTCAAAGCTTGGTCCTTCAATGGCCTCTTGGTAAGTTATGGGCTTATCTTGATTGATAAGTAATACATCACCATATTAGGTCATGAGAAATTTATATCTCTTATGCTCATAATATGTCGTACTAGGTCTTCATTGGCCTTGTTTGAATAAGTTCCTATTCCATAACAACGAATTTCTTCAAGTTATATTTTTTCCCACCAATTTTCTTAGATATAAACTCTCTTTTTAGAAAAACACTAGTCTAAGCAATAAACACTTTTGCCCTCAATAGGATAATAGAATTAATGCCTTTTAGTTTCCTAGAAATACCTTATAAAATAGAATTTATTTGATTTTGGTCCAAGTTTGTCAAAAGCATAACATTTTACATTCACTTTGTAACCTTAAATCTTCGTAAAAGAGATACTAGGATGTTTCCTAATCCATATCTCATATGGAGTCTTTTAAACCATTTTAAAGGGAATACAATTAATTGTAATATGATACTATACCAAACTATTTCAAATAGTCATCCAAATCTTAGCTTAAGTATTCTTTATCTTGATCTCATTGAAGTTTAGATACTTTTGCCAAGTTAATTTTGTACTTCATTCTTAAATTCATTGAACTTTTCAAAGGATTCTCATTTGTGTTTCATAAGATACATATATCCATTTCTACTAAGTTATCAGTAAATGTGATAAAGTACTGAAAATTACTTCAAATAGGTGAACTAATAAGTCCACACACATCAATATGTATGATGCTTAATAGATCATTAGTCCTTTTACTATGTTCAGTGAATAAAGTTTTAATCATCTTTCCTAATAAACAAGATTCACACACCTCATATGATTCAAAATCAAATGAGTTTAAAAGTCCATCTTTATGAAGCTTGAATATACATTTCTCATTTATATAGCCTAAATGATAATGCTAGAAATAGATTAGGTTTAGATCATTGGTATTTAAAGCATTTATTATATATGTGATAGACTAGCATTTTATAACTTCTATAGCAAAATTACCAAAAGCAAAAGTTTCACTTCCCCTCTTACTTTTTCAAATCCTCTAAGTAAAACTTGCAATTTCTCTTCCAATGTTTAGTCTTACCACAATAGAAGCATTTTCCTTCTTTAGCTACATCACCTATAGGTTTCAATGTAGAGAACTTGGGTTAGACTTATCCTTAGATTTAAAATCCTTCTTATTTTGCCCATGTCTTTGCATTTACCCTTTTATTCCATCATTATGGCATTTTGCTTTACTTTTTTCTTAACATGCTTAAGAGCTCTATCAATGTTTTGTCAATTTTGTTCTTGTTGTAATCCATGATAAGTTAATTATAACTCTATGACACTGATTGCAAAACTACATTGATAGCTAACTCATGGCCCAATAGAAAACCTAATCACTCAAGGTTCTTAGGATACTCAATAATTTTGAGTGTATGAAGCCTAATAAGGTTTCTTTGTGCTAGTTTGCACTAAAATAATGCTTTAAAGGCATCACACTTTCATGTCAAGTTTATCCTTGATAAAGTTCTTTAAAGTGCTTGAGCATATCATAAGTATTCATGTTCTCATGAAGCTCAGAGTCTATGGTAACCAACATAAGGCAACCAATATCTAAAGCATCATCATGATGCTTCTTATAAGTTTCTTTTTCAGCACAAGGTGCATTAGCTTTAGGTGGCTACGGAATGGATCTTTCTAAGATATATAACTTTAACTCATTTTTAAGGATGATCCTTAAATTATTGTACCAAATTAAGAAATTTGTTCTAATTAGTTTGTCTTTCTCAAGGACCAATTGTAATATAGGTTATTTGGTATGTTTGCCATTTATATTTATGATAGAAATATACAAAATAGGTGATAGTTTTAATCATTTAATAAGCTTTTTATTAAATGTTTCTTCCATTATTTTACTCAAATTAATAGCCCTCACTATTAATTCTAAACGTCACATCATTGAGACTTTCTAATGGGCCAAGATTCTTACTTCATGTAGTCTTAAGTCAGTTTTAGCTAATCACTCAAGATTTAATTATTTAGGGGGGCAAAATTGCATCACTTACAACCCTTGGATACTTGGGTGAATAATACTTGTTATAATCCATCTTATATTGAGATGGCCTAATTAAGTCGCACTCAATAATTGACAAGTAGATATCACTTTTATCCTATCGCATTTTATTAAGATAATTGAGATACTTTATTTTGGTAAACTTACCTTATATCAATCAAAGCCTTGATGAGTGTCAAGTATTGGAAGGCATAACAAATTATTAATGACTTAACTTACATTGATTGATTTAATTAATTTAATTATTTTAGATTTCAGAATTATTAGTCTTTTTATTTATGCATTTTAATTAATATCTCATATATTAAATAAAAATATGATATAGTATGACCCCTAACTACTTAGATTTTCTCAAACTAATGAGAAGATCAACTAATTAACATAAGGAGCAACAACTTTACACTTTTCTTAGTGATCCTTATGTGGCATCTTTATAGCTCTAACTCTCTCATGGATATCGTGTATGATTTATATTACATTCAATAGAAGAAACCACAAATTATATTTGAGAGGGGTTATGTGAGAAGAAAATATATAAATAAAAAAATAATAGAGACACAATATATAGGTTGTATTTTGAAAGTACAACTAATAATAAAATTTTAATCACATTTGTCTAATGAAACTATACTATGCATCATATATTATGCAATACATAAAGGCATGCAAATATCATAAAAAATAATATAAATTATATTAAATTTAAAATTTAAAATTTTTATTAATTTCTTTGAGTTTAAAATAAGTTTAGATTCTAGTTTCGAAATTAAAACCTATTAGAAATTGTCTTAAAATTTATCTTTTAAAAACGCACTATATATATATATATATATATATATATATATATATATATATATATATATATATATATATATATATATATATATATATGATCACTCGTAAATCGATATTCAAGAGAAAAGATATCACGTCGATCACATTTTTATAATCGGATTCCATTTTGTTTTGGAAAACAAAAACTACAACATGCTTACATGTTAAACAAAATCACACAGAAATGAGACACTTGCTTTGTCATCATCCATAAAGGACAAAATATAATCAAAATGGATATCTCGTCTCCCTTTTTAGCAACTAATTTATTATGTCGAAGGTTAGTTGATTGAATTATTTATTAATTAATAGTTAATTATATTATTTAATTTTATTAATTAATAATATTAATTATTTATTATTAACTGTTTATATATAAAATGACTATGAAGACATATATATATTTTGATTTATTTGAATATTTTTTACTTAAATAATATCTTATATTATAATATTTTATTTATTATATTAATTTTTTAAAAATATATTTTTATATTTTATTATAATTATTTAATTTTTATTTAAAAGTAAATAATTATAATTTTTAGTTAAGAAATACTTGTAATATTTTAGTAGATACAGTAACTATTAAAATTTATTTTATAAATATTTTAAATATTAAATTTAAAATTCATATATTTATCATTAAAAATATTAATAAATTACACATTTTAAATATAAAAATATATCTTTCACAAGTAATATCATCCTTTATTTCTTTTTTTCATTCATATTGTTCTTTAATTCAAAAGATATTAATTCATAAAAAATAATAATTTTATCAATACATTTTCTATTATTCTCTATGAAATAAAATATATATTATTTTATTTTTTATATAATTTAATAGAAAAGTTATGATTATATTCATGTAATTTTTTATGACGTAAATATTTTAATATAATTTATTATACTTATTTAGTTTTTATTTAAAAATAAATAATTATACTTTATTATATGTATTAAATTTTTTGTAAGAAATAAATAAATATAATTTAGTATTTTTTTATTTATCAAGGATGGAAAAGTAAAAAAATTTATAATTATGGTCTAGAATGAGAGTATTTGATAAATAATTTTTAATCAACTTTTAATTAATTTGAGTACTTTTAATTATTTAATTAAGTTAATTAATTAATTTAAGTATTTAACAAATATTTGTTTTAATAAGTTTGTTGACCCTCAAATAGCCATTTTAAAAAAGTTAAAAATAATAACTTTTAAAATAGTTAATTTGTATTTAGTATATATATAAAAAAAGGACTTTCTTGGCCGTGTTTGGCATTAGCTAATTACATTGTAGTAAGTTGGTTGAATTAGTTATTAGTTGATAATTATTTGTATTAGTTAATTTGATCAATTGATAGAATTAATTTTTTATATTAACATATTTTGTAAAATTAATTGTTTATATTAGATATTTGTACATGACAAATAAGAAGTTGTATATAACTAATGATTTATTAAAGCATTCTTTTACTTGAATAATATTTAAATTATAATATATTATTTATTATATAAATTTTGTAAAAAAAATTATTATAATTTATTATAATTATTTGATATTCCTTTAAAAATGGGCAATTATAATTTTTCTAATTAACAAATACTTGTAATATTATGATAAATGTAGTAACTATTAAACTTTATTTTTTAAATATCTTTAATATTAAATTTAAAATTTATATATTTATTAATAATAATATTGATGAATCACACATTTTAAGTGTAAAAGTATAACTTTCACAAGTAATATTAACTATTGTTTCTATTTTTTTTTTACATTTATTATTGATTAACAAAAGATTAATAATTTTTTAATATATTTTCTATGAAAGAAAATATATATTCTCTGCTTTTTTATATAATTTGATAAAGAATATATGATTATGTTCATGTAATTTCTTTATTTTTATGTATATGTTTTAATATAATTTATTATACTTATTTAGTTTTTATTTAAAAAATTAATAATTATAATTTATTATATGTATTATATTTTTAATAAATAAACATAATTTAGTATTTTTTATTTATTAAAAATGGAAATATAAAAAAATTTATAATTGTGGGATAAAAAGAAATGTGTTTACCAAATAGCTTTTTTTATCAGCTTTTAATTGAATTGAGTGCCTTTAGTTATTTAATCAAGTCAATTAGTTAATTTGAATATTTAACAAATAGTTATTTTAGTTAATTTATTCACGTTCAAATGATCATTTTCAAAAAATTAAGAATAATAACTTTTTAATCTACTAATTTACATTTAGTACAAAAAAAAATCATTTTTAACCTTGTTTAGTAATTATCTAATTACATTAGTTATTAACTAATTAAATTAACTATAAGTTGATAGCTAATTATATTAATTAATTTGACCGATTTATAGCATAAAATACTTATATAAATATGTTTAGTACAATCAATTATTTATTATTAGTTATTTATATATAAAATAATGTATAAAATATGTGCATATTTTATGATGTATTTAAGTATTCTATTACTTTGAATAATATTTTAAATTATAATATATTATTTATTATATTAATCTTTAAAAATATATCATTATAATTTATTATAATTATTTAATTTTTTTTAAAAATAGATAACCATAATTTTTTAGTTAAGAAACACATGTAACATTTGATAAATGCAATAACTATTAAAATTTATTTTGTAAATATTTTTAATATTAAATTTAAAATTCACATATTTATCATTAAAAATATTAATGAATTACACATTTTAAGTATAAAACATATCTTCCAGAAGTAATATCATTTGTTGTTTCTTTTTTTCTTAATATGTATTATTCTTTAATTCAAAGTATATTAATTAACAAAAGATTAACAATTTTCTGAGTACATTTTCTACTATTATCTATGAAATGGAAAATATATTATTCTTTTTTTCATGCAACTTGATAAAAAAATATGGTTATATTCATGTAATCTTTTGTTATTATTATTATTATGTAATATTTAATATAATTTATTACACTTATTTATTTTTTTAAAAATAATTATAATTAATTATATGTATTAATTTTTTTGTAAGAAATAAATAAATAATTATAATTTAATATTTTCTTATTTATGAAGAATAAAAATAAAAAAATTAATTATGGATAAGAATTTTTTATACTAAATGCAAATTAATTATGTCCAAAAATTACTATTTTTAGCTTTTTCATAATGGTTACTTAAAGGCCAATAAGCTATCTAAAATAATCATTTGCCAAACATAAACACTTAAAAGCCCTTAAATTAACTTAAACCTAATAAGAAAATTATTTACTAAACACTCTCATAAAATTTGGGATGATGTGATTCTCATTCATTATATAATTATATATTCTTTCTCTTTATATTCTCAAAAGCCATAGTTCCATAAGATATGTTGTCACTTATTTCTCATCATTTCAAAATTTAATTATATAATACAAAATTGTAAATATATATTGTATAAACATTATTTTGTTTATACTACATTTTTAAAATGATATGCAATCATTTTTTTTATAATACATTAAAAAAATAAAAGGCCTATCAATGAATGAGGAGTCTAATTATTATTTAATATGTGCAAATTACTAATTTATCTAAGAGGAGAAAACACCTTGAACAATTACATCTTTTAATTGAATAATTTTTCTCCCAATAAAAAAGAAAAGGAAAAAGAAAACTATGAAAATTCTAAACCTTAAAACTTATAAATTATTTTAATTTTCAATTTTAATGAATGATTTTTAAAAATTGAAAGATTATATTTTTTTGAAAAATTATAATTTTATTTTGTTCAATTTCTACACATCTATTAATTAATTAAAATATTATTATCTAAATACTTACTTAAATTGTCTAGCAAATAATTATGTTAGAATAATTAATTTTTTTTCTAAACTTAGGTAATTTTATAAAAATTAAGTCTAAATTATGTCGCAAACATTTGAATTATAATTTTCATGTTATGTTTGACAATAATTATAACAAATTATTTCTTACCAAAGAAAAAAGTTACCTAGTTGAAACATATTATGAACACAATGTATTTCTAATAAAATGTTATGTAGCGTTTGGTTTGAAAAATTAAACATTCTTAAGAATCCTAATATTCTTGAAAATATAATTTCTAGAAATTTAATTATTGAAAATATAATATTCTCATATTTTATTCAATTATAAATATTTCTAGGAATATTGTATTATTATATTTTAATTATTTTTAAAAATATTATTTAATTATAAAAAATATCTATATTAAAAATTGAGTGATTAAAAGTATTGTGCGATAGCTGATGGCAATCGCTAATGATAGATGGTGGTAATAAATGATGATTATTGATGATAGGTGGTGACTAGTGGCTCAACAATGGTTATCAAAGATGAATAGTGATTGATAGTAGTCACTAATAATAAATGATAGTCAATTATGATTATTAATAATATGCAGTGGTAGATGATGGTCATTGACTATAAGTGGTGGTGAATGATGATCATTGATGTTGAATGATAACTAACAATAGTAAATGGAAGTGAATGGTGGTCAATAGTTATAGCTAGCAATGAGTAGTAGTAGATGATGATCACTAATAGTATATGGTAGTAGGAGGTGATTGATTGCTGTGAGTGGTGGGATTGGTAAAATAATTTTTTTATATCAATTAAATATTCTCATATCATGGGAATGAAGGATACCCACCTTTCCCGTATTAAAATATTTTAGGAGGAATATTAAGCTAAAATCATTCTTAGGAATGTTCATATTTCTAGGAATATTTTTCTAAAATTTGAATTAAATATGAGAATTTTACATTCTTTTAAAACATTTTTTAGAATGCAAAAAATATTATGTGAACCAAATGGCAATTTAATGTATTAATCTAAGAGATTATTCCAAAATGACTTTTCACTATAAAAATATAACTATATAAATTAAGATTGCATTGTGTAAGTTAAAAACATTATTATCCATTTTTAATTTTTAGAAGGATAGTTTAAATTAATGATTATGTTGAATATTTTTATTATCCTTTTTCATACTAGATTTGTGATTAGCATAATTTTATGGAAATTTTTAATGATTTAGAATTATCTCACCTCCTTTAAGTAATTCCTACTTAATTTTTTTTGCCATCCCTTATCCTTTAAAAATTTGATATGCTTCATAAATTCCAACATCACATTTAATAATGGTTAAACTCTCTTGAATAGTTTTGAATTTACTAAGCATGGTAAAAAGAGCTAGTTTTTAGCTTGTAATAATTCATTTTTGTCATCCTTATTTCCTTCTTTATCTATCTCTAAGTCTGTATACCTACATGCTTGCTAATGTAATTATTTAAACCTAACTATTATAGGAGAACTTGTTAGATAGATTTCATTTTAGTTTATATAATTTATGGTGACTAAGCCAATTAGAACAATCCTTGAACTAACTAAAAAGTATAAATAGTATTCAAAAAGTGTTTGTTGTTCTAGCTTTAATTAAATATGCAAGTTACAAAAAGTGATGATTATTATAACGAGATGACTCTGGTGCATCATTTGATTTGATTGTTGATTTGTTATTATATAATATGTTAGCTTTGACTTTTAGAAAAAGTAAATCTAATGTGTAGTAAGATTTGTTGGTGCCTCAATACATCGCTACTTTGGTAGTGTATTGTAATCTCTCCTTTATTTTAATTGCTACATTCTAACTTAAATCTTTTAGTAGAAAGCAAACAATGTTGAAGAAAAATTATTACTTTTGGTAAGATAGCTTAATTTGCACAATTTTGCTATTAAAACAAAGCGACTAAGTGGCTTGCATTTGTATGTATTTTGGTAATAACAATGTGCACAATGGCTTTAATGAAATATGCAACAGTTGTAAATATTTGTAAAAAGATAGCAATTTCTTGTATTAGGTCATTAGAAGTGAAAAATAACAAACCAAATGGTTCTATTGTAACATTGCTTGATGATTTCTCATCACTACATAGTAGTTAGGGATGAAGTACTTATAGTTCACTGCATGACCAAATACTATAGTTTATTAACATGTATGACTAATATTATGCATAAAAAATTATAATAACAAAAGAAAGGTAAGAAACTTATGGACCGGCTTATCTTTTCTTAATGTTATCCTACCTATTATTAGACTTATTTACCCAACCCCCTCCACAATATCCTTATATTCCTAGTATGGTCAAAGAATATCTTGGAAGCATCAAATTTCTTATTATCACACCTTGTGAGTATAATGTTACTCTTATGATAAAGATATTTAAAGGATAATGAACCTAAGATAAAAAGAAAGGTACGAGTCTTATCCATAATTACATCAGTAAATGCAACACATTTGTATAACTTTATTGTTAACAATTATCCATAATACTATAACAAATATATTATAAAACATATCTTGAAGTTGGCATAAAAGTATTTAAAATAAAAATAAGGATGCCCAAAAGCCTAATTCAAGTATGAGGTTGAAAAAATAAAAAAAAAGAAAAAGAAAAAAATAATGTAGCATTAAAGAGTAGGAAAACAAATCATTCTATGCTAATATTAGCATCCTTATTTTCTTGAAGTTAAAATTGGATTAGTTATTTTTTGTTCCAAATTACTGTATTAGATAGCTAGCATTCTAAAAATATAATTAAAGGTACTTAATTTGTATACATAAATAATAACATATCCATTCCAATATGTCAAGCTTTCTTCTTTATCTTGCATTAGTTAACTCCTTACCAAATAAATACATAAACAAATCCAAAGTATTTGTTTAATTTCGATACTTTAAGCAAGCTAAAAATTGTAATTCAATAACATAAGGTACACTCTATGTCAAGAATCATACTTTAGGCAAGGAACATAATAAACTAAAAAAATTTTAACTAGAAGATAAGTAGTTCAAATTAAGAGTCTGGTTTTCTTTTCATAGTTTCTTTATTCGATTCATATTGCTTCATGACTCTCATAATGATGATATCATTATAAGAAAAATGTTGATGACTTCATCTATCCAAAGTCTTTCTAAACAACAATTTCAAGTAAATTAGTAAGATACATATGAGGAAATAGGCGACAAAACAAAAATTAAAATGAAAAAAATATCATAACCCTTACATCTATAACCATTATCATCTTGCAAAGTCACTTTATAAAATTAGTTCCATAATGAATACAAAACTCTATTAGCAATTTAGTAGAAATGAATTCTAAGATTATTATTTAATCCTTTTTAGAAAATTGGAAATTATCCTTATAAAAAATATTACATTAAGCATTTGAGAAAGAGAAATGAAAAGATAAATTTTAATTCAATTTCTAAGAAAGTTTACAAAACATATGAGAAAACATAGAGGGTGAAGAATAGATATTATACCTATTAAACATTTTAACAAACAACATGTAATCAAATATTAATTTACAAGTAGAAAATCTGACATAGAAATTAACTTTCCAAGTACAATTCACTATTACAAAGCTAAATCATTTTAAATAGATTGAATGTATTCCAATAATCAATGCACATCAATATTTATTCCACTTTTATAACATGAATAGCTATGCTAAACTTAGTATTTGTTCATTGGCAAGTGGCAAAGATGACAAAAGGCATGTGTCCTAGTAGTTTAAAATGAAGTTCATCCTTGACATAAATTTCAATTAGAATTCACTTGGAGTACTAAGAATCATAGATTAATAGCTTATCTTTTGTTGACTAATCAAATATAGTCACATAGGAATTAGTTAAATTTTTCGTAAGGTGTGTAAAATTTGAATCATAGAAAATTATAGGAATGATTGTAAATAGATATGGTTAGATTTTAAGGAGTCAATTTTTCTAGCATCTTCTCAATAAGAAACATATTATGTCAAAGTTTTATGCCTTATATCTTACTCATATGAGTTAATGCATGTTTGAATATGGAAATTAATCTAGAAGAATTGTTATAGAATCATTCGAATTGAATTCCATGTTACAATTAATGGTCACAATCATCTCTACCAAATTAAGAAATACTAACATGAAGATAAATACTTGCTTTCCCTTTTATTTGTGAGTGATTCCCACAAATTTGTAATTTTAATTATGATTTGAAAGCTTTTCTTAAATGGACATATTCTTGTTAAGCAAAATCCTACTAAGGGCCAAAATTAATGTTAAATTCTACTGTAGAAAGTAGTAATAAACTGATATAAATTACCGTCATATTCTTATTTGGATAAATCACTACTATATGTATGTTTCAATGACTATACTTTTCTTTATGTAGAATACATGATTAATAATTATATAATTAACTTTTAAAACCATTTCTGTCATGTTAAGTCTCTTTTGCCCATATTGAGAACATTTAATGTGATTAGGCCAAGAACATTAACATTTCATGCTTTAAAATACAAACTAAGATTTTGAATGTTAATACAAGGAGGAATCATGATAATCCTATATTTTATAATAAAAAAGTTATTGAATAAAGATGACATCATTCATGAATATATCTTAATTTCTAAACATAACATAATCATCCATTTGAAAATAAAACATCATAAAACTTGATGTTTAACTAGTGAACCATTTATTAAGATTCCTTTTATAATCATCATATAACAACTAAGATTACAAAATATTGATATAAAAGAAAAACTTAATTATGACAAATTAAACCAAATTCTAAAATTGAGTTAGGCAAAATAGAGATGGGTTAATTTTTCTTTGCAACAAAATTTATTTTCCATTGTAAACTCATATTCAAGCTAAAGCCCACAATTTGGGTTAGAAAGCAATAGTACACAAATGAAACACAAAACAAGAAGACATAAAAAATTTTAAAAAAAAATCATAAATAAATTCATATGCTTCAAGTATCTACCTTCTTGATTTTATTTCTATTCTACTTAACCTTGGACCATAAAGAAATAGTTATCAAGGTTGTAAAAATAATTAACAAAATGATTAAAAATTGCAACTAAGCTCTTTACTAGTCATTTGCATTAGTGCAACACAAAACCCTACTTTCAAGCATGTAAAAAATTAAGAAAATTCTTTTAAAGTATACAAAAAATGATCTATAAGTAATGATGAAGATCTAAATACTGGCCTCATTCACTCTTACTCCTTCAATAATCATCACATATCAATTAACATTATAAAATAATAACACCTAATATAAAGCATAGCTTTAGCATTTATACTCACTAGAATGTGTTTTGGAGAGTTAGCACCTAGATTTAGCAAAAATTAGTGAAGTATAGTGAAGTTTAACTTGCAAAACACACTTTACGCTTAAGAAAACCTCATATTTTCTGAATTGCCTACTCATTTAAAATAGGGTAAACAATTATTACAAAAAAGATAGAAAATAATGGACTATTATAAAAAGATTAAAAAAGAGGACATAGAAGTAAACTACTATCAATAGAGAATTTGTATACATATACAAAGAATAGGGCCATTGTATAGAGCATTATTAAACAATCATTTTATTTTATAAAATAAAAAATAAGATTGAAAAATATTGAACCATTAACTTCTCAAAATGAATATAAGGATTTAAAATATAAAAGTTTGTCAAGTCCTTTACTAAATGCATCAAATGTAGATATAAGGAAACAGAAAAAAGTGCATACCTTAACATAGTGAACAATAGAAAGAAAATACTAAATGTTGAATCCATAAAAACAAAAGTCAGAAAGGCATTAATAAAATATCATGGAATACTAAGGAAAAAGATAAGACATATAGAAAACCAAAAACATAAATAATAAACAAAGGAACTTCAAGCATGCATGCACAAAAGGCATAAGAGGAAGAGGAAGAAAAGGAACCTATCACTTCTATAGTTGATAATGGAGAAAATAACACAACTAGTCTTCAAATTGAAAGGTATAAAAAATATAGGGCATAAAAGAAAATTAAAAAAAAAAGAAATTCTTTTTGGTATAAAGGCAAACAACAAATATGGTCAGAGTTACAATTTGAAATTCAAAATTGATTAGATAAGTTTAGTTTGTAAAGAAAACATGAGATTAACTACAAATACTAGGTTTAAAAATAGAAAAATTTACAAAGAATAATAAGAGAAAAATTCATTCATCAATTAACATCAAATTAATTATAAATCAATGAAGGTCAAATTAGGGATTAGATGCCAAAATAAGGGTTAAGCAAATCTACTTTTGTGAAAGAAATTGGAAAAAAAGGTTAGGGTCTTGTGAAAATTATATTTGTAAAATCAACATTAAAATGATCAAATTTGAAAATTGTAAGGAGGGAACAATCTATAACAATGAAAGTAACATTCACCAACAACTAAAATAACATATATGTATAGTGACAGACTTAAAACAATGTAGCAAACACAAATAAAGTAAGGTAAAAAGGTTAAAAAAATTATAAAAAGTAAAGAAAAAGATGCCCAAAAACCTAATTGAGCAACTCTTTGATCCACAAACAATTAATGTAAAATCAATTTGTTTATGAAATGGACCAAAAAAGCAAAATTAATAGAAAATCAAAGGAATAGGTTAGGAAATCCAAGGATGTGATTAGAAAATGAAAAAATGCATTTGAAAAGTTATATCAAAATTTAAAAATATTATTTAAAAAATAATCAACAACTCAATTACAAACACTCAAATGTTATAAAAAGGATAAGTTTTAAATTATAATAAAATGATTATGAAAATTCAATAAATTATATAATTAATGATTAAAAATACTTTTAGTGAAAAGATAATAAATAATTATATTTGATAACTAGATTTATAAAATAAAATTTATTATTTAAAATTATTAAATATGTTAAACGGGTTAATCTATCTCAATAAGTTTAATAAGTACGTTAACTTGATAGGATATGATTATTATTCGAGCTAAATTTGGCTTGAACTTCATTGAATTGTTACTAATATTCGATAAAATATAAATTTGATACAAGAACATAAATTATCATCCCTTAGTTATAATACTTATTTTTAATTATATCTAATAAATAAAGATAACTATTAATTTTATTTTCTAATTGTTAATATTCTAAAGTTCATATGCATTAAAAATTCTATTTTTTGAACTTTCAAGATATTTGAAATTATAAAAGTGGATAATAATTTTCTATTTATTAAGTATAGTTAAGGAAAAGTGTTATTAGAAATTGCCCATTGTCCATGGGGAGTTGACATTCTTTTTGAATCGATTAAGAATCAGTTAATGTCTGTTCTTAACGTTGAACTTTTACGGTGTCTTGGAGGCTACATGTGATAGCTCATAAAGCTGTTGGATAGAATCGTTTATTAGATTAGTAGTGGATCGAGTAATTTGCCTCGTCTTCCCTCTGTTGTGGAGACCTATGTCCTGAGTGACATCATATTTCCCTTGGATCAAACAGAGAACTGGGTTAGAAGGAAAGAAAAAATAAGAATCTTCCTCTCAATTATTGAGGCGGAAATAAAACAGTGTATGAGGAGCCCACACAATGTGTTCTCCCTGTTTCCTCTCTCTATGCTTTATTATTGACTAAGCAGATGAGCTATTAAAAGAAAACACACAGCAAAAAGGGGAAAAAAAAACATCAGAAGGTTTATTAGAGCGTTGGTCCTCTCCTCCACAGAAGAATAGACGAATCGCCATTAACATTGAAATCTGGGAAATTGCGTAGTAAGGTATACCCATCTGGTTTTCTTCTTTCTCAATTCCCTTTTTTTCCCTTCCTTTCTTAATTTCTTAGATCCGCATACCTAACTATGATTAATTCAACAAGTTCTTACTTTCAAAGTAGATAGTTTTTTGCTGTAAGCTCTTTCTTTCTGAGACTCGCACTGTTACCTTAATTGCTTACTGCTTGGAAATAAGCAGATAGTTACTGTTTTGAATCTTTCTGCAGCTCATTAATTTTGTGAAAATTTCTGATAGCAGCCTATAAAAAAGGGGTGTTATTCTTGACGGAGCGAAAAGTGCATCCTCGGTCTCAAGAAGATACACAGTAAGGTACGAAGCAATATTTTCTTATTTAGTGACTCATTTTTCACTATTTCTTGGAAAGTTCAGACTATCAATAGATCCAATAACTTTTAATAGTTGCCACCAAATCAATGAATTGCATTTAATTTTGGGCGAATCACATTCAAGGTTGACTTAATTACAGTGGGATCTTTCAATTTTTTCTTTTTGTTAATATGTGCATTCACTTTAGAAGCATGTTCACATGCAAGGGGTTAAATTTTTGAACTGCAATACAATTTTTAATGTTAACCCTTTATGGCTGGAAGTTCATTTTCATATTTTCTTATGTATAAATGTATTTTTTTCTAAGAATAAAAATACTCTGTTCTTTTTAATGTATAATTATGTTATAATATTTGTATATAAAAATATAAAAAATAATCCTCTAGTGATGAGAAATGATATTAAAAGAGAAGTTGTAATTAAAAAATAAATGTCGCTCTATTTTAAAGCCGTGAAAAATATTTCAAAACGGTGGATATATTTTAGAAAGCTAAAAAATGTGTAATTAAAAAAAAAAAATTCTGTACCAGAAGTATCGATGTAAGTTACCTTTAATAAATTTGCCATTGTTGATGTTGAAACTAAGATTTTATTTTACTATTTTATGTATTGGGATTTATTGCTTCTCAAATTTTTTTTACTCGTCATTATTTGTTCGGACAACAATTATATCGGAACTACACATATGGTCAAGTACATCCTCAATTAGATTAGATTAGATAAGCCCAATTGAAACTTCCTTGAGCTGATAAAAATGGAAATTGTGAAGGGAAAAACCTAAAAAAATCAAGAAGTTTTTACGACATTTGATTTGTCTCTTGGAGCTGGGATTGGGAGGAATAAAAGGTCCACAAACCAATCACATTTCAATATTCGGAAGAAACGGTACTGATATTAATTTTATTTTTAAGAAAATATAAAATAAAGGTCTCTTAAATGTTGGAGTGGGAATCCCATGGACTATTTGTCTACTAATTTTATTCAATTATGTGATTATTTTTAATGAACTTTTTAAATCAAGTATCAACTATCACAATATCACTGAATGTTAACTTGCCACATCAATTTTCATAAATTTTCAATATTTTTTTACATTTGTAAATTAGTGACATATTAAAGTTGTTATGTGAATTTAAAAAAAAAAATGCAAAAATGGGTTTAAAATTATATTAAAAATAATGTGACCTTAATGCACATTTTAAGCTATCAAATGTGGTTTGTACAATAATATTTTGATTTTAACCTATTCAATATAGGCTAGTGGTGAGGGATGCCGGTCCTACGGTGGATACTTTAAATTTGAATCCCTCACCGTTAAAGTAATAATTTTTTAAGGCTTTGTGTAGTTTAAAATTTTAATTTCAACTTTCTAAAATTAAGAGACAAAATCCTTGAAGGTGGTTTCCACATTTTTCTCTTTTATTTATATATAATAAACTATTAAAGTTCATAATGGATACAGTTGATAGGTGGTTACTTTTAGGTTAAAAACTTATGGTATTCAATATGAAGTTGTAAAATTTATATGAAAAGTTTCCCGTTTAGTTTTTCAAAAAAAAAGTAATGGTATACATCTAAGACTGAGGATCCATGATAGGTTTATTTTTTTAATATAGAGCATGATCATAATTGAACCGCAAACTCTTAAATATATAAAGAAGATAAAAACTTACGGTTAGAACTTAATATTGATCCGCTAGCCGTTACTGTAAACAAGTTTTACATTATCTCTTATTATATTATTGTCATATTAATAAAAAAATTTTAAAATTCTTTTATTATTGATAAAAAAATTTAATTATTATTACTATTTTAATTGTGTGTTATTTTTTTATTTACCAATAGTGTAAAATATTATCCATTTACAATGCATCAAATTTAAACTGTCTTTTCTTATTTTGATGATAATAAAAAAAGTTTTATTTATTCATATTAAGCATCATTCAACATCCTCTCTTTTTTCCCACTGACGGGACATCATGTATTATTATATTTTAATTACAAAGTATATATATAAGTGGCATGAAACCTTTTACTTGCTTAAAATTAAATATGAGATTTTTATGGAAAATATCATCCAACCAACCAAACACTAAAAAATTTCAGTAATTGTGGTGTTCTATAAGCTATCTTTGTTTCACGTGAATACCTATAATTGTTTCAAATATCTGGTAGCATTGCATCCACATTTTTAAAATGCATAAATTGAGGTACGAAGGTATTTCTCACTTATAATCAAGACCTTCCACTTGGTGGAAAATTAACTAACCAATAGAAATCATTTTGTTGTTCTGGTGGCCTTTGTAGAATGGCAGAGGTTATTATCTCGGTTGCGGCTAAAGTCGTGGAATATTTGGTGAATCCAACAATTCATCAAGGACAGTGCTTGTTTTGCACTAACAAAATCATCAAAAATCTTGAAAAAACAAAGGAGGAGCTAACACTGCAAAGAGATGACATTCAGATTCGCATTGAGCAAGCAAAAAACAGAACTGAAATAATTGAAATTCCTGTAGAGAGGTGGCTGAGTGAGGTGAACAATCAACTGGAAGAGGTAGACAAGTTGAAACTGGAAACAGAATCAAACAATTGTTGTCAAGGATGGTGTCCTACCTGGAGAAGATATCAACTCTGCAAGCAAATTGTGAAGAAAAGTAAGCTAATGACTGCTTTGAAAAACAATAGCAAGTTTGAGCCATTTTCTTGCCTTGCTATGCTTCCTGATATTGAGTACAGCTCTTCTGAAAATTTTACTTATTTTGAATCTACAAAATTGGCTTACAATCAGCTCTTGGAGGCACTACGGGATGATAGCACCTATGTGGTAGGGTTGTATGGGATGGGAGGGTCTGGTAAAACAACCCTTGTAACAGAACTAGGTAAAAAGGCCAAGGAATTGAATCTATTTGATAAGGTTTTAATGGTTAATGTGTCCCAAACTCCAGATATTATTGGAATTCAAAAATATATGGCAGAGATGTTAAATTTGAAACTTGATGAAGGATCTGAAGAAACAAGAGCACGGCGATTGTGGATGAGACTTAAAGATGAAAAACGAGTTCTTCTTATAGTGGATGATGTATGACGAAAATTTGATTTGAAGTTTGTTGGGATTGATTTTAATAGAAGCCACAAGGGCAGCTGCAAGGTCCTTTTAACTACACGTCGCCAACAAGTATGCAGCATAATGGATTGCAAAAGGAAAATTAGGATGGAGTTATTGTCTGAAGAAGAAGCTTGGAATTTGTTTCAAAAGTATGCTGGCATAGATGACCAGTCTTCCGATAACATATTAAATATGGGCCAAGAAGTTGCAAGGGAGTGCAAGGGGCTGCCTATTGCAATCAAAGCAGTGGGATCCTCCTTAAAAGGAAAATTGAAGGAATTTCAACTTGATGAGTGGAAGATTGCACTACAAAAATTGAAGTGTTCGGAACCAATTGTTGAAGAAGGAGAGAGAGATGCTTTCTCTTGTCTTAAGTTAAGCTATGATTACTTGAGAAATAAAGAAGCTGAATTCTTGTTCTTCATGTGTGCTATGTTTCCGAAAGATCACATAATCCCTATTGAAGACTTGATTAGATATGGGGTTGGCCTTGGTGTATGTGGGGAATTTGATTCGTTTGATTCAGCAAGGAGCCTTGTGAGAGTGGGTTTAAGCAAACTTGTAGATTCTTGTCTACTAACATATTCTGCCGAGTGGAAGGAGCACGTGAAGATGCATGACATGGTTCGTGACCTAGCTTTGTGGATGGCATCTAAAGAGGATCGCGCCATTATGGTAACTCTTGAAAACAATTTGAATTCTTTGTCGGGAGAGACAGCCATAAAAGACTGTTTTGCGTTATCTTCATGGTGCCAGGAAACTGTTCACATTTCTGAACCTTTGGATGCTCCAAAACTTGAGATTCTTGTACTGAATACAAGAAATTGCTTAGATTTATCAAATGGATCATTTGATGGTATGAAAGGCCTTAAAGTAATGGCTATAATCAATGAAGGTTATATCAATAAACTGCCTTTATCATTGCCTCAGTCGATTGATTCGTTGACTAGTCTCCGTACTCTACGCCTAGTTGGATGGAAGCTAGGGGACATCTCTTCTATCGTGAACCTACAAAGACTCGAGATATTTGATTTGCAACATTGTCACGTCAAAGAAGTTTCAAACGGAATTGAAAAAATGAATAAGTTGAAGTTATTGGATTTGACTGATTGTGATGTGGAAAATTATAATTGTGAGGCAATAGGAAGATGTTCAGGCCTAGAGGAGTTGTACATTTCTGGATATGTGAATGACAGTGAATATCTTCTGCGGTATTGTGTACATTTTGCTTCTCTCCCAAATTTGTGGAGGTACAGACTCAAACTCAGTTACGCAATTGAGTTTGAACATTTGGCAGAAGAAAATTTCACCAAGAGAGTTCTTCGCTTAAATGGGCTTAATGACTCAACCATGTTTGGAAGTAGTAAAAATATCATCCCAGACATTGATCAAGAGTTGGTTGGCATGAATGATTTGACTGACCTCTACCTTGTCTCTTGTTTTCAGATAGAACACCTGATAGATACAACTTCTGACCGTGCAGGTTCATTTCAAATAAATTCCTTGCTTGATAAGTTAATTAAGTTAGAGCTGGAAGGTATGAAGAACTTGAAAGAGGTATGTCACGGTCCATGTCCTTTTGGCTTTTTTAAGAATTTGGAAGAACTGCATATAACGAGGTGCCAACAGTTGCATAGCATATTTCCACTGAAATGTGAGTTGCGAAATCTAAGATTTTTGCATATTTATCGTACGAGAGGCTTTGATAGTAATAAAAACTGCACAGCACCAGTTCTCTTTTCAATGTCCATTGCTAGAAGCCTTCAGCAACTGGAAGAGCTAACAATCGAAGAGTGTCCAGAACTGAGGCATTTAATAACACCGGAGAGAGAGTTCGGTTCTGATACAAGGCAGCAAATATCTGTAGCTCTAAACAATTCTCATTTGATGTTCCCTACGTTGAAGAAACTCTCAATTTCTAATTGTCCCAAGTTAGAGTTTGTCTTCCCAATCACTTGCGTCCATCAAGGCCCATTGCAACTGCAAGAGATAAAAATTGATAATGCTTATGAGATGAAATATATATTTGGTCAATGTGACGGTGAATATAATTCATCTCATCCCACCCAAATGCAAGTCACCCTTCCTCGTCTACAGGTATTTGAACTTGATAACCTTAGAAACCTGCTAGAGATATGCCCACAGAACTATCATTCATGTTGGCCATCTCTGAGGGAACTAAGTTGGAGTTCTTGTCCCAAATTGACTACACCCTGGACCGGTGTGGAACTTAGGCAGCAACAACGGAATACGGTATGTATCTTTTCACTATTTATTCACCAGTCCATTATGCTTCTCATGGTAGCTTGTAATTCTGAATTGTATTTCATAATTTCGCTAATGAGTCATCTAGTTTTTCAACTCTTGTTGCGCCAACAAGCTCACAACTAGTTATATAAGGATAAGGTCCGCATAATGTGAGATCCTCGTCCGCTTCTCTGGATGTATGTCAGGTGGCAAAATATGACTTATGAAACTATTTTTTTACAAATTGTTTTTGTCATACATTAGATGCTGGCCAACCCTTCATACCGTGTCCTTTTTTCTTTTCTTAGTTAAAATGGACCGCAATTTTTTATTTTCAGGAAGTTGTCCCTGATGATGATTGGCAAGATCAGCGCCTGACTTCTAAATTACAACGGTTGACATTAAAAGATTTGCCTGAAGCAAGGTTGACATGGTTGGATCCTACTCCAACACAAATTTTGAGCTTCAAATATCTTCAGCATCTGGTGGTGGATGGCTTTAAAGAGCTGAAATCTGTGTTCTCTATGGTGATCCTAAGAAGCCTACCTGAGTTGGCATTCCTATGCATACGCAATTGTGATGAATTGGTAGAAATCATTGTTGAAAATGAGGAATCTCATAATTCCCATGTTGGAATGTTCCTCCCAAAACTAAGTCAGTTACAAATTGAGCGGTGCAATAAACTGAAAAGCCTCTTCTCCATTTCGATGATAAAACTGCTTTCACGTTTAAGTACTTTATGTATATCAGAGGCTGCTCAACTAGAAGAGGTTTTCAGACATAGCAGAGAAGACAAAGTTTTCAATGAAAAGGAAATGATACTTTCAAATTTGAGAGAGATACGACTAGAGAGATTGCCGAGTTTTGTTGACATCTTGCAAGGGCTTATGTTGCACAAGCTGAAGCTGCAAAAGCTTATCATAGATGGATGCCCCAAATTTGCTCCAATTTTGGGAGCAACTCAAGTCATTCCTCTTCAGTGCAGAACAGAGGTGCTAAGTAATGTTCTCTTTATCATTTTTTCCCCTTCCTTTTCTTGAAAATTAAGTTATGCCATTGTCATCACCAATAATTGTCTTCTTGTCTCTCATGAATTATATGCTATTATTTTCTGCAAAATAGTTGTGAATATTTCCAAAACATGTCGGAATTCAAATATTCTAATAATGAATTTTTGGTGAAAAAAGTGAGAATATGTAGATAACAATAACAAAAGAATTATGTGAAAGATGACTAGAAGAGTACACGTTCAAGTTACATATTGTTTTGTTAGAATGAAATTTGAAAAAAAAAAAATGATCTTGGGTAGGCAGTGAGTTCACTAATTGAATCATATGTGGGTATATTATCACCTTTTAAGGTAAATACAAACAACATAAAAATTTACTAAACTATGAAAAAATTTCTAATGATACCATAATATTGGGGTCTCAATGCTATTACAGAATTTATTTTAACAAATCAAATATTTGGATATCATGATTAAGGAAAATGTTATTTGCGCTCTTTCTTTTATAGAGTGAGCATGCACTCTTCTCTAATAGACAGTGGGATTTATAGAATTGTGAATTCTATAGCTTGTGAGACAATGAGCAAGGAGTGAATGTAGAAAAGTGAGAATAATATTACTCCATGATAAAATGGATCTTAAAATTTAAGAAATCGTTTCTTTACCTACCAAACGATAATAGGTAAAAGTAAGAAGTTTTTAGTTGTACAATAGTGCCACTAAATGTTGGAGAGACGGGACACATTAAGGAAAGGAGGGTCCCAATCGAAAAGCGAATTTCAACGTGTGCGTGAAAAATTAGAGATAGTGATCGAAAACAAACACAAATCAATATTCCAAACACAAGTCAATATTCCAAGTTAGGTTTAAAAGACTGAGGAACAATTTTTTTTTTTTTGGGCGATGGAAGACTAAGGAACAATTTTTTATTGCAGGAGAAATTGATTTTGTGGGCGATTGCCACAACCTTCGATCAATTATGCAGACAAAAAATGCTTCCTGCAGCCATGCAAGCTTTCCTGAACATAGAATTCTTTACTTTGAAGAATTGCAGAGCGGAAGGCATCATCCAACTCCAAGTTGAAGGAGGATTTCTTGGCAACAGTGGTCACCAGTCTTTTAACTCACAATTACGTTCTTTACATTTATTAGATCTACTTGAGTTGAGATTCATTTGGAGTGCCTCTTTAACATATCTGGGGTTTCATCGACTTGAACGTGTAGAAGTGAAAGGGTGTCCAAAATTGAAGGTCATCTTCCCTCCAGGTATTGTGGGATCCCTACAGAACTTGAAATGGTTGATCATTAGTGATTGTGAGGAATTGGAAGAAATTACGCCTTAGGATTTTGAATTTTGCTTTCAAGAACTGCACCGGATTGAAGTTAAGAATTGCAACAGTTTAAAATGTCTTTTCCCAGATTCCATGGCCTGTAATTTTCCGAAAGTAGACTCTCTCAGAATAGAAGAGTGCAGCGAAATTGAGAGGATTTTCGGATTGGAACGTACTGAAGCGCCTAACCATGGAGAGCGGCTAGTGCTTCCAGAACTAATAGAACTCATATTGAGAAGTCTGCCAAACCTCATTGAGATTGGCAGAGGGCTTAAGTTGCAGGAGCAACCATACGTGTGTGTGGTGGATTGCCCCAACTATATTTCCAGCTAGGCTTACAGATTAGCTTTTGGTATATAATTTTACCGGAGTTCAAACTATGAGAAGCTGAACGGTTTCATCATTGATCCCTAATTTTTGCTTTGAAATTTGTGTTTTTCATTTTAGTTATTTTTCTTCAAATTAGAAAATAGGATAATGAGAAAAATACTCAATTTTTGAGAATTCGAACTCCTCGTATAATTACTCCGGTACAATCACATGTGCACACCATAAATTTTATGTGTGAAGGTTGTGTACACATTATAGCATATATGTAGTTATGCACACAACAATTTCCATTATCTTATTTGTATTGGTTATTTATGCTAATTAAATGTGTATATACACGCATTTATATAACAGGTATGAGCATTTCTCCTGTGAAGTCTCTGAATATCATCCGTTAACGCTTGCAGAGCAGTAGGAGGCCCAAGCTCATCCTTGAGCATTCGAGCAGACATTAAGGAGCTGAGGTAGAAAGTAATATCTGCCTCGAAAGGAAGATAGCCCGCAGAAATGAAGTTTCTGATTCTCAACAGAAGCCTAAACAAATTGCGGCAATTCCCCGTAGACCTAAACATGGCTTCTGTCCTTGATTCATTACTGGCCTGAATTATACTAGATGACAATCTGTGAACTGTCTTGTGATTAACGTTTATCTTGTCCACCCAAAAAATAGGAAATTGTCCTGTCTACCAGACACAGCCATTTCCATCCGTCTTCATGTTCTTTTCCTCTCTGGTATCAGCTATGCTTCTCATTTCTCCTTTCTGCTTCTGTACTGGAGCCAAAGTGTGGTGAGGATCCTGCTTTATGCCTTTGAAAATACATTGACTCCTGATGAACTAGATCGCATATAGGATGATGATAATTGGCAATTCAGTTCTACATGAAATGATTCCTTATGACTAGGAACATCTAGGCAAGATCCAATCCACTCACTAATGTTCTGAGGTTGAACACGTTCAGGCCTAATTAAAAGGTCTGGTGAGACGAGAACTCTCAATATTGAAAGGAGCTGGGTAGAAAAACTTAAAAACAATGAAACTAACTATTCTGATTACTATAATTAAAAGAAAAGATTGTTGTGTAATGACTTAGGAATGAGATGACTTAAAGGTTTTTGACTTTTATCTTGTTAGGACTTTGATTTAAAGGAATATTCCCCTTGTTATATATTACTCTTATTCCATGAAAATATTTCTGTCATGTTTTGATGTTTTGACGATAAGTGTCTTTTTGGATATTTTGATTACATATCGTTTTTTTCTTTCAAAATCCAAGTTTAAAGGAGTTAATTTAGTTTGAAAAAGTTAAGGCTTGGTCCTAACATATTGTTTTTCCAAAATTCAAGTTTAAAGGAATTAATGTAGTTTGAAAAAGTTAAGGTTTAGTCTTAACGGAATGTATAACTCTTTAGGGGATATTCAAAAAGGTTAAAGTATCACTTTATTCAAACAGGTGCTAATGGGCTTGTATATATTTGAATGGTGTTGAAGTATCAGGTGGTTAATAAATATTTAAAGACTATGCATGCAAATCCACCTAGTTGTAATGATCAACTTGCGGCAATGACCCTTGATGCTCACACTTTTTTGAAAGTGCTCATATTTAGCCCCACGAGGAGCTTGTGGCAATAATCTTCGAGTGCATGGGTGTGTGCGATTAGAACAGGAGCGACAACTCTATATTCAACACTATCATCAACAGTAGGAGAACAACGAGCAGGTGTGAAGTTCAAGTTGAAATATTTGAGAGCTCAAGATACTACAAAGACAAAAGCTTTATGTAGGGAGACAAACTAGAACAAAGTCGAGATAAGAGCTAAAGGGTAGTAAAATGAAGACTTTCGAGGAGTTATGTGAGGTTGAAGTATTGAAGACAATTGCTCATTAGTGAATCTCAAATGGACATCCAAAGAGATTGAGGTAGGAGCTTAAGGAAGAGAACTAAAGATTGTTGTCAAGGTTGCATTACATTGAGTCATCAATGAGAACATCTCAACCTTTTTCAAGTGAGGTAAATTGTCACAAGTTGCCTTACAAGCCAAATAAGCAAGCAAATGTGTTCAATTTCAAATAAAATTTGATAGAAAAATTAAGCACGTTATGAAGATCTTTTGGTGTAAATTTTGCATTAATCTAACTTGTTTGGTTTTTTCTATATTTTTCCCATTTTGGAGGTATTTATGTAACGTTGACTAGGGTAACTTATCCAATATGAGTAGTTAAGTACTTGACTGTGATTTTTGGATTTCTACCTTTGCATTGATGTATTATGGCGCACAAAATCCTTCCTAAACTATAAGAAAAGATTTTATGTCAACTTAGAAAATCTATTTGTACTTATGGCATAGGGTTTCTAACTTAGACAACTTTTTAGAAGAGTGTCTAGTGGCCTTGAGGGTTACTTGGCACTAGTATAGAGGTTAGGGTGTGTGGCTAAATGCCTCTCTTGCACATTCTAAAATATGTAATGTAGCATTATATGAATAAAAGAAGTAGTCGCTTTGATTTATGATATCTTGAACTTTAACCACTTTTGGTTGCATGAATATAGATAGTAAAGTTTCAACAAGTGATGTTATTAAATAAGTAAAATTAATTTAAATCAAATTTTGCTAATGTCTAATAGATTAATAAAATGAACTAATGTAGCATTACTCTTTTCTTATTACTCATTAATTCTAGATTGGTCTGTGAAGGTTTTAATCCATAAGAAAGTATACTTATGTTTGTTTTCACTTAACTACTAATAGAGATAGTCTGATGATTGGTTAAATTCACTTAATTTAATTTCAAAGATTTGAAGTTTAACATGAGTGCATTTACATGATTGTTTGGTGGAATTTGAATTAGATAAGCACTTGGAAAATGTTTATAATTGCAAAAGTATATGCTAATTCTACTACCACAATGAACAAAGCCTTGTTGGATGTTTAATATCTTTATGTCTCAAAAATTTGGATGTTTGATATCCCTTTGCAACATTAGCTTTTGTCAGCCTATGCTTAAATTAACATAGAAAAGCCCTAGCAAAGAATTCCTTTTGTTATTGTTCTCTAATTTTGTTGTTGAAGCATCTTATGTATTATTAGATTATTCTCATCATCATTATTGGTGATAAATTCTTCTAAATTGAATATGAAGATATACATTCTTTTAACTTGAGGGTTTTCTTTTTTTTATATGTTCTTGTGTTTGTTAGTTTATAAAAATGATAGATGATTCTATCCTATGTCTAATTATTTGCTTATGTCTCTCTAGGTTATACCTTTATTTGACCAATATTTCTAGGGTACCTCAATTGAATTTCTTGTGGAAAGGTTATGGATGCTATGGTTGGTGTATGCATCATGCATGGCTTAACTCAAACGATGATGCCATGGTATATTAGGAATTATGTTTGCATCAATTTTTGTAATCATAAGTTATAAAGTGATATTCATTATCATTTATATATAAGTAAATGAAATTTTCTTACAAAAAATATCTTTTGACAAAACAAAGAATGCAACAAAACAAAAAATGCCTTAATAAGCATTTATCTTTCTCATCTCTTAGATATTGAGCCGAAAAGACTGATTATTGAGTTAATAATAAGGTGGTGTTGATGGTAATTGTTTTCTCTTTTGCTGAGTTTTCTACTTGTGGTGTTTTGTTTGTATCTCTATGAAATGTTAAGGTTTCTAGAAATTTACGCCAAAAAACAATAGAAATGTTATATTTCTATTTCACTTCTCAATTTTATTTTTTTTATTTCCATTATATGAAAAAAGGATATTCATGCCTTACTCCAAATAGAGAAGAAGAGAAGTGATAAGTGATAAAAAATTGTGCTATAAAGAATGAATTCTTTGATAAGTAATGATAAACGCCATAAAGGTTGAATCCATTTGATAAGTCTTTAAGTTCATTTAAGAATTAAAGAGAGAATCCTACTCTCACAAGAAGGGTTTAGCCACTTATTTCAAAATGTCTAAAATCTTATTTTTATAAGGAATAACCTTTTCTTATATAGGCTAAAAGGTCAACACAAAATACAATTTAGCCTACTAATTAACCTAAAATGGGTAGTTTAAAATAATATAGTATATGTTCAAGGTAAAAATTGTAAAATAATGAACCAAAAACATTATTAACACATGGAAGACCCAAAATGACTTAGACATAACACAAAATACAATTAAGGTCCAAAATGACCAAAATAGCTAAAAATAATCACAATAGCTAAAATGTACATCTATAAAGTCTCCTTTTTGTCTATCCAAGCCTCTTGAATTGACCTTTGAGGCATATTGTTAGTACTCTTAGATAGCTCATCGTGATTACCCTACCTAGGATCACATTATATCTCTTTTTTTCGAAAAAATTTGTCTTTAAATTTTCAAAACTTATATCAAAAGGTAAGGATTGGAAACATTAAAAGAGGCATTCATATTAAAATCACCATAAAGATCCAACTTATAATCATTGTAATTAATTCTTGCAAG
Source organism: Sindora glabra (assembly GCA_020226215.1). Lineage (NCBI taxonomy): Eukaryota > Viridiplantae > Streptophyta > Magnoliopsida > Fabales > Fabaceae > Sindora > Sindora glabra. The sequence continues at coordinate 14,797,543 of CM035229.1, read as the reverse complement.
CACTTGGAAAGCAAGTAATACTTATAATTAACACTTTGAATGCAAACAGAACTTAAGTTGCAATAAGTACTTGGAATGTACATGACTCTTGAAATGCAAATAATTCTTAGGGTAGTCTTTCTCTTCTTAGATATAACTTGATCTCCTTTGTAAATTATTTTTCCTCATATGCAACCAAATCCAAATACTAGAGTTAAATACAAAACAAGAATTAATAATAATAACAACAAATTTATTAAAGGAGGCATATAGAATATGTTTCTTTACAAATTTTTTACCAAAGCTAGATAAACAATGAAAACTCTTAACCTTACTAGAAAATTTAGGTGGAGGCCATTCCTTAATTGCCTTCACTTTTTTTTCATTCACATTTATTTCTTTACCACACATGACATATCCTAAAAATATAATTCTTTTCATGCACAATGAACATTCTTTAAAGTTATCATACAACTTTATGCTTCTTAAAATTTTTAAAAACATATTTCAAAGGCTCAACATGCTCATCTACATCTTTCCTATATACAAAAATATCATTAAGATGTGGCAAGCAATCTTTCCAATTCTTTAAAATCTCAAGCAATAATAAATTCATTCTTTAGGCTTATGAAAGAAATAGAAACAAACAATAACAAATTTATCAAATGAAAATATACAAAGCATGATTTATTAAGTTTTTGGAAATACTTAGTGCATTAGATAAACCAAGTATCAAAACTAATCATTCATATAATTCATGCTTTGTTTTAAAAATATTTTTACATGCATTCCTTTTTTTTGTGCAAAGTGAATGATATTCACCTTTCAAATAAATTTTGGAAAACATATAAAGATCATATAATTCATCAAGCACATTTTGTAAAGTCACCTTAGCACCCAAATATTTTATCAAATCATCTTTTTCCATTAGAGAACTTTTAGAAAGCACACAAAAAATAGGCAAATTATGAAGAAAATCCTTTAGAGTTTTCCTAGCACTAACAATTTTGTATCAATCCACTATCATAGGTTTGTCTAACAAGTAAGTCACTTAGAAAACTTTTAAGCACATACAATCAAAATTCTTTAAACAAAATTTTGTCATGCCAAAAAGTGTTTCCAAAGATTATTTCCTTACAAACATCAATATATAAAGCACAATCAACATTTAGAGGAATAATAAGTCATGTGAAGAGGCAGCAAAACCATAATAATTCACATATAAATTCTTAATGTACTCAAAACCTAAAAAATTTATATGCAAAGTATCCTTACTATGCTCAAAACCCATCAATCTATCATACAAAGTAAATAAAGTAAAGGTGAGAGTATACCTCTAAGCTAATATATCAATTATCACAATATTTTTTCTTTACTCTTTTTAATGTTCTTTCCTTTTCAAAATGGTAATTCTCTTAGAGACATATCTTGAAAATTCTATAAAACAAAATTAAAAGCACTTGATAACATGAATTCAACTTTGTTACTATTTTCATAGGCTTCCTTATACAAGATAATTGGCCTAGAAGTATATGAAGCATTCCTCACATCACTTGTTTTTACTAATATAATTAATTAGCTCTTTTCTCAACTCTATCTCTTTCTCCTATTTTTTAACAATTTTTTTCTTTTATAACTCTCACTCTTTTCTACCTTTTTCTCATTTCTACTTTTTCCTTACTCTCTTTTCTTTTGTTCTTCATTTCTCTTTCCCTTACTTTTTCTCTATTTTACTTATTATTTTCTTCTTTTCTCTCTTATTTGTCTTTTTTTTTCCTTATTCTTTTCTTTTCTTTTTTTCTTTTCCTCTTCTTCTTTTTTAGATCTTGAAGAAGATTTGAACTTGTATTTAAGTTCTTTGTCTCCTTTCTTTTAAACATTTTCCTCCTAAGGTTTCTATAAAGAACTTGAGTAATGACCATTTCTAGAAGAGCTAGGAAAGAATCTTTTCCTTATAATAGTTTTTATTTTTTCCCAAGTAGTAATAAATCTTTCACCATTTCTTTTTCTAGATGGCACAAGTTAATCCCACAAAATATTGGCATAATCAATGAATTAGTAATTAGCAAGCCTCACTTTCTTTTGATTGAAATAGTGGAAACAATCAAAAATAAATTCTATTATCTTTTTTCACTCTAAGTAGGCTTCTGGATTATTAGTATTGTCAAGATTAGAATCCACATGATCTTTCCTTGGCCTATCATCTTTTGTTCTCATATTCCTCCATTCACATTTTCTATCACTCCTTTTAGATTCATCATGATGCACTCTTTTTTGATGACTTCTTTCATCTTTATAATATTTATCAATTTATCTTCTATCTTTTCTTTGTCTCTTATCTCTCACTTTGTTTGTTCCTTTGAGGTTGTCTAACTTCAACTCCTCCTTATTTATCTTCCATAGCACTAAGTCTCAAATTAATTTCCTTAAGTTATTGTTATATGGTCTTCAATGTGGACCTAATATCATTCTTATTCCTAAAACTTCCTAAAACTTCCTAAGAGACATACCTGCAAGAAAGGATTAAATAAAAAAAAATACTTTACAAGAGTATACTTCTCTTTGTATTTAGAGGCTCTTACATCATGTTTGCATTCTAAATTAAGGCTTTCATACTCAAATGATCTCTTACACTCTTACCTTTTTCCTCTCTTATATTTTCATTCTTGTAGTTCTTTAAGAACTAAGGAGACACAATTAATAAGATTCAATAATTATGATAATAAATATCATCAATTAAAGTCTAAAAAACTTGAAGGATAAAAAAAGGCATTTAGAGAACAACAAATGGCAATTCAAAGAAAGAAAGTAACTAAGACTCAATAAGGAAAACTTCAAAGAAAGGGGACTAATTAGAACTAAAAAGAAAATAAAACTAAACAATTAAAAAAAGGAGATAAACAAGAATAAAAAATAAGGACTCAAGATTATAGCGAAGTACATGAAAGAATGAAAATAAACATATGTCTCAAAGATATTGGATAGATTTTATAAAGAATAAGTGACAATAAGCAATAGAATAGTAATGAGAACTCAAGTTGCTTTTAAGCATTCATTCACTTTAAGGTGTATTCGAAAACTTTTCAAACAACTTTTTCTTTTTGATTTTTCCTAATTCATAACTCTTTTTACCATTGAACTTTCACAATTTCTTTTGTTTTTTAATAAGCAATTCTTTGTTTCAACTATCACACTTTTTCTTTTGATTTTCCTTCTTTTCTTTTCTTATTTTTTTATTTAATCCACTTACTATTTCCTTTTCTTTTGAATCACTTACTTGTTCCATTGTTTCTTTTCAGCACATTAATTCTTTTATTTTTAGCTCCTCTATAACTTTTTTCTTCTAATTTTTGTTTCTTTTCAAACTGCCATTCCTTTTCTTTCTCTTTTGTTATGAATTATCCCAATTTATAACTTTAGCAATTTTATTTGAGCATGGAATGTACAAACTCATAAATTTCAACACAAAATAGCAAAATAACAATATGCATAATGGTACTAAAGTAGAAACAAGTTTAAAATGAGATACTTGAATAAACAATTTGAAAAGACAAAATGGAAACTACAAATTGGACAAAATGCAATGTGTGAAAAACTTAGACAAAAAATTGATTGACTTGGGAGGAAAACAATGCAAATAGCAAGTAACCTTTGACACAATACTTAATAGTACTAAACAATAGCACTAATGAATCTTAGGTAGAACATAATATAACAAAAAACTAAATAAAGCAACAAATTGAATGAATTTTAAATATTGAAGTGAAATGAAAATGGAATTAAATAAATAATTGAATAAAGAACAAAATGCAACCAATACAAAATTAAGACAAATAAAAATGAAAGCAAAATAGTCCAAAAAGCATTGAATGAAACAATTAAGCATAGAATGAAGAACACAAAATTGATAAACCTCAACTGAATGACCAACAAAATGAAATTGAAAGAGCTGGATACAAATGAAGTTCAAATATGCAAATAATAAAATTAAAGTAAGTTAGAAAACTTAAAAAAAAATGAATTTAATAATTCCACAAAGACATAATCACAATTATACTACATGGTAGCACATAACAATATGAATTAACATAATAACTAATTGAATCAAATATAAATGATGCAAGACAAACTACAATTGGATCTAAACATGAAAATTTTGAGCAAATGCAAATAGTACAAAGTGAAACAAAGATGCCATGAATTTAAATTAAAACAAAGAAACAACAATAACAAATGTCAAATAGAATAACAAAAAATAGCAAAATGAAATTATATACAATAGAAGAAAAAGTTGAAGAAATAAACCTAAAGGTTGAGAAGCTAGTTTTAATAACCAAATAATAGAAATTTAGAAGTTCTTATACCAAATGATGAGAAGTCAAAAGCATTAATATCAAATAATGTCAATCTAATAAGAACTCATCTTAAAGAACCCATAAACAATCCAAAAATGCCATGTAACATCCTAAAAATTTAGAAACAAAATGAAAATAGAAGGATATTCATGCCAAACTCCAGATAGAAGAAGTAGAGTGATAAATGATAAAGGATTAATCATTTGATAAGTGATATTAGATGTCATAAAAGTTAAATCCATTTAATAAGTCTCTAAGTTCATTCAAGAACTAAAGAGAGAATCATACTATCACAAAAAAGTTTCATTCACTTTATTCAAAATGTTTAAAATTTGATTTCTATAAAAAAATAACTCTCTTTATATAGACTAGAAGGTCAACAAGTTAACCTATAATAATTGGGCTTAGACTCAAATGACTTAATACTAACATAGTAATTGACCCACCAATTTGTTGGTATATATACCCTAAAACTAATCATGTGGATGATTGTAAATTTAAATCATGTTATTTTAAAGGCAATTCCAATTATTATATTTATACATATATTTTTTGCATAGTATATTTAATTATGAGAATAACTTTAGAATAATTATATTCTTAAATATCCCTAGTCATATATCATTGTGGATTAGGTTGCATTGATATGTTAATATTAGCATGCGTGGTGACTTATATGAGATATTAAATATATACATGAGTACAAGTTAGAGAACTTATTTACTGAACCGACCCACCCTAAGAATACTATATAGATTATTATATGAGTATCATGAGTGATTCTTAATTATCATCATTAATATAATCTTTTGAACTAAGATCGCCAAGATTCCCTACATGTGAGTTTCATATTTTGATATTGCTCTATGTCACTCATGGTTAAGTGAATGTAAGAGTAGTTATTGGATGTGTCACATATTATGCAAAGGGATTTGTGTGATCAATATGAAATTTGTCCCTCCTATATAACAATAGTGATATTTATGGGCTCCTTAATTAAGTAAGACTGAGAAAAATGCATAGTCATGGTCAGATGGATTAACATAGCATGTCGATTACATTTGCTTTAGTTAGCTTACTTAGGAATCAAGAAACCTTTAAATTAGGCTATACAGGAATGACACAATCCATGTCCTGTGCTCAATGTAGATGTTTAGGACAAAAGGTAATAAATGATGATTACATGTATAAGTTCAGTCAAATCATTAACTTTCTCATTACTTAGGTAATAATAATGTATTGCTAGATACTATTCATTATTTATAATTATTAATATGATTTATGATTATTGCTAATGTAATGAGAGCCTGTAAGGTCACACACTTAGAACTTAACAAATTTAGAATTAATGGACCTAATTGTTTGGGCCTATTATATAAGAATTTCATATTATAATTATAAGGCTTAATTATAAGCCTATAATTATACATGGAACAAAACTCAATTAGTTAGGATTTTTTTATGCATCTATTTAAATAGTTTTTTAGGTGTTAAAAATTAATAATTCACGCATCCCAATACATAAAAATCTAGCAACCCTTATTGACCATAATTATTCAACTCTCGATCCTAACACAATTAACCTAAAATGGACAGTAACTAATGGTTTAAAATAACATAGTAAAGTTTAAGAGAAAAATGGTAAAATAATAGGGCAAAAGGTTATTAACACATGGAAAGCCTAAAATGACTTAGACATAATGTAAAACATAAATAAGGCCCAGAATGATTAAAATAGCAAAAAATAATCATAATAGCCAAAATACCCATCTCCAAGTTCCCCTCTTTATGTATCCAAGCCTTTTAAAATAACCTTTGAAGCACATTCTTAATTTTCTCAGATAGGTTTTTGTGATTGCTCCCTTTATGATCACATCAATGTGCTACTTATACTGATTGTTTTGAAAAATGATACCTTAAGACATAATAATAGAGGAAAGAAAATTCCCTTTTGAAATGAAAGTGGTTGATTTCCTAAATTTCTCATATTTAATATTAAATAAATAAAATACTTTTCTTTATCTAAACATTTTATAATTATATTTTTATGAAAATAATTTTTTTTCGAAATAAATGGAGCCTTGGGCATTGTATTATTTCTTGGATTTGATTTGTATAATCAAATGGTAGTAATTTTTTTTATAACAAATTATGCTTATAGATGTTGCCTTTTGAATTTAAATTGCATTTAAGGCTTCTATAGCAATTCAATTACAATGCCTTATGATTATTTTCCTATTGTTGCATTCTTATCCATGGTTATTTGTCTTCCTTTTCCTTTATGACCATGTTTTCTTAAAAATAGAAAGGTTTTTCAATACTTATTTTCCCTTTTCCAGTTGAAGTAATGCAATTAGTTTAGTGGAAAACTAATAGTCTATAATTGTTGAACAATTGTGATTTTACAAATAGCTATGTTTTTCCAAAATTTTAAATTCTAAACCAATGATAAAAAAAAATTTGTTCACCAATTTAAACCTAATAGCTCATCTCTAACTTTTAATGTATACAAGATTATTATGAAAATAGGATATTTTATACAATGTAGGAATTGAAAAGTGATCATCAACATTCATAACCTACCAATAAAAATGCCTCACCATATTAGAAATTATAAAAAGTCCCTTCAATCAAGTTAAATATAATTGTATGTGTGGTAGCATCTATTATTTCATGATTATCAATGATCCTAATTATTGAAATTGCTCAAGGTACTCTATTTTAGCTTCTAGAATCTATTTTTTAGTGTAAGATCCTTTTTACTATGCTTTTTACTATTCTAAATGGAATTAAAGAATAGGTAGATCTATTCCACTAAAAAAAGGAATAGATTAGGGTTATGAACTTATAATTTATAATCCAATACTTGAGAGGATTCCAAATTACCTTTTTAAGGTTATCTATTGATGACTTTCACTAAACTTAAACCCTTATGATAATTAATTTCTTGTATATTTTCTTTGAAGAATGAACTTGATTAATGAAATTTTATTATTTTGATGAAGGTTGATAGTAATTTTCCTAAGCCCTAATATTAATTTTCATAAACCCAAGTATTAACTTAGTTCTCACATATGTTCATAAGTGAATGGAAAACATTGCAAAAATGGATAAGAAATTTACTAGTAATGGGTGACAATTGAGTATAGCTCGGTTTGTAACTAAACTTGACTTAATTCTTACATTGTTTGTATCAAAACTCTAATCAGAAGTTTAGCTTGTTTAGTTTAATGAGCCAAACAAAGCTTATCATTGTTCCACCTATTTAGCTTATAAGTAACATAATAACAATCCTAATTTTAATAAGATGACAATTCAAAAGAGGAAATAATTGCTGATTGGTAATTATTAGAATTTGGGTTAAATCTTAACACTTTTTGAAAATGATTCTAAAAAGAATAAGCATGTCTTATTCACTGGTTGTGAAGGGCATTTTCACTTATTTTCATTTTGTAATTACTATATGAGTATATTTTATCATTAATATAATTTTTTTTAATTTTTTTAGGGATAAAGTAGTACTCCACCAATTTGTATGATTTTCTTATCTCAATGATAATGGTTTTGAAAAGTTACCATTGATCATTTTATGGTGTCGTGTGAAGGTGTTTGAAATAGGGGCATGTGCAAACAAGCATTATTGCAACATAGTTATTATGGCCTTGTAATTTAAGATTAATGGTTTATAGGGAGGTGGGCTTCATGATGGAGAATTAATATTTAATAGAACTTGTTGGAAAATCTTCATCTAGTGGAACATAGGTAAAGACTTATTTGCATGGCAAAAATATTAACTCTATTTATGAAATTTAAATTTAAAATTTTTAATATGGTTTTGCATATAACCTTTCATTGCCAAATGCTATGTTACTATATCATGCATCTTAGATGTTTGATGATTATTCAAATATGAACTATTTTTTTTTTCATTTCTTCATATGTTTTCATAGTTGGATCACAATTTATATTTTCTAATTTCAAGTTTTCCTATTGTTTATAAGCATAAGGTTTTTGTGCTTTCCATATATTCAAGGGTATTGTTTAGGTTTTCAACTGTTGCAAAAAAAGCACAAGGGATTTTTTTGGTTCCTTATATATAGGAAACTCCTTTTCACCTTAACTTAATGTAGAGGTTGTCAGTTAATCCTCTAATTCCATCTTTAATTATGAATTTACTGCATAGATTGTCAATCAATCCTCTAGTTCCATCTTTAATTATATCTATATAAAATTAATCCTCACATATATAACATCAAATGACATTCAACAAGGAGTCATGATAAAGGCATAAGCAATGAGGGCTTACCAAAAAATGTATGGAATTCTTGAGTTGCATTGGAGATTCTACGGTTTATGCCCTTATCAAATCAAATCTATGCAAAGAGAGTCAAAATCAAACTAGGCCATAAAGAGAATTGAAATTCTAAATGCAAAATCAAAGAAACCTTACTAATGATTGAAAGTAAACTAAGAAAAGTGAAGTTACTGTTAGGAATTCAAATTATTACATGTGGCGAAAATTCAAAATTTGATCTAAATTCTACCTAGGATCCATGCAAAAAGCATAAATCTATTATTAGGGTTTTACCTATTGAGCACTCATATTTTTGCTAATCAAAACTTAAGAGCGAATGAATCAAATACCGGCCGGAAGGTACAACGTCTCTACAGTATCCACATGGAGTAAATAACAACCTCTCACCCTCCATAAATCTGTTAAGATGCATTTCTCTCTCTAGGAATTAGGATTCAATATTTTCTGAATGATTTAGAGTTTTAAGAAGCTTATGAGCGTGTGCATAATGTGCTGCCCTCAAACCCCTTTTTATAGAACTTAGGTAAGCTACAATCCTAGTCCTACTAGGATAATGCTTTCAAAATCCTAATCATACTTAACAACTTATCTTATTCTTATCCTAAAGATAATGAGGAGAGATATGACTTATCTATTAATTATTTAATATTAGATAATATTATGTCATAATATAAATATCTTAATATTAGATAATTGCATATAGTTATTAAATATTAAAATAATATTATCTCATAATATATTTATCTAATATCTGATAACGTGATTATTTGATATTACTTTAATATCAAATAATATAACATAATATTATATATATATATTATGTGAATAATATATTATTATTCTTAATAATAATATATATGGACAAAAATAAGTTCAATTAATTAGATATTAATATAATTAAAGTCCAATTAATTATTGTCTTATTCTTACTCCTTTTGTGTGACCTTGTAGGTTCTTACTACATTAACAATGACTCATTATTGAGCTATAGACAATGAGCGGTATCTAGCAATACATCACTACCACTTAAGTAGTAAGAATGTTTGTGATTCGACATTCATCTAATACATTATCAATGTTTTGCATCATAACCCTTTTGTAATAATATCCAAATTGAACTGGAGGCATGGAATGTGTCATCCTCGTCAATGTTTAATTTATATTTCTTGATATTGAGTAGACTTAAAATAAATGATTAATATCATATATTAATCCAATTGAGCATGTCCATACATTTCTAAGTCTCACTCAATCAAGGGGCCTCAGGATATTTCTATTTTATACAAGAGTAACAAAATCCCATCTACATCACTCACTTCCTTCTGCATGATTCATGACACACCCAATCAATGCCGGATTTGTCATCCTGATTAAAGGTGACATAAGATAATATTAAAGTGAATAATTTCTTATGTAGGGAACCGTAGTGACTTAAAGTCAAAGGTTTATATGTATTTGTGATCATATGAGAATAACTTATAACACATCTATCCATACAATATTCTCATAATGGGTCAGTCCAGTTTACTAATAATGTACTCATGTATTGACTTGATATCACATATCCATGATTCGTAATCATCAGTCACTATATATGCTAGTCTTAATGTATTATTACTATCCTTTTCGTAATAATACTTGACTAGGGGCATTTTAGGAATAATGAAGCTATTCCATGAATAATTATTATATTAAGTTATAAATCGTGCAGAATAATAATAAAATTATGAAAATAAAATATAATAATTAAATTACCTAAAATAAAATATAATATATTATGTATTATTTTAATCATCTATATGATTGGTTCCTAAGACACACACCAATAGTTATTACAACATTTTTAGCCTATGGTAATAGTTAAAAATGGTTGCCTAAAATCGAAAAATTGTGTCTAAATAATAGGCAACAATTTTCAAGTGTAGCATTAGCGAGCATTGCTTATTCTTTTACTCAATGATTTTTTTTTTCAATTGTAGACAATATTTTATAAAAATTCTCACCTATTCTTATATAATAGCATAGGAAACATTTTGCATCTTTATTTGTAGCAACATATTTTAACTAGTTCCTATTTTATTTGTAGAATTATCAATAAGTTCTTAAAATCAAACTAAATTGGAATGTTATTGTTTAAAAAATTAGCTACTCATGGTCATTGTACTATAGTGGTAAGTATTCCTACCTGTGACCTAGGTTTGTTCCCTAATAATGACACTAAAATTTTAATGAGTGTCATTCACTCTAAAATTATTAATGAACCACTCTAGCATATAGTAAAGAAGAGTTTAGTTCAAACCTAAAGGAATAAAAGTCAATCTATAGAGGTAGAATGTAATAATTGAGGGGTTTCAATTGAAATTTAAATGAAACAAACAATTACAGAATGAAAAATAGAAATGCTAAATTATAAGAGTTCAAGTAAAGAGAAATTGCATTCCAATTTTCAAATTTATCAGAGGCACTCAATTGATTTTACTATTAATTTGATTGCATAACAAAAAATTACTCCTAAGCTAGCATTAATTAAGTTCCTTATGTTAGTTAATTAGGATATACACCTAATTGATCTCTTACTACTTATTTCAACTTAGAACATGCATCTAGATGTAATCAATAATAACTATAAGTAATTACAATAAGTTTAAAACCAATTTAACAATTTTATGTGTGAAAATAGCTAATTTGTCCTTTATTTTTTATTGGTAACTAATGACTTACCCAACTATCAAATCATAAAAGCTTGATTACAATTAGTCACAACTAACCTACATATAAGAATTACTTGCAATTAATTGTTCAGCTATAGATCCTACAATAAATAATCAACTATCTAGTCATAATCATTAAACAATGTAAGTAGCCTATCACAATAATAGATAATCAAATCAAATGTAAAATTAAGAGAAAAGTTTCAAAATCAAATCCAATTAAAGAGTTAATCTCATGAACTATCAAAAGAAATAAATTAACCACTTATAATGATTTAAAAAAAATTGAAAAAGAGAAATCTTTTAATTTCTAAATGTTGCCTTTAGAGGCATTAAACATTATTAATTTGATTTCTGATTGAGAAAACCTTAATGGCTTAAGTTGTGTTGATTTTTTAGGCTATAATGAATTGGGTCTTGTCACAATCCAATTTTTGCACCATTGTGATTAGCATAAAGATGTTAATTGGATATCTTTATAAACCTTTCCAAACCAAACTACTTTATAACACTAACTATTTTTAGAAAACACACATGATGCTAAAATACTAGTTGAATTTTTTTTGGCAAATCCTTTTCCAAAAACTCTTTCTTCTTCTAAAACCAATTAAATTAGAAAATTATTTTTCACAATTAATGAGTTTCAATCTTTTAACTATGTTTCTTGAAAGATGGTAAATAAAGTAAAAAACTATTTATATTTTAAAGATAACTATTTTACCTTTTTCCTTCTTTCTAAAAGAATTTTTGAAATTAGATTTATACTAACTTTTTTTAGAGTCAAAATTCAAGGTAAATAGCAGAAGATTCCTTCTTTGATTAGGATATAGTTAAAGCATAATGACCTCAGAAAAATAAAAAATACTAGTGAAGTGATTTTAGAAAAATATCTATTCATTAGAAGGTGATTGCTTCCAATAGATTCTTAAATAGAAAGTTTTATAGGAGCTATTTTCAAAAAGAATGATTTGTTAAAAAAGATCATAAATAATCAAATAGACTTATGAAACTTGTCTGAATAACATTTTCTTAAGATTATTCTTCAAGAAAGTAGAAAAATATTTTTAAAGAAAACTCCTTGAGATTTACTTCAAAAGTTCAAATCATGAATCGATCACATTAGAATAAAGACCAAAATAGACAAACTTAAAAGATCTTATTTTGATTTAAAATACTTTGGAAATAACATTAAATTTAGGAAATAGATCAAAAATAATTTTAGTTTAAAATATGATGGATACCATTTGAGAAAATACTTAGATGATTCTTTGGAAGAGATTTGTATTTACCTTGAATAGAAATAGGAACTATTTTTCCTTTGGAAAGAAACTATGCAACTAACTCAATATTTATCACAAAATCTTTTTTGTAGAAGCCATAAGGTAAACAAAATAATATGAAAAACTACATATGTAAAAAAAATGCATTATACACATATATTAATTATACTAGGGTCATGCAATAACCTGATTATTAGAATTTTAAAATAATTATATAGATTAAAAAAAGATAATTAAACTATAATTATACAAATTAAAATATTTAAAGTAGATATTTAAAAATGGATAAAAATGACTCTTATCATTCTAGGCTAACTATTGGTTGTGTGTCATGGAATATATTAGTGCATACACGAGTTATAGAACAATTCATGTACTAATTATATAACAGACTTATAGTTTCATCATGAAACATATTAAGCAGTGTCCATCTTTTTCACAGAACAAGCATACATTTAATGCACTAGTATGTTATTAGACAAGAAAAATATCATTCTAATATAATTACTAACTCATAGATTTCACAACAAAACCAAAGAGTTTTCAGCTTAGGTTTTCTAAGTTCCACAGTTTCCTTTTTCTAAGCAAATTTAATCCTCTACTTTATGTATTATTCTAATAAGTAAGAAAGATATTTTTCTTACTTAATTAAAAAGAAAAATTGCTTTCCAATAGTATAAATAAATACTATATCAACATATAATAACATTAAAAAATTAAGAAAATAGTTGCAAAATTGTACTATGTTTAAATAAACATTCTTATATTTAGAAATTCCATTTAAAATAGTAAAATTTGCTAAAATTTTACTAAATTTTCAAAATTTTATATTTGAACATTTAATAACATTTTAAAAGTTTTTCTATGCTCAAAACAAGTTATACAAGGTACCCTTGTAACCATCTATGAAAACACCTCAAAGAAAGCACATTTAGCTTTGAAATTCCTAATAAAATACTAAAATTTAATGAAATTTTATAAAATTTCCATAGTTAATAATAATTATTAAAATATTATTTTTCAATTATTTTTATACTTAAAACAAGTTATACAAGTTACTCACACTTCTAATTATCAAAATATGTAAAGTAAGCTTACTTGATTTTTAAAAATCCATTTTACATGCAAATCTTTATGAATTTTTCCTAAAATCTCCAACCAAGTTTCCAAGGCTCTAAACATGATTTTAAAACCATTTTTATCCATAAAATAAGTTATTCAAGTCACTAAACCACTTTACTAGTAAAAAATAATTTGGTAGGAAAACTTATACTAGTTGAATACATTAGTTTAAAAAACTATTTTTCAGTATAAAATAATAAGTTTCCAAATAAGTGTTTAAATATATTCTTTCTACAAACTCTTTATATAGATGGTAACAAATATTGCTTATGTAGTTTAAAATAAAGTGTAGTAAGTTCTGTTCACAAAAACATAATTTTTCTAAAGAAAATAGAAAGGAATCCAAAAGCTTATAAAACTTGATTTAAATAGTTTTTACTTTGAAAACTTTTGATGTAACTATTCTAAATCATCCATATACAAGTGCAGTGTTTATCTAATTCTTTCATGAAAATTTTTTTTCCCTATGAAAATGAGGAGATCTTGAAAGCTTCCTAAAGCTAATGCAAAACCATCCTATCATCTCTAATTTAATTCAAAACTTAGTGTAATGATTTTTTGCATCATAAAAACAAGATTTTCTTTTTACTTATTTTAGCCAAGGAACCCATGAGTCCTTACCAACATTTTTTTTCTTCCATTTTTGTGTACAATCATGTTTCCAAAATCTTACTATTTTGAAGAAATCATTATCAAAATCATTTCTTTCAATTTCAAATTATAAAACTTTCAAGAAATTTTTTTTCAAACTAATCCACTATAATAGTCATGGCTTCAACACATCATCAACCATTGAACATAGATGTAACATATAATAAACCATGAATAATGATGGCATTAGCACACCATTAACCATAAAGCACATATATACATCTTACATATAATAATCTTCTTAAAAGAAAACTAAAGAGAAAAAAAAAGTGAATCTTAACTCACTCAAGGATGCTTGTAAGACTTGTTTCCTTCTCCTAGATTCCAAAGTGTCTTATCCACCATATCATAGAGTTAATGAAAAATTTAGGAAAAAAAAAAGCTATGAAAAGAAAATATGCTCATAAAGTCATGGAAGTTAATGAGCTTCTACCTCCACTAGAAGAACAAAACTCTTCTAACTTTAATCAATCCTCAATAGAACTTAACGAAATAATGGAAACTCATTAGAAAATAGCAAGAGCTATCAAGAATTCACTCTTTCCTTATCTTTTCTCACTTTAGCCATACATTCTTAGAATGTTCCATTACTTTTTCCCCAAATTTTGCTTCAATTTCCTCCAATTATATAAAATTCCTCCTTTTCCTAAGTTTTACTTGCCCTTTAATTAAGCAAAAATTTCTCCCTTCTCCCTATGTAGCCATCCGTTCTTTTAAAATGGGTGAAAATTTCATTTTTTGCTAGCTTAGGTTATCTTAGGATGCTTTAGAGTAAAAACTTTAAGTTAATCCTAAACTTTATCAACCTTGGATCTTTAATACTCCTAGTTTTTCTCATTTCTAAATAACTTCGAATGGATTTTCTATCTATCACTACTAACAAATGCTTCTACTAATAGAGATAACTATTTTTACTAATTTTCCACTAATGTACATTGTTTAACTTAATTCTGACTTTTTTTGTCCATTGGGGTTTTAACCTTACTAATATTGGAAGCTTAGAAGCTAATTAATAAGCTAAAAATGCTAGAATAGTTTACTATAGCAAAATCCTATAGGTCAGCTTCTAATCATTGTTTAACCATCAAAATGGTGTAGTTTCATTATTTCTTAAAAATCAAAGTTTCTAGGCTAGTCTTGAGTAGACGTTTGGCATTAGTGTCATATCCCAAATTTAGGAATGTGATTGGTGTATGATATTACCTTTGAGTGACTTCCCACTATTTTTACATTCTAACAATGTAGACTTTAACTCAATGAATATTTCTCTATTTTTGTAGAATTAGTATTTATAAATGTTTTAAAATAAAAAAGGATAAAATTTATTTTGTTTTTGGACATTCTAAAGGGCCACAAGCTTTAAGGCAAGAAACTTGTGACTTAAAAGATGAAATACCAAAGACTATGCATGAGAAGAAATAAAATCAACACAACCACCACATAGGCATGAAAACATTCAACCTTATTCTAATTTTCAAGTTCACTCACCATGGTGTGTTTAATCTCTATAAGAGTAGCAAAGTCTACTAGTTTTGCTTTGTTAATAACTTAGTGAGCATATATTTACTAAAATATATAAATTGGATCAATTAAGAGTAAGCAAATATAAATAAATTAAATAATAAACAAATAAACTAAAAAATTCAATCCCTAAACTCCATAACTATATTCATGCTTACACTTAACTTAAAATTTTCATCTTATTCAAAGGTAATAATATTAGAGAAATTCAAATAGTTTACAAAACTAGTATTCTACATTATGCTTAAGGGAAATGGCTAGCACACCCTGGGTTTAGTAAAATTTTGTAATGTTATGCTTATAAAAACATAAAATAATAAGGTTTTCAGGCAAGTTCATACCTCCCAATCCATGTCACAAAATCTTCAATAATCTTCATATTTCAATAGTGTGGTTATGTGAGCACTATTACATTATCATAGATATATTCAAATCATAATCCTAGAACACATGTAATAAAGATATATAAGCAAATAAATCTCCTTATGAATCTTAGGTTAGCCTTATCTCTTTACAAACTCATCTTTATCCATCCAAGGTCGACTTTATCGCTTCATAAATAGGCATACATATTTAATGCATTATATCAAAACATGATTATATCTACCTCCACCTCATCATTCTTAACCGTGGCCATTGCATTATATTCACAGTGATGTCATGATTCAAAGAATAACACCATATTTATCTCATCCATAATCACACTTTATAGCATAATAGTCAAATCATAATAAACTTCATTATTGTTGCATAAGTCATTCACAACATATCACTTTATACATTATAATAATTTAACCCCATCAAATAATAATAATTAACAACACTACTATGCCTTCATTGCATGGTCCTAAATATCTACTAAATAGTAATTGTCTAATTTATACAAGTATAGTGAAAATATGATTTAGACCAAATAATAACATTGTCATACCTTCATCGTAAGGCTTGAAAGTCATTTCAACAACTGTTTACATGATATATATATATATATATTCACATTCACATAGAAATATTAAATTTGAAGATATTAGATTTAAGTATCTACTCACCTCTAAATTCTATTTTCTTCTTAGTTTCTAAAGTATCCAAGTTTGCTGTCTTTACCATTTATCGATCCATCTACTAGAACAACCATAGATAAACTTAAACTAATTATTTCTTTTTCTATAATCCTTCATCTATGTATTATATATTCAGTTCTAATAATTTGAATCATAATTTCCTTTTTTTAAATTATTTTCAAAAACTAGTAATTTTCATTAAGGTTAGGGTATCATGGATAAAGCTTCAAAGCAAACAAAAATATTAGAATTTTATGCTTTAGATAGGCTTACATCCCCTCAAGGAGGTTAACTACAACTTAGTGGTGACTAAAATATACCAAATTTTCAACAAAAGAAAGGCTAAAAGGCTTTGTTCATGGTTAGTTTTCCAGCCACGTTCTGTGGTTGTTCTTCACACTATTGATGTGCCACCAGAGGGAAAATGGCTCAAAAATGATTAGAGGTGGAAAGGAAAAATGCTAAAATATGAGAGAAGAAGAGAGAAAGAAAGTCCAAATATGGATTGCATAGGTGAAAGAAGAAAGAAGCCAAAGATTATGATCCAACATAACTAATGTACTGAAGCTAGAAGTTAGGATGATCCTAGCCATCCATTTAATATAAAGTTGAGAAGGAACTATTACATTAAAGTAGTCATAATGTAATCTAAATTAGAATTCAATTTGATATATCCATCCTTCATAAAATCTCTTTTCCTATCAAATTTTAAGCACTCATCCTCAATTTTACCATTTTCATTTTCCATTTTTCTTTATCAATAATTCTATGATAGTTTAATATATTTAAGGGTTCAAAGTAAGTGTTTCAAAATTTATAATTTTTTTAAAATAAAATCATTTATTGAAGACTGTACAATACTTTTATAATTCTTCTTATTTGTAAATTCCAAATATTTCTAATTCTTGTAAAAGAGGCATCATAAAAATTATACAAGGTAACTTTGGATGACACATGCGCTAAATAAATAAATAAATAAAATTATATTATCATTTAATAAAATTTAATTTTTCAAATTTTATTCATAGATAAAATTAATAATGAATAATTAATCTGGTAATTAAAATAATTATTCTACTTTCAAAAATAGCCAAAATAAGATAATTTAAAAAAATCACTACTTTAAATAAAATATTCCAAAGTTTTTAGATTTAAAGAAATTGCTAAAATTGAATTAGCTTATAAAAACCTAGTAGATAGAAATATTTAGAATTAGGCTAGATAATGTCTATTAATAAGTAATAAGTAGAAATATATATTTTTTCTTGTAAAATTATTTATTGATTTTAGTAGAAGAAAATTCTATTAGATTTTGTTTAGAAAAATCCTAGGAAATTAGGAGTATTCAAGATTTATGGTTAATAAAGTTTGGTAGTAATTTAATAATTTTTCTCAAGAGCATTCTAAAATAATCCTAATATGGCAAAAATGTAAATTTATTCTCACTTTGAAGGATATAGATGTCCATAAGGGGAAAAGGAGAGAATTTGGTTTAATTTAAGAACTATAGCGTAATATAACTTGACTTTGAGATACTAAAGCAATTTTTAATAAGTTTAGGATTTATAAACAACTTGATGGAGGACTAAATAGCAAAACTTGGGCATAAAGAGAGAATATAGAATATTCCATGGAATATGCTCATATGATAAGATAAAAAATAGAATATATTAGGAATGTTGCTTTAGTGAGAATATTCCTTGTATAATTCTATAGCTAATTGGAGAGCAAGCAATGGAAAGAATATACCTAAAGCATCATGCTAATGTGATAAGTTTAATAAGAATATTCCTAGGAATTATGCTAGGGTGATAGAATATTTTATGAATCATGCTCTTATTTTATCTTATATATAGCTAACCTAAGTTCATTTCCTTCCACACCCAAGAACAAAGCCATGGCTAGTGTGAGAGAGAAGAGAGAAGAAGTGAGTTCCTAAGTATTCTTGCTAGCTTATGGTGAGGTTCTAATAGTTCCTTAAGTATTGTTAGGCGATAGTTAAAGAAAGAGCCACTCTTGATTTTCTAGTAGAGGTACAAGCTCAAGACTCCCATGAATTCATTTTCTTTCCATAAGTTTTTCATTATATTCTTCAATAACTCTATATCATTTTGGATGCCATAATTTGGATTTTAGGAAAAGGAATTAAGTTTTGCAAGCATCCTTAAGTGAGTAAAGATTCACTCTTTTTCTTCGTAGTTTTCTTTCTTAATGATATATATATATGAGATATATATATGTATTGTTTGTTGTGCTAAAACTATGACTATCATGGTAGATTAGTTGGAAAAGTTTTTTTAAAGAGTTTTATAATGAAAAAATTGAAAAATTTTGACTTTAAAAATGATTTCTTTAAAATAGCAAGGAAAGATGATATTACATGGAAATGGATTGAACTTTTAAGTTTCATGCTTTTTGAAAGGCAAGATTATATTTTTTTATTTCTCAAAAGTGCTGGAAATCGCGCATCATACATGCACAGCGGAATAAAATTTTTACATGATTTTCACCAAGGATCCATGCGAATTTAGAACGCCATAGATTAAGGATTAGGTTTATACCTTTCGGTAAAAAATCTTCTGACCGCTATAGCAAATCCGATCTGCTTCCAAATCACGAACCGGAATGGAAACCAGTAAATCAGATCACCAGTACAACGTTTATGTGGCTGCACCTCTGTGGTATCCACACAAACCCGTGAATCACCGATGAATGTCCACTACACACACCGGTTGGAATTGATCTCCTTACACCTCGTAGTCCTAGCTACGCCTCTTCAGAGATTTTAGTCAAGGAGAGGTGCTAGGGTTTTCTATGCTTTTGCTTGGGGTGCGTGAATAATAATAGTAATCCTATTATTACCCAATAAGCCTATTTAAATAGGTGCATAGAAAAACCTAACCTATTTGGGCCTTATTCCATGTATAATTATAGGCTTACTATTGGGCCTTATAATTATAACATGAATTCCCAAATATTAAGCCCAAACAATTTAGTCCATTAATTCCAAATTCACTAAGCTCTAAGTGTGCGACCCTACAGGCTCTCATTACATTGGCAATGACCATTAATCATATTAATGATCATAAACAATGATTAGTGTCTAGCAACACATCATTATTACTTAAGTAATGAGAAAGTCGGTGATTTGACTAAACCTTTACACGTGATCATCACTTATGTCCTTTTGTCCTATACATCTAGATTGAGCACGAGACATGGACTGTGTCATTCCCGTATAGCCCAATCTTAAGGTTTCTTGACTCCTAAGTAAGCTGACTGAAACAAATGTAATCGACATCTCATGTTAATTCATCTGAGCATGGCCATGCATTTTCTCAGCTTTACTTAATCAAGGGGCCTATAGATGTTACTCCTGTTATATAGGAGGGACAAATCCCATCTTGATCACACAAACCCCTCCGCATGATATGTGACATATCCAATATCTACCATTGCATTCACTTAACCATTAGTGACATAGAATAGTATCAAAATATGAAACTCACATGTAGGGAACCTTGGTGATCTCAGGTCAAAGGACCATATTAATAATGATCACTAAGAACCACTTATGACACTCATATAACGATCCATGTAATGTTCTTAATATGGGTCGGTCCAGTATACAAGTTCTCTAACTTATACTCATGTGTAAACTTAATATCCCATATAAGTCTTCACACATGCTAGTCTTAACATATCAAAGCAACCTAATCCACAATGATATATGACTAGGGACATTTAAGAATACAATTATTCTAAGGTTATTATTATAATTAAATATATTACGCAGACAATATATATAAATATAATAATTGAAATTGCCATTAAAATAACATGATTCAAAATTACAATCACCAATATGAGTGGTTTTAGGGCATATACACTAACAAAAAGATGTTACACTAAATACTAGTTTATAATAAAGATGATAGAATGCATAAAAAATTAAATTTTAAAATTAAAAATATATTTTCCTATGCTTTTAAAGGAAAAAATCATGTTTTTCATGATAAAATTGAGAAGGCATTAAACTACTCTATATTATGAAGATTTTAGAATGATTACTTCAAAGATTTCCAAGCAAAAATCACTTGTATCAAGTTTGACAAGCTTTAGGGTTCCTTATTGTTTTCTTTAGAAAAATTTTATTTTTATGGAAAAAAAACTTGCTACTATATGTTCTCAACTATTTAATTAATATCATTAAATGTTTTTACTAAGAGTTTACAGTGAGAATATGATTAAAATCACATTTGAAAGTTCATAGATTTATGTTAAAATACATATTAAAAATTAATAATTTCATATAGTAACTAGATTTCTTACAAATAGTTTTCACTAGTGAAACATTTTGGAAAATTCTATAACTTTTTTTATTCTCAAAGATGGTTGAAAAAGATTTTTAAAGTGTTCAAAACAAGGCTGGATATTTTTTGGAATTTTGATAAAAAGTTGTATTAAAATTTGGCTTTACAAGAAAATATGGCATTTTCTTTGATATGGTTTGATACTTATTTAAAGTACTAAGTAGTGTAACATATTTTGAGAATCAAAATGATTTTAAAATGTCATTTAATTTTTTTAATTCTATAAATTTTTAGAAATTTTCATAAATAATTTTATATAAAAAGGGATTTTTTTTTAAAATTAAGAAAGCCCCTTTTGAGGTATTTTGATAGTTAGATGTATGGGTAACTTTTTTAACTTGTTTTGACCTTGAAAAAGGTTGATATATAAGGTCAAAAACTTTAATTTAAATCTGAAGATTTTGGGAAAAAATAATAAATAAGTTTACTATTTTAAATGAAATTTCTTAGTAGAAGAATGTTATTAAAACTTATTACAAGTCTATGATTGTTTTTCTTAACTTTATAGATATTATTGTATGGTGATATTAAGCAGTTTTATTCCTACTAGGTAGTATGTTTAAATTTTTAAATAAGTAAAGAAAAATAATTTTCTTACTTGTTGGAATAATACCCAAAGTAAAGAATTAAATCTGCTTAGAAACAAAAGTTGTAAAACTTGGAAAATCCAAGTTGAGAACTTTATGGTTTTACCAAAGAATTTATGAGTTTAGTGATTATATTAGAATGATATTTTGCTTGTCTAATAGCATACTAATATGCTAAAAGTATGCTTGAATTGTGATAGAAATTTTGTAAAAGAAATGGATACTAAACTATAGGTTTTATGTTGAAACTATAAGTTTATTGCATGATTGATGCATGAATTGTGACATTAATTGTTCTATGACTTATATATACATTAATATGTTCATATGTGAAAGTATCTATGATTGAAATTCCATATTAGTGAGCTCTTGAAAGTGATATAGTAATAAAGTGTATATAGTATGAAAGCATCCATATTTATTATGGTCACTTGAAAGGTGATAAAACAACTATAAAACATATTTTACTAGATTATACTTAATGTTATATTTTCATTATGAATTTCAATGACATTTTAACCTTATCCTATTTTAAGTTATATAGGTTAATGAATGCCTTAAGGTTTAGTGAGTGCTCTATATTATGCCTATGTGACAATTTAGTATGATATATGATATGAGATTCTTATGGAGAGATATGGAGATTAATTCGGTGACTTGTATTCAGAGTCATAAGGAAAGATATGGGTAAAAAGGAGGCATAAGATTTGGATATGCATGGTTATGGTTAGTCCAAAGGTACAAGGAGGAACCTTTTATGTCTTTAAACCATTTAATAGCTAACTAGATGCTTATAATATGTTTATGACTAAATTATATCATGTTTAAATATTGTAGTATATAGAATGGTTTACTATGAAATATTTTCTAGAAAGAAAATGAGTTTTGGTATACATCTTGTATATAAATCTTTTCTGGATTAAAACTAATTTGGAAAAATTCATGTGATAACTATCTCACTAAGTTATTTATTGCTCACTATACATGTAGATATATAATTTTTAGTTACTATGAAACCAAATGGTATATACTAAGATCTTTATTTTATGAAGGCACTTTTATAGGATTGTATCTGGTTGACTTTAAGGATCTTAACCCTGATGACTCTAATATATAAACGACTAACAGTTAGTCTAAGTTAATAACTATCATTTTCATCTATTTGAAAACATATACTTTTAAAATTTTATTTTGTATAATTATAGTTTGACTATCTTTTCTTAGTTTATATAATTATTTTAAAATTTTGGCAATTAGGTTATTGTCTGCCCTAAGTAATTTTTTATATAACTAATATATAGGTATAATGCATATTTCTATACATATATAGTTTCTAATATTATTACCTTATGGTTACTACAAAAATAGATTTTTTGATGAATAGTAAGTTAGCTGTACATCTTCTTTCCAAAGAAAAAATGGTTTCCCTTTTTGTCAAGGTAAATATGAAACTCTTCTAAATAATCTTCTAATTATTTTACTAAGTATTTCCCCTAGTATCCATTAATTATTAAACCAAAACTATTTCTAATCTATCACCTATACTTGATATTATCTCCAAAATATTTAAAATGAAAATAGAATCTTTTATTTTTTTTTTGAGTTTTTTATAACCTTGTCTTATTCTATTATGTTTGTTTTATAGTTTGAACTTCTAAAATAAAAGGTATCACTTAGTATTTAGAAAGTTTCCTTCATAAATATCTTTTTGGTCTCTTAAGAAAATGTTATTTAAATAAGTTTCACAAGTATTTTTTTTCCTTTATAATCTTGTTTGATAAATAATCTTTTCTAGAAATAGTTTATCATCTCTTCTGAAAATAATTTTTTAAAACATTTTGTTTATGAACTTGTTGAAAGCATGACCTTTTAATGAATAAATATTTTTTTGAAATTACATCCCTAGTGTTTTCCATTTTTTATATCTTTATTTTTCAACTATTTTCTAATTAAAAAACTCTTCTTCTGTATTTTGACTCCAAGAGAAGTTATTATAAATCTCTTTTCAAAATTTCCTTTAAAAGAAAAGGAAAAATGAAAGGATTTTCTAAACATGTCTAATTTTTTGTCTAATGGTTTTACTTTTTATTTCCAAGAAATATATTTAAAAGATTGAACCTCGTTAATTATGAAAAAAATTATTTTTAATTTGATTTTCATTTATCTTAGCAAAAGAAAGAGTTTTGGAAAAATATTTACAAAAAAAAGTGAATTTAGCGAATTTTCTTAACTTGTGTTTCTATGTCATGTATATTTTTTAAGGCAAATAGTTAACATTATGAATTAGTTGATTCAGAAAGACTTGTAAGATATCTAGTTAATATCTTTATGCTAGTCATGACGATATAAAATTTAAGTCATGACAAAAATAGCTTAGGTATTATAAATTATCCCTTTTAAACAATTTATCCTGGAATTCCATAAGTGTCGCACTATGAAAGAAAAGATAATATTGAATGAGGGTATATTATGTATAGTTTTAATGAAAATGTCACTTAATGCCAAGTTGTAACCAAATTCTTAGTCCCACTTATATGCCTCACATGCTTATGTTTCCATGAGTTTGGGATTTTAATAATCCTTATACATTACTATCCTTCGTATAATCCCTTTTCTCAATTTATTCCTTCATAATAAAATCAACATTACCATCCATCCTTCTTACAATAACCAATTTGTATTCTATCTTCATCATCTTAAACAAAACATACATCTATATATTATAGACTAAACCATACATATGGAGCATATTATACTATTATCATACACCTTTAATTGAATTCACCTAATTCACATGACCAAAGTCATTGGCAAATTCTTTACTTCTTTAAGGCCCGTCTTCTAAGAACATTTCTAGTAACACTATTGCATCTCCAGTTCACTTGTGAAACATTGAAGAGATTACATTCTACAACTTAATCATACATCCTTGCCTAGCATTCTAGAAATTTGAAAACATCAACAAATTATAGAATGTGAAAATAAAAGTGAACAAACTTATAAGAATAATGGTTTATGCAATCAATTCAATAATGTTGAAAATGTTTGACGATAATAACTGAAATATTGTTATCAACCGATAAGAGCATATGCTTATATACATGAATAGAATACTAGGTTGATTTATCAATCATCAATGAAGGCAAATCAATTTAATGAATAATAATAGGACTAACCTCAATAAAATCACAAATTAATGATTTAATTAAAAGAACAGAGATAAGCAAACATTTCTTCTAAATAATTTGATCCATGAAACAACATTTAAAATAAAACTTTATTTATCCATCCATAATTGCTTCATTAATTCTATTAAATTTGGAATCATAAGCAAAATAAATGCCATATGTAGGATTTTAATAAAAGATTTGTACAATGCCAAAGCATGCTATGCAATATGATTTCTAAACAATTTTAGATATATCATACCACCCCTAAACTTTCCTTACATCTTTCGAATAAAATCTGACATTTAACTCACATATATATACATTATTTTAAGCATGCACATTCATTCTTAAAGATTAAACTTCACATTTCAATATCGTTTATGACTTTTGCATAATTTTATAGTTCAATTCAATTTTTAATAACATAACAATTGCATTATAAGCTTATCATATCACATTAACAATCAAGCTAGCAAATGTATGGGATAGGGGATTAATAATTAATTGTTAGAAGCCCGGTAATGGGACATTTACTACTAATGAAAGGTCTTTCCAATTAACCAATGGTTAATTGTTAATGACCTAAAGGTTAATTGTTCATTATTGGAACTTGATTGCTTAGGATTCTAGGACAATGGTTAACCGTTTGTGATAGCAATCCCGCAAGTGCACGTGTTAAGTCGAGTTATAGTATAAAAGATTATCGTCTCCACAGGGATTGCACGTTGAATACTAACTGGATTTCAAGTAAAATTATCTAGGCGTATTAATTGATAGTATGAATTAAGGATAAAATGTAAAACAGAGCTTAGTTATCAAGAAAAGGTTTAACTCAATGAAATGAAAGCATACTCAGCTTAAGGTTCCCTTGTACATTTCATTATGGAATGAATGTAATCCTCTAACTTGGTTTACTATTAATTTAGACTGCTGGATTACCTAAATTAAGCTATACCTCATTGCAAGGCTACTAGTTACTAACCAAAAGATTAAGTGCCCAGAATTACTCTAGTAATCACTCATCTAGGTTGCATTAACTTGCTTTAGAATCCATTTTCAGACATTTCATCCTGTGCAAAAGAATCCAATTAGCTTAATTCCTAAGTCTAATTGATATTTCCAATGATTATGCAAGGTCCGGTTAATTAATTAGTCATTTCAACCTAGAATCAATTAATCCATAACAAATCCAATATTCCGGATATATTAGCTTGTTCCAGCATAAATAGCATAATCAAATCATAAATCAACAATAAATCAAGCTAGATTATATAAAATTCAAATTCATAAATTCATGAACAAGTTCACCCAAGCTGAACACAAGGATTTAGTGTGAAAACATTACAAAATCAGAAGAAAACCAGAAAACAGAGAGGGATTTCAAACAATTCATGATGATATACAAATTCCTTGCTTGAATCTTCAATTCCTTGCTCGAATCCACGTTAGAAGGTGCCCTTGGTGAGTTTGAGTCTCTCCTAAGGTTTCTCCTAGCAGCTCTCCTTGTTAATTCTCGATTTTTCCTCTCTTTTTCTTTCAAAATTTTGCACAAAACTTATATTGGTGATGTACACGAGGTCCAACACGGCCCGTGTTGTACCCCGTGTTTCTCAGTGAAAGTTGAGCAGCACGATACACGTTGTGCGACACGTCCCATGTTCTTCTCCAAAGTGTCAAGCAGTAATGTACACGGGGTAGGACACGGCCCATGTTATACCCCGTGTTCTTCAACGAAGGCTGATCAGCATGTTACACAGGGTGTGACACTCCCTATGTTTGCCTCAGAAGCGAAGGACAGTATGATACACGGGGTATGACACGGCCCGTGTTTAACCCCATATTCTTCTCTGAGCAGTTCAGTGAAGCCTCGAAGCATTCCAGAATGGTACACGGCCCTCAACACGGGGTTCTCATACCCCGTGTTCTTTGTTAGATGAACAACTTGGCTTCAATTCTCCACAATTTGCACGGTTTTGCTTTCGGATCCTTTTCTAATGCTCAAATGTGTCCTTTCAAAGCCTGAAAATAAAATATCGAGCATCTAAGTATATTTTTCAATCAATTTGCACAAAATACTAAGTAAATAAGTGATGAAACTCATGGAATTTATGTGCAATTGTGCATTTGTCAATTCCCCCACACTTGAATCTTGCTCGTCCTCGAGCAAGGAAGTAAGAGAACAAGAAAATTTACTCCAATTTTTATTTCCTTTCTTTTTCTTCTCTCTTTTTTTTTATATAATCAGGCAATCATTCAACAAATCAAAGATTAGGATCAAGTCATGCCAAGCAACTAAATGAAAATAAAGCAACTAAACAAGTCAATCCTCAGCATAAAAGCAAAAGAAAATAGCCTCACAGGTAAAGTGTTTACTCTCACTTTCAAGATAAGGCTTGTGCATACTCTCAAGTCAACCAGTTCAAGACTTAATGCTACCATATGCTTGCAAAAACTCTAATCTCCACTACTATAATGTAAAATGCATGCAAATCAGAGGACTTTATTAAGGAAAATGGTAAGGATAGGGGAAAAGAAAATCAAGGGGTGAAAAGTGATAGAGTCATGAGTTTGAAGGAAAAAGACATATTGGTCATGAGTTTGACCATTGTCGAGTTCCATTACTTAACTTAGCATATTACCCTGCTTCAACCCTTTCTCCAACCTCTATTCTTCTCTTTTTAATTTTCATCATTTTCATTTATATATATATATATACATATTAATCAGCAAACACAACATTATTATTATTATTATTATTATTATTATTATTATTATTATATATATATATTATTCCCAACAAGCTTTTCTTCCTTTTCTTCTTTCCAAAATTATTTATTTGACGCCATTTTTTTTTCAACAATCAAAGCTATAAATCAACTTAACTAACTAGCAGCACTAAGTAAGGACCTCTAAGTGATAGCCAAACTCATATAATGTGTCTAAGTTCCCTCAAACTTTAAGGTTCAAGTTTACTTGGGCAGTGGCTTTGGATGTACAAAGTATGGCTAGGCTAGAAATAAAGGTCCAAGGCTCAAAGTGGCTAACTAGGGGCAAAGCTGAAAAGTTTAAGGTAAATCAAAGAAAAGGATTCAAATAAGCCAAACAAATAAAAAAGGTGAAGAAACATGGCCTCATCATTTCTAACATGCAAAATACATAAAATGTAGCCTCAAAAAGAGCAAATACAAGTTCTAGAGCAGAAAGTCAAGAGTGATGACATAATCCCTCAAGAAGAAAAATGAGTTTTAATTTCTAATGTGAAAATTGCTCAAAAGGCTCAAATCTCACAAGGATCAATTATGCTCATTACTCTTAGCTTCAAGCTTTAAATTTTCCTTATTAAGTTACCAAATAATCATTAAAGGAGCAAGGCATGAACCAATCACTTTATTCAAAAGATTGCCTTAAAATTTTTCTTCTTTTTTTAATTTTTACATTTTTTTGATTAATTTTTATTTATATCATTTTTTTATCATTGAAATTGGAGCAAATTTTAGTACTTTAAATCAATCAAGCAAGTTCAAGTGCAAAACATTGCAAAGCATTCTAAATACTGCTCCCCCACACTTAAAATTGGACATTGTCCTCAATGTACAAAAGAGTAAATAGGAAAAGAGACAGAAATTAGATGGGGGACTGAAACTTCCCTAACAAGTAGAACATGGTTGTCCAGTATAGAATATAACCGTAGGGAGATCCAGAAGTAGAGACAGAGTAGGAGAGAGAGAGAGGAGGCTGGTAATCTAGAAGAAAGAAGATACAATACTAGAAAAATAAGCTGTTAGTAAATGAAAGTGCATGAAAATAAAAGAGAAATAGTAAATATAATAAAGAGTAAATAAAGGTGCATAGTAAATATAAGTACAAACTAAAAGAAATAGAAATAGATAGGAGAAATGAGTAAAAAGAAAACAGAATAGCTAAGTAAAAAGGAAAAATAAACGATCCAATCTAGGCTACTGAGCAGGAGGGTCCAGGTCAGCTGGGGAAGAGGGATGGAAAAGGTGGAACAGGGGCTCGACCATGCTCTCAATATGTCGAGATCGCCTGTCCAAGTCGGCATAAAGTCCCTCGATCCTCGTCTCACGCTCGAAAATAAGCCGGAGCTCAGTCAAAATCTGCTGCTGACCAGATAGTATATTTCTGAAATAGGCCTCGGATGGAACTCTACCCCCCACAGAAGATGATGGACCCACATCAGGAGCTGGATTATCTCCTGAAATATCCTGCTCCTCCTGATAGGGCTGTTGCTGCTGCTGCACAGGCTAGATCCCCATAGCTATAAGAATGCCTCTTCGAAGGGGTGCCATGTGAGAAACTATGGTCAGGGATCCATATGGCCGGTCGAAGACACCTAACCGCCTGGCTAGTCTAGTAATGTATGGACCAGCAACTATGCTGGCAGCTCTCCTGTCTGATGCCTGGGCTGAGAAGAAGTGACCAAAGGCACCTCCAATGTGAATAGGCACTCTCTCAATCATGCTGTATAAGAAGAGTATATCAGCAGTGCTCACGACCCCATGACTGTGCCCTCGTCCACTCAAAGTGTGATTGAAGGTAGAGTGGAGCACTCACCAGGCAACCCTCCTAAGGCTAGACGCCTTGCTCTTAGTGGGATCATAAGTGTTCCTAGTAGCTATATTAGTCCATACTCGCCACTCCTGGGTCCCGTGGGGTAGTCCTACCAGCATGTCGTGATACTCTGGAGTAGTCACAAACTCCACAGAATAAAGTCCCAGGTGGACGGAAAGCTGGGTCACACTCATAGAATAAGCAACTCCTCCTAGACGGAACTGCACAGTGTCAGGCGAATCGACTGTCTTGGAATACCTCTCCAAGTAGAATGTGCTAAGAAACTCCAAAGTGAGCTCCCTGTAGGTAGGCTCTCTAATGTCAAAGAAGACTTCCCAAGCTCCTACACTAATGAGCTCACGTATCTTATCCTCCAGGCCAAACTCTCTCAACACTGCTCAGTCTAAGTATCTGCCCTCCACAAATGACCTGTCCTTATGTCTATCAAAGGCTTGGATGTGAGCCTCGTTTGTGAAATCCAAGAATGAGTGTGTAGGTCCTCTAGAGGAGGTCCCTCTAGAAGAACTACCCTTGGTAGTTTTCCTGGCAGTGGTCTTTTGCCTCTTAGACATGGTCTGCAAAAGAAAATGACAAAGTGAGAGAGAGTATGGACAGTGTATCAGGAAACAGATTCCAAAGGTAAAAGTTCAGTATGCACTTTCAATATTCAATCAATCAAAATGAAGCACAATTCAAAATTCAATGCCATGAATGCAAATAAGTGGCCATATCAATGAGGTAAATTATGCAATTAGGTAATCAATCAGTAAACTTCAAAGGTTTTCAATTCAAGCAATCAAAGAGTTTAAGTTCAATCAATCAAAGATTCAATAAACATACACAATTGCATTGAAGTTCAATAAACATCAAAGGCAACCAATCAAACAATTCAAGTCCTATTAATCAAAGATTCAAATTCAATCCATCAATAAAGATTCTAATTCAATCAATCAATCATCAAAGATGCAATTTCAATCAATCAAACTTATGAATTCCTATGAACATTCCTATGTAGGTTCATTCAATCAATCAATCAAACAACAAACCTCAAAGGATATGAACATTCTTATGAATTCTAACATGCATCAAGGGTCAATAATCATAAGTAATTGCAATAAACTCCAAAGAATTCAAAGAAAATGCCCTTACCTTGTGAAATGAAGAAGAAAACCCTAAGTTCTTGTTTAAACCAGAAGAAGAATCCAAATCATAAAATCTAACCAATTGAATTGAAGAATAAGCAGCAAAACAACTTCGAATGGGTAAATCAACCACTTTAATCGGTGGATTTTAGCAAAATGGTGTCCGAAAATGCAGAGAGAGAGGCTAGGGCAGCGAGGAAGAAGAAGAAAATAGGGGAAAATGAGGGAAAATCTGGGTTTTTGACATTTAAAAGCTCGTCCGCCTAGGAACACGGGGATCAACACGGCCAATGTGGTACCCCGTGTTTCTCTTCGGATGAGAGTTCTGGAATTCGCAAACTTACACGAGGTCTGACATACCCTGTGTTCTCCCCCATGTTTCTCTCTGAAAGACACTAACAAACTTCGGAATAGTACACGGGGATAAACACAACCCGTGTTGTACCCCGTGTTTTCCTCTGGAAGGCTCTTGTTCAAAAATCATTTCTCATTGGTTCAGCTAGTGAGGAACACGAGGTAGAACACATCCCGTGTTCAACACGGTGTTTCTCTTTGGACTTCCATGAAAATCACAAGGCTTTTACGCTAACCATACAGTGAGGAACATGGGGTATGACACGACCCGTGTTCAGCACCGTGTTTCTCACTGGATTGCGATGAAAATTACAAGTTCTTTTAAACTGGCCAAACAATGAGGAACACGGGGCAATACACGACCCGTGTTGTACACCGTGTTTCTCACTGGACTGCGTTTTGAGCCCTCTGTGCAAGAAAACAAGCAACAAACATGCATTCATGCCTAATCTACCTCAGAGACAGAGATCACATGCAAAATGAACATCTTAAATTAACTTTTCATGACTTATATGCCTCAACTACTCAGAAACTTAGATTGAAAAGGAGAAAACTAAGAATTAAAAGCAAGAAAACAAAAAAATAAGCTTGGGTTGCCTCCCAAGAAGCACTTGTTTAAGGTCATAAGCTCGACCCCTGTTTTTATCAGTCTGGAGCTTCCATTAGTGGTGGCCCGGCAACATAATGCTTCAGTCTTTGGCCATTAACTTTGAAATTGCCGGTGCTTTCACTCCAAATGTCCACGGCTCCAAACGGATACACCTTCTTCACAAGATATGTTCCAGTCCACCTTGTCTTAAGCTTTCCTAGAAATAGCTTGAATCTTGAACTGAACAACAATACCAAGTCCCCTTCATGGAATTCCCTTCGGAGGATACGCTTGTCATGCCAAGCCTTTGTTCTTTCCTTATATATCTTGGCATTATCGTAGGCTTCATTTCTGAGTTCTTCAAGCTCAAGAAGTTGGAGCTTTCTCTTCTCCCCAGCAGATTGCAAATCAAAGTTGAGCAATTTGATTGCCCAATACGCCTTATGTTCCATCTTTACTGGTAAATGACAGTGCTTTCCATAAATGAGTTTAAATGATGCCATACCAATGGGAGTCTTAAAAGCAGTTCGATAGGCCTATAAAGCATCATCCAACTTCAGTGACCAATTCTTCCTTGATCTAGATACAGTCTTCTCCAATATGGTCTTAATTTCTCTATTAGAAAGCTCAACTTGCCCACTGGTTTGAGAGTGATATGGAGTAGAGATCTTATGGGTTACTCCATACCCCTTCAAGAGTGATTGGAATTGATGGGCAATGAAATGAGAGCCTCCATCACTGATGACAGCTCTAGGTATCCCAAACTTAGGAAACAATACCTTCTTGAAAAATCGAACCACAGCTTTTGCATCACAAGTTCGAGTGGCAATTGCTTCCACCCATTTGGAAACATAGTCAACCGCCACAAGTATATATCTGTTGCTGCAAGAAGGTGGGAATGGTCCCATGAAATCAATTCCCCATACATTAAAGATTTCAACTTCCAGAATGTTGTTCAAAGGCATCTCATGCCTTTTTGATATATTACCAACCTTTTGGCATTGGTCACAAGAAGTGACATAATGGTGCACATCCTTGAAAAGAGTCAGCCAATAAAAACCCGCCTGGGCAATCTTTGCAGCATTCTTGAAGCGCCAAAGTGTCCTCCATATGGAGAGGAGTGACAATGGAACAAGATGCTTGCAATTTCTTCCTCAGGCACACACCTTCTAAATAGGCCATTTGCACATCTTCTAAAGAGGAGAGGTTCATCCCAAAAGTAGTGCTTCACCTCTGCTAGAAATTTCTTTCTCTGTTGATATCCCGCATCCGGAGGTAAAACACCACTCACAATGTAATTCACATAATCTGCAAACCATGGGATGGCTGAAGAAGTGACAGCTAACAGATAGTCATCAAGAAGGGAATCATTTATTGGCATCTCCTTATCTTCCTCATCTCCTAACTCTTGCTTCAATCTGGAAAGATGATCAGCTACAACATTCTCCGTACTCTTCTTATCTCGAATTTCTAGATCGAATTCTTGTAACAAAAGAATCCATCTGATTAGATGAGGTTTAGCTTCCTTCTTGCTTAAAAGGTACCGGATGGCTGCATGATCTGTGAAGACTATCACTTTGGAATCCACCAAATAGGATCGGAACTTGTCAACTGCATAAACTACCGCAAGAAGTTCCTTTTCGGTTATGGCATAGTTCAGTTGAGCTTCATCCAAAGTCTTGCTAGCATAGTATATTGCATGAACTTTCCTATCCTTTCTTAGGCCAAGTACCGTTCCTATTGCATAGTCACTAGCATCGTACATCACCTCAAATGGTAGATTCCAATCCGGTACTTGCATAATTGGGGCGGAAATCAATGCTTTCTTCAACCTGCAAAATGCATCCAAACAGTCTTGATTAAAATCAAAAAGAACATCTTTAGCTAGCAGGTTAGTTAAAGGTTTTGCAATTTTAGAGAAATCCTTAATGAAACATCGGTAGAAAGCGGCGTGTCCTAGAAAACTCCTCACTCCCTTTACAGAAGTTGGGGGAGGCAATTTCTCTATGATGTCCACTTTAGCCTTGTTTACCTTAATCCCATGCTCAGATACTTGATGGCCAAGGACAGTCCCTTCTCTTACCATAAAATGGCATTTCTCCCAATTGAGGACCAAATTTACCTCATCACATCTCTGCAACACTTGAGATAAATTGGTCAAACAGTTATCAAAGGAAGTACCATAAATAGAGAAATCATCCATAAAA
Organism: Sindora glabra; assembly: GCA_020226215.1. NCBI lineage: Eukaryota > Viridiplantae > Streptophyta > Magnoliopsida > Fabales > Fabaceae > Sindora > Sindora glabra. Next base: position 14,763,554 of record CM035229.1, on the reverse strand, counting down.
ACTTCCATGATATTTTCAATAAAATCAGAGAAGATAGCCATCATACAACGCTGAAATGTAGCTGGAGCATTACACAGAACAAAAGGCATTCTTCTATATGCAAAAGTACCTTAAGGACATGTAAATGTGGTCTTTTCCTAATCATTTAGATGTATAGGAATTTGGAAGAAACCAGAATAACCATCCAAATAACAGAAATGTGAATGCTTAGCTAACTTTTCCAAAGTTTGATCAATGAAGGGAAGAGGGAAATGGTCTTTCTGGGTTGCCTTGTTTAATTTCTTATAATCAATACACATTCTCCAACCCGTGACAGTCCTAGTGGGAATTAGCTCATTGTTTTCATTTTTTACCACAGTTAACCCCCCTTTCTTAGGCACAACATGAACCAGGCTAACCCATTGGCTATCTGAAATTAGGTAAATTACCCCAACATCTAACAATTTCACTATTTCCTTTTTCACAACTTCTTTCATATTGGGGTTCAACCTTCTTTGATGTTCAATGGATGGCTTACTATCTTCCTCCATCAATATCCTATGCATGCATATTGAAGGACTAATCCCTTTCAAATCAGAAATTGTATACCCCAAAGCTTTTATATGAGATCTAAGCTGCCTAAGTAATTTTTCTATTTCAATAGCAGTTAGATTTGCATTAACTATCACAGGATAAGTGGAATGGGGTCCTAGAAACTCATACCTGAGGGTAGATGGGAGAGGTTTCAACTCTACCTTAGGTGGTGTGTCTTCCTCAGTAGTGGTATTGTTGGACTCCACTTCCAATGATTCAATTGCTGTTTCAGGGAGGGGAAGTGGTGGGTTTGCTTCCAAAAATTGTGCATATGCTGCAGTTTCTTCAGTTTCAATCACTCCATTTGTGACTAGACATGCTTCAAGTGAATCTTGGAGATATCCCTTTAGAAGGTTTTCTTTCACAGCTTTGTCTAGCACATCTACCCTGCAAATTGAATCTTCACAAACAGGTAATTTAATTGATTCATTCAAATTAAATTCAACTTTTTCATCCCCAATAGATAATGAAAGTTTTCCATTTTTGACATCAATTAAAGCACCTGCAGTGGCTAAAAATAGTCTACCCAAAATGATAGGGATTTATGAATCCTCTTCCATTTCAAGCACAACAAAATCAACAGGAATAAAGAACTTACCAACCTTGATAGGTATATCCTCAAGAATACCTACTGGATATTTCACTGAACGGTCGGCAAGTTGAAGTGAAACTGTGGTGGGCTTCATCTCTTCTATATTCAGTCTCCTTGCAACCGACAATGGCATGAGGCTCACACTTGCTCCCAAATCACACAATGCCCGATCAATAGGAACATTTCCTATCACACAAGGAATGGAGAAGCCACCAGGGTCCTTTAGCTTGGGAGGTAGTTTATTTTGGATAATGGCACTACACTCTTCAGTTAAAGCTACAGTTTCATGCTCCTCTAGCTTCCTTTTGTTTGAGAGAATGTCTTTCAAGAATTTTGCATATGATGACATTTGTGAAATAGCATTACTGAAGGGGATATTGATGTACAATTTTTTCAAAACTTCCAAGAACTTTCCAAATTGCTTATCAAGTTTAGCCTTAGCTAATCTTTGAGGATAAGGGATAGGCGGTTTGTATGGTTCCGGAGGGACATATTTTGACTTTTCAGGTAATTCCCCTTTTTTCTCTTCAGCTTCATTAGGAATTGAGGCCTTGTTTCCTTCTTTCTGCTCTTCCCCCACACTTATCTCTTCCTCACTTTCTTGAGTGGCAATTGGATCCTTCAATAGCCTTCCACTCCTAAGAGTTATTGCCTTACAATGCACCCTAGGATTTGATTCAGGTTAAGCAGGGAGTTGACCAAAAGCTCTAGAAGAAGATGCGGAAGCTTGTTGAGCTATTTAAGTTTCCAACATTTTTCCATGTGTGGCCAATGAATCAACCTTGAAGGACAGTTGTCTAATAGAATCTTCCATGGCTCTACCATGCTGTCTAAACTCTTCATTAGTTTTCTCTTGGGAAATGAGAAATTTCTCCAAGAGGCCTTCTAATTTAGCAGTGGAAGAAGTTTGAGCTGGTGGGTTGTAGGGTCTTTGGTTTTGAAAACCTGGTGGTGGTGGTCTAGTTTGAGTGTTTTGTGTGTTGTATGGCTGGGTGGGCTTGTAGGAGAAATTTGGGTGGTTCCTCCATGATGGATTGTAGGTATTTCCAAATGGTTCATTTGAATTTTTCAATCCAAACCCACTGTTATGCACATAGTTCACTTGTTCAGTGAAATCTTTTCCTAATGTACACTCAGTTGCCACATGACCTGTAATACCACAAATCTCACAAGGAATGTCAGTAGCACCTGTTGCATTTGCACTGTTAACTTGAAATTTATCAAACTTAGCCATAAGTGCGTCTACTTTGCTACCTAGATTTCCTAATGCATCTACCTTAGCTGATAAATGATTAAAAGCATCTAATTCATACTTACCTGAAGCTTTTCTTGAAGATCCCCTCTCATTTGACCATTGGTAATGGTTCAAAGCCATATCTTCAATCAACTCATATGCTTCATCCAACCTTTTGTTCATTAAAGCACCTCCAGCAGCAGCATCCACAGTAAGCTTAGTATTGTAGTTCAAACCATTGTAGAAAGTATGAAGAACTAGCCATTTCTCTAACCCATAATGTGGACATAGCCTCAACAGTTCCTTATATATATCCCAAGCATCAAATAGAGATTCCCCTTCTTTCTGAGAAAATGTAGTGATTTCATTCCTCAATTGAGCAGTCTTGCTTGGAGGGAAATATCTTGATAGGAAAGCCCTCAATAGCTCTTCCCATGTTGTGATAGATCCTGCTGGTAGTGAATGCAACCAAGCCTTTGCTCTATCCCTCAAGGAGAATGGAAAGAGTTTAAGCTTGATAGCATCCGCTGCTACACCATTGACCTTGATTGTATCACAGTATTCTAAGGAAATCTGGATATGGAGGTTGGTATCCTCCATTGGCAGTCCGCCAAACTGGTTTTGCTGCACCATGGACAAAAGAGCTGGCTTCAATTCAAAATTGTTAGCCTCAACAGCAGGCCTTCTTATATTGGATTGAAGACCAGTGGCGTCGGGTGCTGCAAATTCTCTAAGTGATCTGTTGTCCATGTCTTCAATTACTGGTTCAAGGTCAATTGCTTCTTGGATATGAACTAATTTGTGCTCTCTTCTTCTCCTAAGAAAAGTTCTTTCAATTTTCGGGTCTAAGTCAAGAATTCCTTCAAGACTTCTCCTTCGCATATACAAAGATTTTCTGCTAAAAGAGTAGGTAATACTCGAACAAAACAAAGTAAGAAAGAAATGCTATAAAAGTAAGAAAAATCAAAACAAGATGAATTAAGAACTAAAAGAAAATGAATTGCCTAGTCTAATTCACTCAAAACTTACTGTTAATATCAATTGGATACAATCCCCGGCAACGGCGCAAAAAACTTGATCGCAATCCCGCAAGTGCACGGGTTAAGTCGAGTTATAGTATAAAAGATTATCGTCTCCACAGGGATTGCACGTTGAATACTAACTAGATTTCAAGAAAAATTATCTAGGCGTATCAATTTATAGTGTGAATTAAGGATAAATGTAAAACAGAGCTTAGTTATCAAGAAAAGGTTTAACTCAATGAAATGAAAGCGTACTCAGCTTAAGGTTCCCTTGTACATTTCATTATGGAATGAATGTAATCCTCTAACTTGGTTTACTGTTAATTTAGACTGCTGGATTACCTAAATTAAGCTATACCTCATTGCAAGGCTACTAGCTACTAACCAAAAGATTAAGTGCCTAGAATTACTTTAGTAATCACTCATCTAGGTTGCATTAACTTGCTTTAGAATCCATTTTCAGACATTTCATCCTGTGCAAAAGAATCCAATTAGCTTAATTCCTAAGTCTAATTGATATTCCCAATGATTATGCAAGGTTCGATTAATTAATTAATCATTTCAACCTAGAATCAATTAATCCATAACACAAATCCAATATTCTGGATATATTGGCTTGTTCCAGCATAAACAACATAATCAAATCATAAATCAACAGTAAATTAAGCTAGATTATATAAAATTCAAATCCATAAATCCATGAACAAGTTCACCCAAGCTGAGCATAAGGATTTAGTGTGAAAACATTACAAAATTAGAAGAAAACCAGAAAATAGAGAGGGAGTTCAAACAATTCATGAAGATCTACAAATTCCTTGCTTGAATCTTCAATTCCTTGCTCGAATCCACATTAGAAGGTGCCCTTGGTGAGTTTGGGTCTCTCTTAGGGTTTCTTCTAGCAGCTCTCCTTGTTAATTCTCAATTTTTCCTTCTTTTTTTTCTTTCAAAATTTCGCACAAAACTTATATTGGTGATGTACACGGGGTCTAACACGGCCCGTGTTATACCCCGTGTTTCTCAGCAAAAGTTGAGCAGCACGATACACGTTGTGCAACACGTCTCGTGTTCTTCTCCAAAGTGTTAAACAGTAATGTACACAGGGTAGGACACGGCCCATGTTGTACCCCGTGTTCTTCAACGAAGGCTGATCAGCATGTTACACAGGGTGTGACACTCCCTGTGTTTGCCTCAGAAGCGAAGGACAGTATGATACACGGGGTATGACACGGCCCGTGTTTAACCCCATGTTCTTCTCTAAGCAGTTCAGTGAAGCCTCGAAGCATTCCAGAATGGTACACGGCCCTCAACACGGGGTTCTCATACCCTGTGTTCTTTGTCAGATGAACAACTTGGCTTCAATTCTCCATAATTTGCACGGTTTTGCTTCCGGATCCTTTTCTAATGCTCAAATGTGTCCTTTCAAAGCCTGAAAACAAAATATCGAGCATCTAAGTATCTTTTTCAATCAATTTGCACAAAATACTAAGTAAATAAGTGATAAAACTCATGGAATTTATGTGCAATTGTGCATTTGTCAGTTTGCACCTAACGGTCAATCATTCTTTTAAGATGCAATAGATTTCCTAATGTGAATCATAGTTCATTTTGACATAATTACACATCCAATGCATCCATTGTACTTTCAACCTTTGATTCATCTTAAGTATGCTATCATAACACCTCATCCAACTAACTCAAATATTATCAAATTAACCTAAGATTAAACTTATCACATGTCATATAAGAAACCTAAAACTTGGATTCATTTCATATTAACTCTCAAATCCTTAAGATTTAGTTAGAAATACTTACTCACAAAAGTCTATCTTACATAACTAATTTTTTCTCACCTTAGTTTGGAATTAATTAAAAAGATCCACTCATCATGTTTTAGATTTGCAAGTCTTATAACTACTTCAATCTCATTTTCAACTTTATGAATACAAAGGTTATCAATTCACTCTCTTATGATAACATAAAGCTATATAATCCAAATTGCTAACCTCAATTTCTCTAGTTTGTGTAAATAAGCTTTTTACATTTCTAACCATGGCTAAACTCTCATAACTTATCACCTTATCATAACTTGGGATTAAATCTAAAATCAATCAGGTGCAACTAACTAAATTTGTTTTAGCACTAACTCCTTTCACTATATTTACTCTATTGGATACCATTCACACATCTTTAAATGTATTTCTTATCAAAGTCGTAGAATGTTTATAAGTTTACTTAGCTATATTCCATAACTTGCTAGTCCTAAATTCATAAACTTATCAATTATCATATACTTAATGTTTACTTTGCTAATAACACATAACATAGTTGTTCATTAATATATTCCTTTTCATATTCATGTTCAGGTCATAATACCCTATATTGCTATTTGATATTTTGAAGATTCAAATATGCACTATTATTTATAATTTTTTTAATCACAAACCTCTTTATATGTGCCAACACATGGTGCTTATATGTATCAAAGGCATTTACCTTAGAACCCTAACTTTATACTTATTACTCGAATACATTAAAATCAAAAGTTAGAAGAATCTTAACTACTAGTACTAACCTAACATTATCTCCCAAAAAAATCATTTCTCTATATTTGTTACTTGAATATATTAAAATCCTAAGTTAAAAGAATCTTAACTACCAGTATTAACCTTATATTATCTCTTTAAAATCATTTCAATAGTAAAATTTACTACAATTGCCATCCTTAATACATAGACTCCATCACACTTGTTAAACCAATCAATCACATTAGTCTTCATACATTAGTTAGGGATACTATGTTACTATGACAATATTTGCTATATCTACTTTTTCTTACTATTAGTAGCCTTTGTATGTAGAAAGAATATTTAATCACTTCAAGCTATTCAAATTATTTTACTGCACTAAGTATCATTCTTTAAAATGCCACAAATTAATTATTGTTAACATTACATGCCCTATAAATTTTAGAAAAGCAAAGCACTCTATTTGTTACTCTTATACTGGTAAGATTCATAATAACATATTTATTCTATTTCTATAATTACCATTTTAAAAAAAGTTAAATACACAATTATTCCCTATTCTTACCATTCAATACTATCTTTCTCTCATTTACTAGTTTAGAATGGGATTTCTTGCTGGAAATCGTGCATCATACATGCACAGCGGAATAAAATTTTGCATGATTTCCACCAAGGATCCATGCGAATTTAGAACGCCATAGATTAGGGATTAGGGTTTATACCTTTCGGCAAAAATCTTCTGACCGCTACAACAAGTCCGATCTGCTTCCAAATCACGAACCGGAATAGAAACCAGTAAATCAGATCACCAGTACAATGTTTATATGGCTGCACCTCTGTGGTATCCACACGAACCCGTGAATCACCGATGAATGTCCGCTACACACACCGGTTGGAATTGATCTCCTTACACCTCGTAGTCCTAGCTACGCCTCTTCAAGGATTTTGGTCAAGGAGAGGTACTAGGATTTTCTATGCTTTTGCTTGGGGTGCGTGAATAATGAATAGCAATCCTATTATTACCCAATAAGCCTATTTAAATAGGTGCATAGAAAAACTTAACCTATTTGGGCTTTATTCCATGTATAATTATAGGCCTACTATTGGGCCTTATAATTATAACATGAATTCCCAAATATTAAGCCCAAACAATTTGGTCCATTAATTCCAAATTCACTAGGCTCTAAGTGTGCGACCTTACAGGCTCTCATTACGTTGGCAATGATTATTAATCATATTAATGATCATAAACAATGATTGGTGTCTAGCAACACATCATTGTTACCTAAGTAATGTGAAAGTCGGTGATTTGACTAAACCTTTACACGTGATTATCACTTATGTCTTTTTGTCCTATACATCTAGATTGAGCACGAGACATGGACCGTGTCATTCCCGTATAGCCCAATCTTGAGGTTTCTTGATTCCTAAGTAAGCTGACTGAAACAAATGTAATCGACATCTCATGTCAATTCATCTGAGCATGGTCATGCATTTTCTCAGCTTTACTTAATTAAGGGGCCCATAGATGTTACTCTTGTTATATAGGAGGGACAAATCCCATCTTGATCACACAAACCCCTCCGCATGATATGTGACATATCCAATATCTACCCTTGCATTCACTTAACCATTAGTGACATAGAATAGTATCAAAATATGAAACTCACATGTAGGGAACCTTGGTGATCTCAGGTCAAAGGACCATATTAATAATGATTACTAAGAACCACTTATGACACTCATATAACGATCCATGTAGTGTTCTTAATATGGGTCGGTCCAGTATACAAGTTCTCTAACTTGTACTCATGTGTAAACTTAATATCCCATATAAGTCTTCACACATGCTAGTCTTAACATATCAAAGCAACCTAATCCACAATGATATATGACTAGGGACATTTAAGAATACAATTATTCTAAGGTTATTATTATAATTGAATATATTACGCAGATAATATATATAAATATAATAATTGGAATTGCCATTAAAATAACATGATTCAAAATTACAATCACCAATACAATTGGTTTTAGGGCATATACACTAACAATCTCCCACTTGCACTAAAGCCAATCATCCATGTATCTAATACCTATGGATCTCATATGACTATCATGCTTTTGCTGCGTTAGGGCTTTTGTCAGTGGATCGACGACATTATCGTCAGTCGGTATTTTGCATATCCTGACATCATTTCTGTCAACAATATCTCTTATGAGATGATAGCGTCGGAGTATATGTTTGGATTTCTGGTGAGATCTAGGTTCCTTGGCTTGCGCAATGGCTCCATTATTGTCACAATAGAGCTCTACTAGGTCAGCAATGCTAGGAACAACTCTAAGTTCATTGATGAACTTCTTAATCCAAACAGCCTCTTTTGCGGCATCTGATGCTGCAATGTATTCAGCTTCTGTTTTAGAATCAGCCACTGTCCCTTGCTTTGAACTCTTCCAGGTCACAGCGCCACCATTAAGGCAAAATACATAACCTGACTGCGACCTGAAGTCATCTTTATCGGTTTGAAAGCTAGCATCAGTGTAACCATTTACAATGAGCTCTTCCTCACCTCCATATATCAAAAACATGTCTTTAGTTCTTCTTAAGTACTTAAGAATATTCTTGACAGCTGTCCAGTGACTTTCACCAGGATCTGATTGGTATCTGCTTGTCATGCTTAAAGCATACGAGACATCAAGACGAGTACATAACATAGCATACATGATAGATCCAATCGCAGATGCATAAGGGATCTTACTCATGCGCTGTCTCTCATACTCTGTGGAAGGACATTGAGTTCTTGAGAGACTTATGCTATGTGACATCGGCAAGAATCCTCTTTTAGAATCTTGCATGCTAAACCTTTTTAGGACCTTGTTGATGTATGTACTTTGACTTAGGCCAAGCAATTTTCTTGATCTATCTCTATAGATCTTGATACCTAATACATAGGAGGCCTCACCTAAGTCTTTCATAGAAAAATAATTTCCTAACCAAGTTTTTACAGACTGTAGTGTAGGAATGTCATTTTCAATGAGTAATATGTCATCTACATACAACACCATAAAGACTATTGTGCTCCCACTAACCTTCTTGTATACACAGGGTTCATCTTCATTTTTGATGAAACCAAACTCTTTGATTGCATCATCGAAACGAAGATTCCAACTCCGAGAAGCTTGCTTCAACCCATAAATGGATCGTTGCAATTTGCAAACTTTTCCAGCATTTTCAGGATTTACAAAACCTTCAGGTTGTGTCATGTACACATCCTCAAGAAGATTTCCATTAAGGAAAGCAATTTTGACATCCATTTGCCAGATTTCATAATCATAATATGCTGCTATAGCTAGAAGAATCCTGATGGATTTAAGCATGACAACTGGAGAAAAGGTCTCATCATAGTCAATACCATGGATTTGTTTGAAACCTTTTGCAACCAATCGTCCCTTAAAGGTACACACATTACCATCCATGTCAGTTTTCTTTTTGAAAACCCATTTGCACCCAATGGGTTTTACCCCTTCAGGTGGATCAACCAAAATCCAAACTTGGTTTGAATACATGGAGTCCATCTCTGATTTCATAGCTTCTAGCCATTTCTCAGAATCTGGCCCCATCATAGCCTCTTGGTAGGTTGTGGGCTCATCTTGGTCCATGAGCAACACATCACCGTGATGAGTCACGAGAAAACCATATCTCTCGGGCTCATGACGTATCCTACTAGATCTACGTGGGTTCTGTGTTACAGGAGCAGGTTCTTCCACAACTGTTTGTGGAACCGGCTCAGGTTCCATATCAAGTTCAATGTTTTCTCATTGATCTTGAATTTCTTCAAGTTCTATTCTTCTCCCACTGATTCTTTTAGAGATAAATTCTCTCTCTAGAAAAATACCAGTTCGAGCAATAAACACTTTTTGCTCGGTTGGATTATAGAAATAATATTCTTTTGTTTCCTTAGGATATCCAACGAAAAAATATTTATCAGATTTGGGTCCAAGTTTATCAGAAGCCTGACGTCTTACGTAAGCTTCGCAGCCCCAAATCTTCATAAAAGACAAACTAGGACGTTTCCCAGTCCATATCTCATATGGTGTCTTTTGAACTGATTTTGATGGAACACGATTTAGTGTGAAAGTTGCAGTCTCTAGAGCATGTCCCCAGAAGGAATTTGGAAATTCAGCCTGACTCATCATTGACCGAACCATGTCTAACAAAGTTCGATTCCTCCTTTCAAAAACACCATTCCATTGAGGTGTTCCTGGTGGAGTGAGTTGTGATACAATGTCACACTCCTTTAAATGATTAAGGAACTCTCGGTCTAAGTATTCACCACCTCGATCTGATTGAAGTGCTTTAATACTTTTACCAAGTTAGTTTTGTACTTCATTTTTGAACTCTTTGAACTTTTCAAAAGATTCAGACTTGTGTTTCATAAGAAACACGTAACCATATCTACTGAAATCATCAGTAAAAGTAATGAAGTACTGATAACCTCCTCTAGCTTGTGTGTTTAAAGGTCCACATACATCACTATGTATAAGGCCCAATAAATCACTAGCCCTTTCACCTTTTCCAGTAAAAGGGGCTTTAGTCATCTTACCTAATAAACATAATTCACATACCTCATATGATTCAAAATTAAATGAGTCCAAAAATCCATCCTTATGAAGTTTGGAGATGCGTGTCTCATTTATATGGCCTAAACGATAATGCCAAAGATAGGTTGGATTTGAATCATTAGTTTTGACCTTCTTCGTGTTTATGTTATAGATTGGATTTTCAAGGTCCAGAACATAAAGACCATTCATTAATTGTGCACTGCCATAAAACATTTCATTTAAATAAATAGAGTAACATTTGTCCTTTATTATAAATGAAAAACCTTTCTTGTCTAAATAAGAAACAGAAATCAAATTTCTACTAACAGTAGGAACAAAATAACAATTGTCCAATTCTAAAACTAATCCACTAGGTGAAGATAAATAATAAGTCCCTACAGCTAATGCAGCAACTCTTGCTTCATTTCCAACGCGCAGGTCCACTTCACCTTTGGCTAATGATCTACTTTCTTTAAGATCCTGCACATTTACACAAATGTGAGTACCACATCCAGTATCTAATACCCAAGATGTAGAAGTAGATAAATTAACCTCTATAACATAAATACCTGAGTTGGAAGTCCCACTTTCCTTTTGCTTCTTAAGCTCTTCCAGGTAAATCTTGCAATTTCGCTTCCAATGTTCTAGTTCTTTACAATGGAAGCATTGTTCTTCCTTGGCCACGCCACCTTTGGGCTTCAGTGCAGAGGAACTTGACTTGGACTTTCCATCAGTCTTATCCTTTTTCTTTTTATTCTTGGCCTTAGACTTGCCTTTTCCTTTGCCCTTTTGAACCATCATAATGGAATTGGGCTTGGACTTTTTCAAGTTCTGCTCAACAATTCTTAACATGTTAAGCAGTTCAGGCAAAGTCTTATCAATTTCGTTCATGTTGTAATTCATGACGAATTGACTATAGCTCTCAGGCAACAATTGCAGAACTATATCAGTGGCCAATTCTTGCTGCAAAGGAAAACCTAATCTTTCAAGGCTATTGATGTACCTAATCATTTTAAGTACATGTGTAGCAACAGGTGTTCCTTCAGCCATCTTACACTGAAATAATGCTTTAGATACATCATATCTCTCATGTCTTGCTTACTCTTGGTAGAGCTGTTTAAGGTGATCAATCATATTGAACGCCTCCATGTTCTCATGTTGCTTTTGAAGCTCAGAGTTCATGGTAGCAAGCATGAGACAACTGACATCCAGAGCATCTTCTAGATGCTTCTTATAAGCATCCTTTTCTGCTCGAGGAGCATTAGCAGCAGGCTTATTTGGAGTAGGTTGCTCTAGGACATACTGTTTTTTCTCATGCTTGAGGACAATCCTCAAGTTTCGATACCAATCGAGAAAATTCATCCCATTCAGCTTATCCTTCTCAAGGATAGATCGCAGTGATAAATTTGATGTATTTGATGCCATGGTTATCTACAATAGAAAAATATGCAAAATGAGAATCATGTATTTTATTTATTTAATAAGGTCTTTTATTAAATAATGCTCCCACTATTTTTTCTCAAAATAATAGCCCTCACTATTATTTCAGAAAATCGTAGTGTTTGAGATTTTCTAGTGGGCCAAGATCCATATTTCACCTAGACTTAAGTCACTTTGGCTAATCACTCAAGTTTTGGCTATTTAGGTAGGCAACTCCTTGTCAATTACATCTTATGCAACTTTTGGATAGTTGGGTGAATAACACTTGTTCAAATCCATCTCATGGACTTAAGCCCAACTCCATGCCTTTAGGCCCTAATCCTATTGAGATGGCCTAGTTAAGTTAAAAACCCAATTATTGGCATTTGGATATCACTATTATCCTATCGTGTCTCACCAAGATAAACTAGGCACTTTGCTTTGGCAAACCTGCCTTATGTTGATCAAGGCCTTAACAAGTGTCATTCATTGGAAGGCATCACTTTTATTACTGACTTAATACTCGCATTAAGGGATTTAAATGTTTATTTAGATCTCACCATTATTTGCCATCCATACATGCCTATATCTAACATATCATATACATTAATATAAAGCATGCAATAAAGCATAAAATAAATGTGCATAGTTATGGCCCAACTATATTGGTTTTCCCAAGCCAATGAGAAAACCAAAAGGTCAACCTAGGGTAAAGATATCTTCTTTAAGCATCTTCCACGGTTGTCCTCATATTGATTTTGGCTCCTTGTCTCCATGGCAGCAAGCTCCAGGCTTAAATATATTGTACATTTGAAAGTAAACTATTCTAACTTTACAATACATAATGAAGGAGAAAACTCGAGTTACATTCGAGGGGAGTAAGGTGAGAGAAAGAATGTACAACTAGAATTTATAGAGAAAGGCACGACACACAGGCCGTATTTAATTACAATAAAACCAAAACCAATAAATGAAATATAACCATACATTATGGTATAAGGGCCATAACTATGCATCATGCAGCAAACATCACATGTAAGCATACAAACAACCATAGGTATTCATTGAAATTGATCTTGTTTCCAATTTTAACTTGTTTAAAATTAGAAGGTTATGAAAAGATTGATTTTGAAATGCAGCTTAGATTCAGGCTATCAATTATTGCACTACGCAGAGTTAGTACAACGGTCCCGCTAACTGGTTAGCGGGCGGGGGTCGAGGGGGCGGAGCCCTCTTCCTAAAAATTTTCATGCATCTTACATTCAAAATTTTGAAGACTTTCGGGCAAAATCCAGAAAATTTTGAATGTTTCAGTTTCTGTTTTAATCATTAAAACAATCGGCCAAAATTAGAATTTATCAAGAACCCTAATTCCAGAACTGTTCTGAAATCATAATTCTTGATGTTCCGCCATATTAACTTAAACATTAGTCCATGTTTTTGTTTAATTTAATCTCATTAAACGAAAAAGAATGCATACATCATATGTATATGATCAGACATGTTCTTGTTTGAATTTTAATCTCATTAAAATTAAAACCTTCATCAGCTACGTTTCCAGTTTTTTAATCTCATTAAAATTGAATCATTAATTATGTGTGTTTCAATCTAATTTTAATCTAATCAAAATCGATTCATCAACATACAGAATTACATTGATCCAGAACCCTAATTGCATCATGCACGATCTGATTAAACATGAATTATCCAGATTTAAAAGCATAACACAGAAAACTAATCTATGGATTCGCAAGCGGCTCTGATACCACTGCTGGAAATCGCGCATCATACATGCACAACATAATAAACTTTTTGCACGATTTCCACCAAGGATCCATGCGAATTTAGAACGCCATAGATTAGGGATTAAGGTTTATACCTTTCAGCTAAAAATCTTCTGACCACTACAGCAAGTCCGATTTGCTTCCAAATCACGAATCGGAATAGAAACCAGTAAATCAGATCACCAGTACAACATTTATGTGGCTGCACCTCTGTGGTATCCACACGAACCCGTGAATCACCGATGAATGTCCGCTACACACACCGGTTGGAATTGATCTCCTTACACCTCGTAGTGCTAGCTACGCCTCTTCAGGGATTTTGGTCAAGGAGATGTGCTAGGGTTTTCTATGCTTTTGCTTGGGGTGCGTGAATAATGAATAGCAATCCTATTATTACCCCATAAGCCTATTTAATAGGTGCATAGAAAAACCTAACCTATTTGAGCTTTATTTCATGTATAATTATAGGCTTACTATTGGGCCTTATAATTATAACATGAATTCCTAAATATTAAGCCCAAACAATTTGGTCCATTAATTCCAAATTCACTAGGCTCTAAGTGTGCGACCCTACAGGCTCTCATTACGTTGGCAATGACCATTAATCATATTAATGATCGTAAATAATGATTGGTGTCTAGCAACACATCATTGTTACCCAAGTAATGAGAAAGTCGGTGATTTGACTAAACCTTTACACGTGATTATCACTTATGTCCTTTTGTCCTATACATCTAGATTGAGCACGAGACATGGACCGTGTCATTCCCGTATAGCCCAATCTTGAGGTTTCTTGATTCCTAAGTAAGCTGACTGAAACAAATATAATCGACATCTCATGTCAATTCATCTGAGCATGGCCATGCATTTTCTCAGCTTTACTTAATCAAGGGGCCCATAGATGTTACTCCTATTATATAGGAGGGACAAATCCCATCTTGATCACACAAACCCCTCCGCATGATATGTGACATATCCAATATCTAGCATTACATTCACTTAACCATTAGTGACATAGAATAGTATCAAAATATGAAACTCACATATAGGGAACCTTGGTGATCTCAGGTCAAAGGACTATATTAATAATGATCACTAAGAACCACTTATGACACTCATATAACGATCTATGTAGTGTTCTTAATATGGGTCAGTCCAGTATACAAGTTCTCTAACTTGTACTCATGTGTAAACTTAATATCCCATATAAGTCTTCACACATGCTAGTCTTAACATATCAAAGCAACCTAATCCACAATGATATATGACTAGGGACATTTAAGAATATAATTATTCTAAGGTTATTATTATAATTGAATATATTACGCAGATAATATATATAAATATAATAATTAGAATTGCCATTAAAATAACATGATTCAAAATTACAATCACCAATACAATTGGTTTTAGGGCATATACACTAACAAATGCTTCCAAAATCCTAATAATACTTAACAACTCATTTTATCCTTATCTTAGAGATAATGAGGAGAGATATAACTTATCTATTAATTATCTAACATTAGATAATATTATCTCATAATATAAATATCTTAATATTAGATAATTGCATATAGTTATCAAATATCAAAATAATATTATCTCATAATATATTTATCTAATATCTGATAACGTAATTATTTGATATTACTTTAATATCAAATAATATCACATAATATATATATATATACATATTACGTGAATTTATTATTCTTAATAATATATATATGCACGAAAATAAGTTTAATTAATTGGATATTAATATAATTAAAGTCCAATTAATTATTATCTTATTCCTACTCCTTTTGTGTGACCCTATAGGTTCTTACTACGTTAACAATGACTCATTATTAAGCCATAGACAATAAGCGATATCTAGCAATACATCACTGCCACTGAAGTAGTAAGAATGTCTGTGATTCGACATCCACCTAATACATGATCAACGTTTTGTATCATAACCCTTTTGTAATAATATCCAAATTGAACTGGAGGTATGGAATGTGTCATCCTCGTTAATGTTCAATTTATATTTTTTGATACTGAATAGACTTAAAATAAATGATTAATATCACATATTAATTTAATTGAATATGGCCATGCATTTCTAAGTCTCACTCAATCAAGGGGCCCAAGAATATTTCTCTTTTATACAAGAGTAACAAAATTCCATCTACATCACTCACTTCCCTCTGTACGATTTATGACACACGTAATTAATGTCCTACTTGTCATCTTGATTAAAGATACATAGGACAATATTAAAGTGAGTAATTCCTCATGTAGGGAACCATAATGACTTCAGGTTAAAGGTTTATGTGTATTTATGATCATATGAGAATAACTTATGACACGTCTATCCATGTAATATTCTCATAGTGGGTCAGTCTAGTACATTGTTTACTAGCAATGTACTCATGTATTGACTTGATATCACATATCTATTATTCGTAATCATCAGTCACTATACATACTAGTCTCGATGTATTATTACTGTCCTTTTTGTAATAATACTTGACTAGGGGCATTTTAGGAATAACAAAACTATACCAAGGATAATTATTATATTAAGTTATAAATTGTGCATAATAATAATAAAATTATAAAAATAAAATATAATAATTAAATTATCTAAAATAAAACATAATACATTGTATATAACTTCAATCATCTATATAATTAGTTCTAGGACACGCACCAACATGGACACCTATACTTACTACTATAATAGTTTATCCACTTAAATATTTTCCATTTAATTTTTAATGAAAATTTTTGTAAAATGTGACTCACTTGACATTGAATGAAATTACATATGAATAAAGGATAATTTTTTATATTTATATAAATATAACAATAATATGTACTTTGTAAATTTAAACAAAGAGATAGGAATAATATATTCTTTTATTAATTCCTATTAAGAATTATGAAGATCAATTTATACAAATATGAAAATATATATATATATATATATATTACTCTATATATATATATATATATATATATATATATATATATATATATATATATATTACTCTCTATAATTTTATCCAAGTTCACTTAACTCATGTACTATGAAATATTTTGGTAGAATTTTGGATGAAAACAAGCTTAAATCAGTAAAGTGTTAAAATTAAAAAGCATAACACTTGAAAACAGAGATGAATTACGAAAAAGTTGACCAAAGCAAGAGTAGTAAAGTGTAATTTTTTCATTTTTCTGATACATTGCAGTAGTGATGCACAAACCAATTTCATTTCAAAAATGGTTCCTTTAATTTCATTAGAGGAGAAATTTACTTCTATACCCTTTTGCTAGTTCTATTTTACTGTTAACCTTCTCCGTTTGTTGCTTTACTTTTTGCCTAAAAAGTATTAAAGTAATTTTTTTTATTTTTCAATATATCTAATATTATATGATAAAACTTTCTTTTAGAAGAGAGGTTTGTAAAATTTATATAAATAAATTGACTCATGCTAAACTTCTAGGTTAACTCAATTGGTTTAGTTTCTTATCTTTGATTATTCATATCTTAAATTCAAATTTTGTTATTAATTATCTTGAGGGATTAAGATTTACTTGTTTTAATGAAAAATATTTTCTATAAAAATATAGTTATATATTATAGTTAAAAATATTCAATATTTTCTATGTTATAAGTAGGGAGTTTAGTGGAAAATAACTTCTTTTTTTTAAGGGAAACTTGTTTTTATCTATTATCACAGCTTTAGGTGTCATTTTTTATAATAATGTGGTATGAATACAATATGTCACTCTTTCATTCATAAATACAAGATTTTCTTATAAAAAATATCTTTTGAAAAACAAATGGAAATAGTCTATAAGTACCACTATAAACTTTAAAAAAAAACCAATAGAATACATTAACTTTTGAGTGAAGAAATCTATCCTACTTGTAAGCTTTCCATTGCTAGAGAAAACCATGAATTCACTATGCCTCTATTATTTAATCAATTGAAGGGTGGACTTTTTCCATTCACACTTCTATAGATTATCTATTTAACATTATTTTTTTAAGATTTTAATAGTGATTTCTACCCGATATGTATACGAGGGATGTAATATATATGTCATATTGAATGTCAGTTTCAAATTGACGTGAAACATAAGTAACAACATTAGTGTATAACTAACATAATTATTATAAGAAATAAACATATATTTTCTTTCAAAAATATTTTAATTTTTTACATTTCAATACAAATTTTTATTCTAAACTAATGTGAAATATTTACATAATTTTTTTCTAATGTCAATTATTCATATCTTGCTAAAATATTTATTGTGAAAATTGAATAAATCTAGAATCCTACTAAAAACATGTATTTTGAATTAAAAACATTGAAAGGTTATAACTTTGCTCTCAATTATCCTTTTAGGGCAAATTTTATATCAATTTTATATAACTTTTTGATATCTATTCATTTACAACTCCAAATAGATTTTTCATGTCTTGAAATTGCTAAAAAATGATCATTTTTTTGGACTTTTTTCACTTTTTCTCCATCTCTTGATATTGTTAGCCGATTTTAAACTTCCTTGTAATATTTTGCCAAATACATAATAAGCATTTAAAACTCAAATATAATGTCAATAGTTGTAGAAAGGAAATACAAATGAAATTCTTTTAAAAAACCTATGCAATAAGCATCTCTCATCATTGTTTAACCAGTTTTAGTCTTTCTTGCAATATTTTATCAAACTCATAATAAGCATCTAATACTTAGAAACAGCTACAAAAGTTATATACAAAGGAAATACAATAAAAAATCTCTTAAAATTTTTGTGCAAATATTAGAGAAATAAAAAAGACATAAATTTGGAAAATAGAAGTAAGAAAGATAGTATCATCATATAATAAAAAATGGCATTGCTTACATGACTTTAGACATTAGTTATTTTAGAAACTGACATCTAAAGTTTGACCAAAATAAAAGATGATGAGGTGTAGTCTACGGTATCTTTGGAAGAAGGCTAAGGTTGGAACCTAGGACATATAGTGGAATATTATTAGTCCACTGTGAAATGTGGCAATAAAATAAACAATTGCAATTGTGACACTTATTTGGGGAAAATTGCAAAAATGGCACTACTTTTGTAGGGATGCATTGATAAACATTGCAAGGTGTAGAACTTCAGACTTCGATGTGCCCATGGTGATGCACTCTATAATTTTCTGAGCCAACCAGAAATGTGTATGTAATACAAATTACAATTCATGCCATGATTTGCTGAATTTCCATTTCCCATTAATTGGATCTAACTTCATGCACAATTTCCAGAACACATAAATCGATGGCAATTAGATGATTTACCAAGCAATGGTGTGTTTCCTTGCCTTAAAAACATATTTCCTTCCTATTTTGCAAAAATTTAGAATTTGATGATTCTTAGTGGGTCTTGACATGTTGCACTAACATACTTCTCATAGGATCATTGCCATCTACGATTATAAAAGAATTATCGTCTGCATCCTTCTTTAGATCATCACTCCCTTTGTTTACTATCGAACCACATCATGTAGAGGAGATTTGAAAAGCTAGGAAGAATAGGAAATACTTCATTACACCATGTTTCAAAATCAACCATTAGACATAACTAAGTTCCCAGATTGTGTTTTGAGTTCTATCTCGATTCCATTAGAAAATTCAAAGAATTTCTATAACTTTTCATAATTTTTCCTTCTTAGGAAAAAGTACATTTTTATTTGAAGGCTGTGATCAAATGAGGAAGATCAAACAGTTCTTAATTTTTCACATTACCCTGGACACTAAACCCCCTTAGGGTGCCTTAAAATTGGCCAAATGATGATTTTTTTAATGAACCAACATCTAAAGTGTCCTCATATTTCTTTAGACATTGGTTCTTTATTTAAACTGATGTGATAAATTAAACTTATTTTAAAAAAAAATTCTACCATGTCATTATATATATTGACTTTCACCTTTATTGATATTGATATGCCAATATTAAAGGGCAAATATGTAATAGTGTCATCTCCTAGCTTGAACTTAGGATTTCGCCTTTATGTTAATGACTTGTCATTGTTGATGTTAAAAAAGAAGAAGAATTACTTATATATAAAGTTTTTTAGGAAAATACAAATTCACCACTTCAATTTTGAGATATTTACTTTTAACACTCATAGCTATTAATTTTTTCAATCACCCCAAGCTTATTCATAAGTGGTAAATTACACTTAACAATTTGATGTGACAAATATATGTATTTTGACATGAAATTTTGTGAAAAAATAGGCTCAGTGTGGTGGCCTTATGACTCAAATTATAGGGGGTATTTTGTTCATTTAACAAGGTTCACTTGTCCAATGTGAGCATAAAAGAACATGAGCATGATCTTAGCACTTTTATTTTCAAATCAATATAATATGGTGTTTGAATTCCGTTTGGAGTTGTGGAAAAGATCTTATATAAATGTAATTTGCCACTTATAAAAATATTAGAAGGAAAGATTGCAGAAATCAATAATTATATATGTTGAACACAACTACCACCAATTTAAAGTAGGTAATTCATATTTTTTCCAAATTTCTGTAACTTCATGTATTTATTATCAAAATTTAATTGCATAGGGAATTATTTTAAATTTTTCTATTGATTTTTTGCCACCAATATCTAAGTCTATATATCTATAATCATGCAAGTCTTTGAGTGTTAACGTGATCCTTACATTTTGTTACTCATAGTTTTTGTGTCCTTTTTCTTTTCTACGTGTCTTTCTTATGACACCTGAACTTGGAATTTCGGTCATTTAATTAATTTGAACCTCATATAAATCACAAGTTAGCTTGAAATTGTCAAAATCAAATCACTTTGATCTTTTTTAATTTTAATCAATTTATAGACATATTTTCTTATCTTTGAAAATACTTTGTCCTTCCTTAATGTCATTGACCAAGAAAATTCATGGTGTACTTAAACTAAATCCAATAAACATCTGCGTAAATCTCAAAATCGATCTGTGCAAAGAAGAATATAAAATTTAATTTCCTTCGGCCAATGCCAAATGAAACACACGAGAACTTTTTCCATTGGTTTCCACTCAATTTTCCGTTTCTTTTCTTTACATTTAAGGAAAAAAGACTGCAGATATGCTATAAAATGATGTATTACCCCAGAAAGGAATAAAAAATCATAACTTACAGTCCTAGAAACTAATCAAATCAGGAAAAACTTGATTATAATTCGGTCGATACGGTATCGTGAGGCTGCAGTATGATTCCTCAAAAGGATTTGTCCCAGAAATATGGTCCCTTCTCCAATTATAATAACTATAATTATAATTATAATTGTTTCGATGATCATCAATCCATGATTCCTCCTCAAAAACTACCCATTTGTTGGTAATCACCGTTTTCAAACCCAGTTTTCCTGATATAATTTTGTGATCTAAGAATGTAGTAATGACAGTGTTATCATCTCTGGAATTGTCTTTTTCTTTTTCTTCATCCAAGGTTTTCTTCTGAGAAACTCCTCCGTTTATGATCTTTTCCAAATCTTGAATATCTTTTTCAGGAATCTTCTCAAATTTAGGACAGTGGAATGCATTAAGGACACCAACTTCCTTACAGAATTCAAAGTACAAAGTCAGATCATCACTTTGTGCTGCTGCTTTATGCAGAATATTAAGTCCAATTGCCGCCTCCATTCTCCCGCCGATTTCGCATATTCTTAGCAAAACGCCGGCAATTCCTTTACAGAATTTGCTATACAAATAAAAAACCTCCACTATAACGCAATCCATGGCTTCAAGAATGAGCCTGGAATCCATGTCAAGATTTCTATTTGGTTTGATCTGAAGAAGCATATCAATTAAACCCTGCAATTTCTGCAATTTCTCAAGTTCCTCCAGCAATGTCTTCTGAGTTTCTTTGGCTTGTTTGCTTGTTTTCCGGGCTTCGAAGGAAAGGAAGGCTGATTTTTTATCTAAATATGCGAAATAACCTCGTATGAATGCATTAAAATCCCACATCTTTTCCGGATTCGAATGGCCATCAGAGAAATTCGACAAATCGAACGGAAGCCTTCCTATGCGTTGGACGGTCGGAATTTCGCAGCAAAAAACACCATGCATGAGGATTAGGCCTTTTAGGGCAACAACCCAGCTACGAGTCTTCTGCATGCGCCTTGAGAGAGCCCATATTAAGGGTTTGAGGTATAGTGGTGAGGTACGTACCCATTGGAAAACTCTTTGCATGTTCTTGCAATCGATGTGGGACTCATCATGGCTAGTTGCCTTAATTATCACCACCTCGAGATCTGGAATCCGGTACGTCGTCCGCCGGGAAAACTTGGACACCCAGATGCACTTCTTGTCCTTGAGGATACCGGCGGCCCTTTGCCACAGCCTCATCTCCTTAGGGCTATGGTAATTCTGCAAGCAATGGCCAGCAATGTGAGAAACCAGCGAGATCTTTGATCTATTGCACCACCTTTTCATCTTTTTTTTTTTTTTTTGTTACTCATTTTTTGTTCTCTTAATTCTATGTTTACGACAAGTGGAAGATTTGTACAACAACAAGACATTATTCTTGTGGGCGCAACGATAATGGTGTCAATTTCATTTTTTATGTGTATTTGTTTGCATGAAATATTAAAATTAGATTTGGACTTTGTCAAGGTCTGTTGATGAGTTGTAATGGACTGTTTTGCCAATAAGCGGTTTAGTTTTCTTAGTATTGGTCGAAGCGACAAAAGCTCATAGGCATGGCTGGCGAGAAAGAAATTTGTGATCACTTTAATTATTATTTGTATTTGTATATTTAATATGGTTTTAAATTGCATAGAATAAGTGATTTTTTTTAGAAATAATGCTTCATAACTGTTCGTATTATAATTATAAATTGCGGTGTATTAATGGCTGTATAAGTAATTGTTATTTTTACTAGATGTTCATGGCTTATTTTTTTATATAATTATTTCTAAAACTGGTTGATGAGAGGCTTTTAAAAAAAATTAATGATTTTTCACGTTTGGAAACATAAATTCATTTTTTTTAGTAAAAAAAAAACGTAAATTCATATTTACTTTGGAAAGAAGATGCTTAGTACCGATGATGAGAATATCATCTTTGAGTCTGACATAACCGAAAAAATGTGAAATATTGTGTTGAAATATTAGTAAAAGTAAAGCTAAATACGGAAATCTAAAGCCAAAAGTACATCTCATGGAAGGAGAACTAGGAAATTATTATTTTTCTCTAAAATGAATTTTTAGTTAAAAATGAAACAACAAGTAATAGCTTTATCAAAAGCATGTTTTTTTTCGGTCTTCTCCTCTCCGAAATCATATAGTTGACACCCACCATAACCATAACTAATTCTTTTTTTCTATCCAAATAAGCACTTAATAAAAGAGAGGCAACAACAAAAGGAATAGTAACAATTTAAGTCAAACACTAGATTTTATCCATTTCAGAATCTTGGATTGGTTAGTCTAGGGTTTCCATTTATTTGACCCATTAAATAAATGAAAAAAATTATAAAACTCCTAGGATATGTCATTAAGATGTTAACAAGCTTGTAGTAAAATTTGGTGGGAATTAGAGTTGATTTGGTTGCTAAATGACAACTTTATTTCAGTAGCTTTGAAGTTGTTTGTATTTGGCTTATCTAAGTTCTTATTTTTGATATACTAGTAAACTTATGAATTTATTTGTACAACACTCAAGTTAAAATTCATTTGATGTGTTAGGAAAGTTGTGGCAAATTTTGGTAGTAATTGGACTCCATTTTATTGGTGAAAATGGGCTTTAATTGCATGTATATGTACTACCTTGTTCTTGAATTCCTCCTTTAGGTTCTAAGTGAATAGTACTCATGGAAGTATTTTGTGCAATTTATTTATTTTATCTTTTGTATTAAAATATTAAAAATGTTAAAACAAATTGTGATGGAAATTAGAATGAATTTAAGAGCACAAAAAGAGCCTTCAAGCCATGGTACAACTATAAGTTTACTTGAAATTCTTTGAGAATTGTTAAGAAGGAATTTGAATGTATATGACACATTGATGTAATACATAAAACACTAATAGCATGATAGGTATTTGAATATAGGCTTGAAAATGGATAAAATGGTTGATATGTTGGCATCTTATTATTGCTTATTGTGAATTGAGAGGGGGGAGATATAATATTCTTCATAGAGAAGAAGAAGAAAAGAGGTTAGCAGTAGAGGGAAAAGATTGGTGGCTTAAAACTTAGGGTGGCAAAGGATAAGGTTGGACCAAAGATATAAGATGACACTTATATACGTACCATTGCCATTTTTTATGATGAATTGTACCAATGATATATATAAGAAAAATTCCTTCTAAGACACTAGTTAAGGATTGTACATAAAGATAAGGTTAATCTTTTATGATGAAAACTTTTTGTATAAGGTGATAAATACTGGTCACTAAGTATATTTCATACCCACACTTTTATTGTGTTAAATTAATTACAGGTACCGATCGTGGAGTTGAGATAGCAATTGATACTTGTGAAGAAATCTTCTAGTTTCTCCATAACATCAATGGGATACTTTTCGTTTTAGGTCTAATCTATGTCTTTTGAAATATTTTGTGAATTATATGTTTGTATAAATAATATTTAAGGTATACATATATATATGTATATATACGTATAGCTTTTAAACTTATAATGTATGCAATTTGTTTTCTAAATTTAGATGTCTGCTTCTTTTGCAATAATAATTTAATAAAGGTATTAGAGTATTAAAGGCTTGTAAAGATATCTAGTTAGCATGCTAACACTAAATGAGTATCTTTATGTGGGTCACATAACTATAAGATGGGTTGTGACATCCTATTCATTATATATTTTTGAGAAAACATACTTTATTTAATTTCAAAAAATTTAATACCATTCTTTTGAAATCAAACCAAAAATATTTCTTTAGAATGTTTCTTTGAAAATTATTTGAAAGATATATATCTAAAATTCAATGCTTTCCATATCTTACCTTTAATAATGATGAAAACCATTTTCTTTCCTTTTTTCCTTTAAAAAACCATGGGGACCAACTTGCTATATATCATAATAATCATTATTTTGTAAAAACCATTAGAAAATCAATACAATGAATATGTATCATTAAAGCTATACACATTCATAAATATGTATCATATATAGATATGCATCACGTAATAATATTACACACGAGCAAATTATATATAGAGTTACCTAGGCCATGCATTAACCCTTTTGATAGGGTTTCAAAATAGTTATACAAAACATATAGAGAGAATATATTTATACAATTAATTTTAAAAATAAATAAATGTGATCGCTATTTATCAAACTAACCATCAATTATGCCCATGTCAAAGTTAAAGTCATGAAAGTGATCAAGGGCCTTAGAGGTGAAGGAATGTGGCGAATCATCAACTACTACTAGCAATAATGTTCTTACTATTGCTTCAAGAACTGAATCATGGTCTATTGCATAGTCTATCATCAAGTGGTATGGCATCCATGCTTATAACAACATAAAATTCAAGCCTATATCATCCAAATGTAGTTTTATATAGGTGCTACCAACTCGGGTTTCATATAAATTGAGAACATCTAAAAAATATATTCATAGTGAGTAATGAATTATTCAATAAGATAGTTATCACATAAATTTTTAATAGGTTTTAATATAAAAAAAATTAAATATATACAAGACATATAATGGACCATTCTTTTACCAAAAATCTTTTCCATATTTAGCAATTTTATTTACTACATTACTAGATATTTAGATAACATAAGATTTGATCATGTAATGTAATTATAAGCATAATATAATTATTTAATTAACAATCAAATGGCAATGAGGCATAAAAGGTTGCCACCTTATTACTTTGGACCTACCTTATCTCACATGTATTCCATCCTTATTCTTCTAAACCAACCTTATCCTATGCATCATTTCATGTAACTGGGAATACAAGGAATCAAGCCAATTCTCCTATCCTTTTAATTGTTTTCACATTGTCATATACAACACTTAAGCTAATAATCACATATGGCATCTAAGCCAATAATCACATAGGCATTCAATCTTTATTCCATATAGGCTCTCTCTAGCCCACTTTCATATAAACATTTCTCTAACTCTTTTTCATATATAACAAAGTAAGGTCAAGATGTCATCTTTTAGCTATAATTATCACATAATATAACATGAAGCAAAATCTAGCAAGAAGAATTTACATTTTCCTTATAGTAACCATAATAAGCATTTGTGCTTTCATCTCCACATGCTAGATTACCATATTACATTCTCATGCAAAAGTTCATCATTTTCATAAGCATTATTCACATATACCTTTGCATGCAAACTCATTAGTGTATATATAATTCACAATATAAACTTTCATTTCATGCATTTATATACTTATGGTTTCATTAAGAAACCCATAGAGCATCAACCAAATTTTCATAATATTTTTATTAATATTCAAGCATACTTTTAACCTATTAATTCCATACATGTCCATGCCATATTCAAGCCAATTTTCACTTTAAAATTAGTGTAGTGGTGCACAAATTTTCAACCCAAAATCATGACACCATTTTTCCAAGTTCAACCATTAAAAAACCCAATAATAGTTTGGTTGTAACTTAACATGGAAATGTCTAATTGAGGAATTATCAAAAGATTTAGAAAATAGGCATTTGAGGCTTCTATCTTTAAAATTTCATGATTTAATGCCCAAACAATTAATACCATTATTTTTATGAAGTAAGAGCAAATCTGGGGCATTATGACACTAACCACTCTTTAGTAAATTAACCATAACATCTTCTAGGATCATTCAATTGATGCAAGATTAGTTTTAATGATTAGAGAACACGTAAAGCTATTGTGGGTGGAAATTTCATGCAATAATTCAAAAAGTATAGTAAGATATGTAATTTCTCTTAAAAGTGGCATGATTGGGGTTAAAAAAAAGAATATTTTATATGTAAAAGGAAATACCTATGGAAAATGGAATAATTAAGTGATGAAGAAGAATGAAAATATATTTGAACCCTAGTCTAAGTAAGTTGACAACATAATATTAGAGAATACAATAGTTTAGGTCATCAATGGATTAAATAAGGATCCATAAACATATATTTTAGTATAGGTCTTGGGTGCTTGAAAAACAGCTTAGGTGATACAACAAAGAATCATATGATAGGCTAAGGAAGAGCCCATTCGGCTCCATGAAGGGAGAGACCAAATGAATTCCCTCTTGTTGCAAAATGAAACTTAAACACCCCTTAAATTTAGAATAACTTAAAGAGAACACTAAGAAAAGGCATTATTATTGTCGTAAAAGCCTATATGATTGACCAATGCATGTTAAGTTATTTTTATATTATTTTTAAATCATTCTCATATTATCATGAATGAGCCAAAGAAAGGAAGATGATAGATTTTAAACCAAAAAGGAGGGAATGAGTGGGCTCAATGGTGCACTTCCTAGTAATTAAGAGCTCTCATTAGTAAAAGAACCCTAAAACTCCACACACTTATTACCCTGTTTACTCATAACAACCCCTTCAGCCCTAAAACATTATATTTATCATTTTTTCCTCTTTTTCTACAAAGGAACTGAACACCCTTTCCTTCCATACTCACTACATTTCATCTTTTCAAGCAAGTAAGATGGTCTATCTCCTTTTCACTTTTCAATTTTGATGTTTTATAAGAAAATTATACTAACTTCATATGTTTTTTATTCAAGAAGGAATCCAAGGATGAAAATACATCTAATCTCATCAAACCCTAAGTGATTATTCTCTTTACGCTCTCATTTTGGAATTTAACATATCACTTGCTTAAGATATGTAAATTTCACATGAAAGAGCTTGGATTTTACATATCATGGATTAAGAAAAACATGCATGCAAAAGGAAAAGAAGAGTTTTAATAAGATAATGGAAGCATCTAATTAATTGTATCAAAACTATCTTTAAAATTATTAGTTGTTGATTCTATAGTAAAAAGGTGAAGAAAAATATCCTAGTGAGTGCTTTATGGTGTTCAGGTATCTTAAGGATTAGTTGGTAAAATTTGAGTTTTTGGATTCTTTCAAACTTGGTTGAACATAAATAGTTTTATCAACTTATAAATGAAAACATAAATATTTATACATGAATGAAGAAATATGAATATATATGGTTATATGAACAAATCATTTGGTTGTGAACTAAGGATGGTTTGATTCTAAGGGAAAATATGGACTTTCCATTCTTAAATTTATCCACATAAAAAAATAAGAAGCTAAGATACAATGATTAGTATGTCGTAATACACTAAAATTAGATTAAAAATTGGTTTGCTACAAAATAACACAGTATAATGACACAATCAGGTCATACCCCTAATGATCCCTTGATATTATCTTTTACTATAAATTACTAGAAGAAAATAAATACAAAATGTAGAATTAGATATGAAAACCAAATGCAAAAATAAGTTAAAATAGAATGGATGCAATGCAGAATGTAGTGTCATGTAGAATACAGTATGTGGAATATAGAATTAGGGCAATTTTGTAATTTAAAATTAAATTGAATGTATCAAACAAAATGAAAATGCAAATTAAATAGCAAGAAGGAAAATCTATTAGTGTGTGTGTCCTAAGAGCCAATCATAAGATGATTGTAATAAAGTTCAATGTATTATATTTTATTTTAAGCAATATAATTATTATTTTTGATTTTGTTTTAATATTTGCATAATTTATAACTTAATATAATAATTATCCTTGAAATAGTTTCACTATTCCTAAAATGTCCATAGTCCAGTATTATTGCGAAGAAAATAGCAATAATATATGGAGACTATCATATATAGTGACTAATGATTATGAATTATGGATATGTGATATCAAATCAATATATGGGTAAATTATTAGTAAATAGATGTACTAGACTAACCCGTTGTGAGAATATTACATAGATTATCATGTATCATTAACTATTCTCATGTGACTATAATACATGTAGTCGTTTGACCTAAAGTCACTATAGTTCCCTACATAAGGAGTCACATACTTTAATGCTATTCTACGTCACCTTTAATCAAGATCATGTGAAGGATAATGATTGGGTATGTCACAAATCATACAAAGGGATGTGAGTGATATAGATAGGATTGTTTCTCATGTATAAAAGAGTGATATCCTTAGGCCCTTTGATTAAGTGAGACTAAGAAATGCATAACCGTACTTAAATGGATTAATATGTGATATTGATCATTTGTTTAAATTAGTCTACTTAGTACCAAGAAACATGGATTGAACATTGATGAGGATGAAACACTCCAAACCTCTAGTTCAATTTAAATATTGTTACAAAAGGGATTACATTTCAAAGTGTTGTTCATACATTAGGTAAATATCAAATCACAGATATTCTTACTACTTAGGTGGTAATGATGTATTGCTAGATGCTGTTCACTGTCTATAATTCATAGATAGGTCATTGCCGAAATAGTAAGAACCTATAAGGTCACATGAAAGGAGTAGGAATGAGACTTTAATTAATTATGCTTTAATTAGATTAAAATCCTATTAATTGGGTTTATTATTTTATGCATATATATTGTCAAAGTAATAATATATATTATTATTCACGTAATATATAATATATTATGTGATATTATTTGATATTAAAGTAATATTAGATAATTATGTCATTTGATATTAGATAACTAATGGATAAGGCCCATCTTTCCTTACTTTGACATGATAAGGATAAAGTTTTAGTGATTAAGTGAAATTAAAAGTTAGAGGTGGTTTCCTAGTAGGACTACGAAAGTGGCATGCCTTAGTTCTATAAAAAGAGAATGAAGGCATCACTTTGAAATATACATATGAACTACCACAAAAAAAAAACCACACCAAAAACTCTACTCCTGTGTGAAAGGAACATCTCCTAGAAAATTTAAGAGTTAGAGAAGTCATCATTCACTTTGTATGGATACTATAGAGGTACCATCGAGTGATTGTACTTGTGATTTGTGATTTGCATTTCAAGAGATAATTCTTTTAGACAAAATTCTTAATCTATATTCCTATGTATTAATTTTGGGAAGGTTTCAGATAATTCCTTTTTTAAAAAAAGAATTCACTATGCTTAAGTGTATGTGAAACCCAACAAAATCAATGTAATGAAATAATCAATTGAAGGAATTAAGATGCTCTAATTGGACTAATTATAGATTAATTAATCTTTGACTTTTTTAATTAATTCTTTAACCTTGATTACCTAAAACCCCTATAATAATTCATGAATCCTACACTAGATTAACATTTAGGATTTGATCAATTAAGTTTAGCTAAAGTAAGTAACTACTATAATCCCTAAGCTAAATCAAAATTAATTTGATGATAGAATTTAATTGAATTGAGCAATTAAATTAGAAACCTCCAAATTAATTCCTTAACCATCTACCCTTATGTGTAAAATCATGATTTACCAACTACAATTCAATATCAAAATAGCAAAGTAAGAGAAAATCATAAGGATGAATATCAATTATACAAATTAACATCCAACACAAATAATTTCAAGAAATCAGCACAAGTAAATAGGGGAAAAATTAATTAAAGAAAGTTAACATTACAAATCATAATCTTATAATCCGATAAAGGAGAGCCTCAAACTCCTTGAATTAACTAAAAAAATTATCTTTTCATGGCTAGAGAATACAAGCTAGAAGAAAAGAAAGAAAATTTGTCTACTAAATATGTCTAAAGTATCTTGTGTCTAATGAGTTCTCCCTTTCTATTTGACCAAATTAACCTAAAACCCTATTGAATTTGGATTATATGTCTCTTAAGATTACAATAATGGAGCCTTCCTAATTTTTAGAAGCCTAAACCTATTTTTTTACAAGGCAATTAACTCTCATAGTTATAGTAGTGAATTCTCATAAATCTAAATTCCAATCAGTTTAAGACTATTGAAACAAGGTAATTTGGATAATACATAAACGCAAAAGTTGTAAAGCAAGGTCTTATGGGGATTTAGTGCTAGTTTTAGGTTAATTGGACCTCTATAGCTCTAAATATAGCCTAAAAATTAAAGCTAATTTAGTTAAGATAAGGATAAAGCTTCAACTTCTCAGCTAGATAAGGCCTTGAAAGAGTCCAACTGGGCTTTAATCAAAATACCAAAGTTGTTCATATTTCTTTAAGCTTTCCAACAATATAAAGATCTCTCCAATCTAATATCTATAGCCCAAGATATAGCTAAAAATAGAAATAGTGTTAAAATCTAGCATAAACTAAATAAATTCATCATATTGTAAAACCAACCTTAAATTATAAAACAAGACTAATTTTGTAAAATTAAACATGTGTAACTCATTAAGAGACATGAAATAGGAGAAAATAACATAGTAAATATTTTTTAATTAAATTCCCCTGCCTTAGCTCTTGCATGTCCTTGAGCAAGACATAACTTTATTCAAAACTAAAAAGGCAAAATACTTTACTTTTCAAAAACTTCAATTTCACAAATTCACAAGCAAGAGATAAATAAAAGTTAGCAAGAAACATAACACATCATAAGAAAAAAAATCTTAACAAACTTGAAACTAACCAATATAGCAACTTTATTCAAAAAGAGTAGATTAATATGATAGATTCTCATGAGATTCACTTTCTAACTTTCAAGTGTATGGGATAAATGTTTCACTCAAGTGCCTTCCATGAAATTGCTCTATCATAAGCTTGTTAATCATTTAATCTCCACCACTCAAATTACATGTATAACACAAATTAAAAGAACTTTATTTAAGGTTATAATATGGTTAAGGAAAAAGGAAGGAAAATAATAATATAAACGATTAAAAACCAAAGAAATTAATGGAGTATTTGAATAAAAAACATATAAGCAAACCATAAATAATTATAACTCAATACAACAATCCAAATTCAAATTCAAATTCAAACACTTCTCACCTTCTTTGTTTTTTCTTTTTTTCCTTTCTTTCTTTCTTTTTTTAATTCAATTCATTTTTTTTTCAATTTTTTGCTTAATTATTTTTTTCATTTTTCTTTCTTTTCTTTTCTTTTCTTTTTTTATTTTTTTGCATTTTTTCTTTTTCCTTTTTTGAAATTTTCTTTTTCTTTTTTTTTTCAACCAACCTTTGAACTTGAAGTTGATAAATTTTCACAACACATAAGCTTATAGACTCCTACATCTATTCAAGAATCTATCTCACAAAAATTCAAATGCTCTACTAATCCTTAAGGTTAGGTAAAGATATTTTTTTTTCATTAGAAAAATTGTACATAGGCTAATCAACAAAGGAAGGGCAATAAAAGCTTAAGAGGGTTAAACAAAGATAAGAACTCAAGGTTAGTTATATGACTTTAGCTTAAACAAAGAAAAAATGCCTTTATTTTTTTTATGCATGCATGTGTAAAATGTAACATAAAAAAGAATTAAAGCAAATTCTAGAGAAATAAATCACAAAAGAACATCACACTAGAAAGGAAAGAGAATAGTATGAATTTTCAAAATAAGGCTAAAAAATCTCACAAGGTAAGTCATGCTACCAATTAAAAATCCATCACTACATCAATCAATTTAAAGAAGCAAAATCATTCATTTAATCATGTTATAAAGTCTTTCTAATTTCAATTGAATCCTACTTATGAAAATGCAAAATATTCATCAATGGAAAGTAACTAAAATGATTCAAAAAGGACTCAAAAATAAGTGAAAAATATACTTTTTATTATTTTTTAAATTTTTTAATTTTTTTAAAGACTCTTAAAAGTATAAAAACATAAAACTTAAAATAAATCCTAAAAGTCTCTCTCCCTTATACTTAAATTTTTCATTGTCTTCAATATGAAGCATATCAATATCATCAAAAACAATATTAAGAAAGATAAAGAACATGTAAATAAAAGAAATGGGTAAGAGAAAGCAAATCATTCATTCAATCTTTGGCTAGGCCATGGCTTCAATTGCCTTAACCATGACCTACAGGAAGATTGGCTACTTTCATTGCTTCCCCGTGGACAACCTTAAAATCATCTATGAAAGAGATGCTTTGAAATTTTGAATCATCCACCACAATTTCTCCAAGTCCCATTCTTAAATTATTTTTGCTTGAATATTCAAAATCCTCCTGGATAACAAATTTAACATAATTAATAAAATAGTTAGAATGGTTAATATGAAAGCACTCTTTTCCCTCAAAAGGTAGGATGTCCTCATTATCATTTTTTTTAGTAATTTTTAAAACAACATTCTCATTTTCATCACCTAAAAATGCAAAATTTTTAACACAAATATCATATGGAATAGCACTATATTTACAAGGACATTCATGGCTATCAACACAATGCATAAATCTAGAAATTTTAAGGAATTTAGCATGTCATCATGGACAACATTAACATGAAATTCAGAATCAACACATATATAACTAATAAAATAAAAAATATAAACATCAAAATTGGAAAAAATAAAAATAGCAACAAAAATAATAGAATCAATAATCATAGATTGAAAACTAGAAAATTCAAGATGAAAATTAGCAACATAAAAAGGATTAGGAGGAGGAATATCATGCAATACGGGCTCCAAAGTTCAAAGAAAGGATATAGAATTATTTTGCATGGCTTTAAAAATGTCCAACTTGGCTATGACATGATTAAACTCTATGGTTAATGTTCCATTTCAAACATTAATTATGGCTTTTACTATTTTAAGAAAAGACCAAGTAAGAATGATTAGTGGAAGAAAAGACTAACCAAGAATGATTGGTGGAAGAATGTTGGAATCCTTGATTTCTATCTTCAAAATGTACAAATCTACTAGAAAAATGAGGCCATCAACTTACATTAGAATATCTTCAACAACACCCAAGGGATCTACTAGCTAATTGCATAACTAACCTTGTTTCTTTCAAAACTCCTAAATTCAAGGCATTAAAAATAGAAGGGGGTATGTGCTGGAAATCACGCATCATACATGCACAGCGGAATAAAATTTTTGCATGATTTCCACCAAGGATCCATGCGAATTTAGAACGCCATAGATTAGGGATTAGGGTTTATACCTTTCGGCCAAAAATCTTCTGACCGCTACAGCAAGTCCGATCTGCTTCCAAATCACGAACCGGAATAGAATCCAGTAAATCAGATCACCAGTACAACATTTATGTGGCTGCACCTCTGTGGTATCCACACGAACCCGTGAATCACCGATGAATGTCCGCTACACACACCGGTTGGAATTGATCTCCTTACACCTCGTAGTCCTAGCTACACCTCTTCAAGGATTTTGGTCAAGGAGAGGTACTAGGATTTTCTATGCTTTTGCTTGGGGTGCGTGAATAATGAATAGCAATCCTATTATTACCCAATAAGCCTATTTAAATAGGTGCATAGAAAAACTTAACCTATTTGGGCTTTATTCCATGTATAATTATAGGCCTACTTTGGGCCTTATAATTATAACATGAATTCCCAAATATTAAGCCCAAACAATTTGGTCCATTAATTCCAAATTCACTAGGCTAGTGTGCGACCCTACAGGCTCTCATTACGTTGGCAATGACCATTAATCATATTAATGATCATAAACAATGATTGGTGTCTAGCAACACATCATTGTTACCTAAGTAATGTGAAAGTCGGTGATTTAACTAAACCTTTACACGCGATCATCACTTATGTCCTTTTGTCCTATACATCTAGATTGAGCACGAGACATGGACCGTGTCATTCCCATATAGCCCAATTTTAAAGTTTCTTGATTCCTAAGTAAGCTGACTAAAACAAATGTAATCGACATCTCATGTCAATTCATTTGAGCATGGCCATGCATTTACTCAACTTTACTTAATCAAGGGGCCCATAGATGTTATTCTTGTTATATAGGAGGGACAAATCCCATCTTGATCACACAAACCCCTCCGCATGATATGTGACATATCCAATATCTATCCTTGCATTCATTTAACCATTAGTGACATAGAATAGTATCAAAATATGAAACTCACATGTAGGGAACCTTGGTGATCTTAGGTCAAAGGACCATATTAATAATGATCACTAAGAACCACTTATGACACTCATATAACGATCCATGTAGTGTTCTTAATATGGGTCGGTCCAGTATACAAGTTCTCTAACTTGTACTCATGTGTAAACTTAATATCCCATATAAGTCTTCACACATGCTAGTATTAACATATCAAAGCAACCTAATCCACAATGATATACGACTAGGGACATTTAAGAATACAATTATTCTAAGGTTATTATCATAATTGAATATATTACGCAGATAATATATATAAATATAATAATTAGAATTACCATTAAAATAACATGATTCAAAATTACAAACACCAATATGATTGGTTTTAGGGCATATACACTAACAGTATGATATTAATGGATGCTCCTAAGTCTAACATGGCATGCTCTATTCTAGTTTTTCCTATGATGCTTGGAATGGTAAATGTGTCTAGATCTTTGCTTTTATTGGTAATTTTTTTTAGATGATTGTAGACACATTTGCCCCTATACTTACTTTCTCATCATCCTTTAGTTTTCTCTTATTGATACACAAATTTTTCGAGAAGTTAGCATATCTTAGAATTTGTTTAATCAAATCTAGTAAAGATATGTTAGCTTTAACTTTTCTAAAGGAATCTAAAACCTAGTTTTTCTTCCTCCATTTTCTTTTGGTGAAAAATTCTTCTTCTTAGAGAAGGGAAGGGACAAGGAAAATCAATGGAAGGTAAGGCTATAGGGAAAGAGTTTACCTCACTATCACCATTTTTTTTTATTTTTTTATGTTTTCTAGTTTATTTTTTATTTCTTATTGATTGCTTATTTTTACTTGATTATCTATTAGTTCATTAGCTGCTAGTTAATGTCTTGGTTTTGGTTGATTACCTGTGGATTTGGTTAATTTTAGTTATGTAGGCTTGTCAATTTCCCTACTACTTCTCAGCATAAAGCATTCACCTTCCTTATTCTTTGTGTTATTGGAAGATGGTTGGCTAAAACCTTTTGCTTTGAGCTCACTAATAATGGAAGTTAATTGGCTAATTTATGTTTGCTGATTTGTAATGGTGGCCTTTGTTCTTTGCTAAAATTGCAAGTTATTTACTACCATTTACTTAACTAATTCTTCAAATGATAACTAAGGAGAGGATGAAGGTACTTCTGGTTCAGGAGTAAGATTTTATTGTAATCAATTATATGTAGGAGAAGGACACTAAATTGGACTAGGATTGGTATTGTATTTGAAAATTTGATTTTTTCTCTCCAACTAAGATACTAAGCTTGCTACTATTGGTAGAATTAGTTAGGCTACTAAAATAAGTACTCATTCTATTATTGGAATTAAGGCTTAGCAGGATAAATGGTTATTACATAAGCTAAAGGAGGAGGACACTTATCTCTTGTAAAGTTAGATAGGAATCGATTAGATGGTTTGCACATGAGCAAATGTTAGAAACTTTAGTGGAAGGGGTAGTTACTTCTTGCTATCCAATAGCTATTTATCTAACTAAAGATGTTAACTTATCCAGCTTGTTTTCTAGTCTTTGCTGATTTGAATTAGGGATATTTAGTTCATGCAAACCTTTGGTTGTAGTAGCATAATTCTTGATCCAAAATGTTATGAATTTGCTCCTATATTTGCAATTAAATCTCAAGTTGCTGTTGGAGTCTTATCTACCAATGCACCACCACTTATTGCATCTATCATGATCCTATCCATTAGAAAAAAAACCTTCATAAAAGTATTGGATTAAAAGCTCCTCACTGATTTGGTGGTGTGGACAACTAGCATAAAGCTTTTTAAACCTTTCTTAGTATTCATATAGTGTCTTGCCACTTATTTGCCTAATGCCATAAATCTCTTTTCTTATTGCAGCAGCTCTAGAGCAAGGAAGAATTTTTCAAGGAAGAGCTACTTCATATTAGTCCAACATGTCACTAATCTTGGTCATAGATAGCAAAGCCAATCTTTGGCAACATCAACTAATGAAAAAGGAAAGCCTCTAAGCTTGATATGGTCTTCAGAAATCCCTTGAGGCTTCATGGTAAAATAGACCACATGGAATTCCTTTAAATGCTTATAAGGATTTTCACTTGCAAGACCATAGAACTTTAGAAGCAAACGTATCAGACTAGACTTGAACTCAAAGTTAGCATCTAACTTAAAATATTAGATGCCTAATAGTTGGTAGGTAATATTAGAGGTAGCTAATTCTTTCAAAGTTCTATTGTTATTTGCCATATTTTTTGAGTTATCTAAAGTGTCAAAATAAGGGGTAGGAAAGTTAGAACTACCTATACTTTTATTCCTATGAAGGGAATGAAAAATCTTATGAATTTTAGAATCAAACTTAAGCAATTCAATAGCACTTCACGTTGTCATACACTATCACTACATAGCATTACACTAAGGGGCAATAAGAACATAGAAACATAAAAATGACAATTCATTATGGAAAATCACCCTAAACATATCTAATTAACCTATCTAGATATTTTTAAAAATTATGAGACCACCATAAAAAGTTTGCTATAACCACGCAGAGCCTAAAAATGTAATAAAAAATCTTTAAAAAAATTTAAAAAATGATCAAAATAATAGAATTTAACTAAAAAAATAGGACACTTCAAGAGAAAATCTTGCAAAATTTTGATAAGAAAAATTAAAACTAACTCTTATAAAAATTTTAGCTCAATTATAGCTAGTGAGAGCTAATATGGTTCCAAAAGGGTTAAGGGGCAAACTTGTGTAAAACTAGCTTTTGGGGCTAAAAACCTCTATTTTAAGGTAGAATGAAGTAGAATATGATGAAATATAATGAATTGAAGTGGAGGAACACATAGAAATCAAAGAACACAAAAGAATGCAAGTATATGCAAAGAAAAAAACTATAGTTACTATAAAATGCAAGTAAAGCAATATCATATGCAACTACAAACTAGAATGTTTGAACAATTATGTAAAATACTGCTAGTACAATGGCACCAAATTTTTTATTAGCATATCGTAATATACCAAAGTTAGATTAAAAAACTAGTTTACTATAAAATAATATAGTATAGTGGTACAACCAGGTTATATCCCTAATGATCCTTTAATATTATCTTTTACTATGAATTACTAACATAATATAGACATAAAATGTAGAATTAAATATGAAAATAGAATGCAAAAACAAGCTAAAATAGAATACAATAGAATAAATGCAATATGATAATAGAATGCAATACAAAATGTTGTGTTTTGTAGAATGCGGTATGTAAAATATAGAATTAAGGGGTTTCTCAATTCACAAGTAAATTGAATGTATAAAACAAAATGAAAATGCAAAGTAAACAACAAGAAAGAAAATCAATGTAATAAAATAGCCAATTCAAAAATTTAAGATGCTCTAATTGGATTAATCATAAATCAATTAGGATTTAGCATTTCTAAATAATTCTTCAGCCTTAAATTACCTAAAACCCCTATAATAATTCATGAATCCTTGCTAGATTAACATCTAGGATTTGATTAATTAAGATTAGCTAAGTTAAGTAACCACTATAATCCCTAAGTTAGATTGAAATTAATTTAATGATAAAATCCAATTGAATTAAAAAATTAAATTAAAAGCCTCTAAATTAATCCCTCAATCCTTTGCCCCTATGTATAAAACCATGATTGATTAATCATAATTTAACATCAAAATAGTAAAGTAATAGAAATCACAAGGATGAATATTAATTATACCAAATCAACATCCAACACAAGTAATTTTAAGAAATCAATATAAGTAAATAAGGAAAGAGGAAAATTAATTAAAAAAAAGTTAACATTATAAATCATAATATTATAATCTAGTAAGGGAGAGCCTCAAACTCTTTAAATCAACTTCAAAAATTACCCTTCCATGGCTAGAGAACATAAGCTCGAAGAAAAAAAAGAAAAGCAAGTTGTTGAATGTGTCTAAAGTCTTATGTGTCTAATGAGTTCTCTTTTTTTATTTTACCTAATTAACCTAAAACCCTATTGGACATGAATTATATGTCCTTTAGGATTAAAATAATGTGGCCCTTCTAATTTTTAGAAGTTAAGACCTCTTTTTTTATAAGATAATTAACTCTAACAGTTACAATAATGAATTTCCTGCAAGTTTGACTTCTAATCAATTTAAAACCGTTAAAACAAGGTAATATGGGCAATCTAAGCACAAAAGTTATAAAATTAGGTCTTATAGGAATTTGGGCACTAGTTTAGGTTAATTGAACCTCTGTAACTCCAAATATGGCCTAAAAATTGAAGTTCACTTAGTTAGGATAAAGACAGGACTTCAACTTCTTGGTTATATAAGATTTTGAAAAAGTTCATAGTGGGCTTTGACCAAAATATCAAAGTTGTAGATATTTCTTTAAGTTTTTCAATGATATAAAAATCTCTTCAATTTAACATCTAGAGCCCAAGATATAATTAAAAAATAGAAATAGTGTCAAAATTTAGCATTAACTAAATAAATTTAAAATATTATAAAATTAATCTCAAATTATAAAACAAGGCTAATTTTATAAAATTAAGCATGTGTAACTCACTAAAAGATATGAAATAAGAGGAATTAATATAGTAAATATTTTTATTCATCATATAACATAAAGAAAAGAAAGATGTAGTAGTATGGGTGCAAGTTTCGACCATATTAGAAAATAGGAGAAAGAACATGAATTTAATTCTTGGAAAATGTAAATTCAAATGAATATAAAGGTTTAATAAGTTACATAATTTTTTAAGAAGAAATTGCATAAGAAAATAATAATAAGAACTTTTAACCACATCCCATGTTTTGGCCATTAGGGTGTTCATAAGGAAACATGGAGTTTTAAATCCTTAAAGAACATATACTTAAGGAGAAAAAGTTTTAATATTTACATAACCTTCAGAAAGGATATATAAGAACAAAAATCATATAAACCTTTAAAGTCATCCTTAAGTTTTGGCTCCAAGAGTAAGATAGAAGTGGACTCTTAACTCTAAAATATTAATTCCATATATAAATAAAGTTTAAAATCACTTGTACATAATTGATAATTTACATTGGTTCATAAATGTCAAATTACAATAAAACTAATGTTTATTTTGATGTGGTAACATTTTTTGAAATTATATAAAAACTTAAGATGACAAAATACAACTGACATCTAAACATTGTGTGGAAACTTATAACATCTATTTTAAACTTAACCATAATTTAAAATGCAATTCAAAAGCCTCATTAAAAATTATGAAATCATACAACGTCGATTTTAGTCAATAATTATCATTTAAATGGCATTTCAAAAGTCTTATTGGAAACTATAGAAACATAAGATGTTAGTTTTAATTAATAGTTGTTGTCTAAAAGTTATTCAAAGAGTCACATTGGAAATTACAAAATCATATGATGTGGATTTCATTTAATAATTGACATTTATTTTTTTCCTATAGATCATCATTTAAAATCCATCTTTCCATGTGAACTTTTTTAACATTCCTTATATCTTCTCTCAAGTATGATGAGTTTAATACATAATGTTATTGTTGATCTCTCACTCTATATTCATTAAGAAAGTTTACAATGGAAAAACCTTAACTTTCATTTCTCTTCTATTGTATACTTTTTCGTTTCTTATAGATTAAAAGTGGAATGAAAGAGTTAGTGAATGGAAAAATTAATGAACTCTTACTCCTTTTTCATTGAAAAAGTGTATAATGGGAGAATCTTAAACCTTAGTTCTTTCCTATTATACAATCTCTCATTTTCCAATAGAATGTACAAACTAAATAAATTTAAGTAATAACATTAGAGTTTGCATTGAGAATGAAGACTTTTATATATAGTAATTTTTTCATTATTTTTTGTGTATTCATATATAAACATGTAGTTTTTGTTCATTAATGATTTAGTGCAGTTATTTTGTACAAATTTATATAGATATTATCTTTCTTTACTCATCTATTTGTACTTTCATTATAAATAAAGTACCAATGATTAAAATTTTTAAATTTACAAAATTATTTCTCTTTACTCATTCGTATGTTGTTTTTACTTAAAATTTTATAATAGATATTTGGATTATATAAATTAATAAAGAAAAGATATATCAAAATGAATATAATGTTATATGTTAAATTGGTTTAAAAATAACTTTCTTTTCATATTCAATTACTTATATAATTGAAAATTGCAATAATGCTAAGGAAATGAGAAACATAAAATTATCAATTTTAGGTTTAACTTATGCCTAACATGATGAAATTTTCTTGAAATATATGAGGATAGGGGTGCTTAACGAACGGACCAGACCAAAATCCATTTTGGAAACAGGCTTAAACTAGCTGGTCTGGTCCGATCTGCAAGCCTATTGAACCAGACCGCAAACCGATCCATTTTTTTTATTCACTTTTTAACTTATATTTTATCATTTATCATTTGTTATATTTTTATATTTTTATATTTTTTATTTTATTTTTATGTATATAAATTTTATTTTTATATTTATATATATTGTTATATTCATTAATTTTATTATTTATTTTAATTTTTATTATGTTTAATTCTTTTAAAAATTTGTATTCATTTTTTAAAAAAATTGAATTGTATTTTATATTAAATTATAATATAAAAATAATTTATAACTTATTTTATTTTTTAAAATATAAATATCATTTAAATTATTAAATATAATTTTTTTAAAAAAAATAGGGGTTGGTCCATTTAGGCTTGCGGACCAGTCTAATCCATTTCCAGTCCAGTCTGCTTTGGTCTGCGGCCTGCACAGACTAACCCATTTAGGCCCATTTTTTAATGGGCCTAAATTTTCAATTTCGGTCCGCATGAAGTCCACGGACCGATCCGTTTAGCCCGCGGACTTTTGACTCGTTAAGCTCCTTTATATGAGGATATCTAAATGAATGTTATTTATAAAAAAATTTAAATAAATGTAACTGAATACTTCTAAATGAATGAATTTATGAAGTTTAAATGAGACAAACTAAAGAAGTCTAAATAATGAATTTATGAAGTTTAAATGAATGAATTTGAAAATAAATTTAACAATGATAATTAATGAATGACTTATAACATTTTTTTACTATTATGTAAGTTTATTTCTATCATTATAATTATTCATCAACAATTTACGCATCATTTTAGTTCTTAACTAATATCTTAAGTCATTATAACTATACATATAGGCAAGCTTATAACATTGATTTTTAATTAATAATCAAAATTTAATTATTTTGCTACCAGCTTATAAATAGAGCTTCCTAACATCAAATCTAGAACATTGAAGATAGATCTCCTTCCATAAAAAAGAGGACTTTTGATTTAGAGGTATAGATGTTAGTATTTGATATTACCATGGCTATTTGGAAAGTTCAAGGAATTTTCAAAGTTTCTTACAAAAACTCATATCCACACCTTAGAAGGAGCCCTAAGAAATTCTTGAATTTTCTTAATAACCTAGGTAATGTTAATACTAT
The DNA here is from genome assembly GCA_020226215.1 of Sindora glabra. Classification (NCBI taxonomy): domain Eukaryota; kingdom Viridiplantae; phylum Streptophyta; class Magnoliopsida; order Fabales; family Fabaceae; genus Sindora; species Sindora glabra. Next base: position 14,721,219 of record CM035229.1, on the reverse strand, counting down.
AGTCTACATACTTTATCTCAAAAGCCTTCTTTGTTAATGGATTTCAAAAACCATTCCTTTTAGAAGGCTTTGGAATTGATCTAAGTTCTTTCCAAGAATTTGCATCCATACTTTAGCCATAAACATGAAAATTCTATAAAGCATTTGTAAAAAGTTTAAGCAAGAATCCTTTCAAATTCTTTATAGAATGTTTATCTTCATTACTAAAATATAGACATAAGTCCTTTAATTGAAAGAACTTGAGGGGATTGAGATCCTTTATAATGTTGAATATTACATTCTAAACCATTCATCTTAATCTTAAAAATTATCTTCTATAGTCATGGGCATCATATCAAATCATAGTTATCTTTTGCACTTAAATAAATGGTGATGAGTATATCTATGGTTTGATGGGATTATCATGATCATAAGATTTGAAGGATTTCTAATTGTACAAAATTAATATCATTTGTTATCCTTTTATTGACATTAAAGTGCTTGATTTCTTCATTTTCTATAAGGCTCTAATGCTTATTGCATTTCAATGTGAAAATCGATATGTTACTTCTTCTATGTGCTGTGTTAAACTTTGATAAACATAAAACAAGAAAGACATCTATTTTCATATTAAAACATATAAACCTTGAAGAGTTTATAAATAATAAACCAATCAAGCACCTCAAGGTTAATAGATACAAAATTGATTGAATCAAATACCTTAAAAGCTATCAAGCAATATGGAGTAATTATGAATAGATGATAATCACTTTTCCTTTTAATTTTTATGGAGATGCCATTGATGTTTATTATAAATGTAAAGTGTGTTGTTCATTGAAAATAATAGTTTTTTGTTGTATATTTTCATGAATTGATATGGAAATATATAAAATAGAATAATATATTTTTCATAATATATTATCTTTTTTCTTATTTTTATTTCAATTACATTCAATTTGTTATTGTTCTATTTAATTCAATAATAAAAAGACAAGAAATATTTAAAAAAAAAGACATTTATCTATTATGACATCAATTTTTTCTATTGTGATTGACATTGATCATTACATAATAGAATAACATTGTTATATTCAAGACATTGTTTGTTATGTAGTAACTAATTTGGAAGCTTAAGCCATGGGTGTAAATTAAAAAAGAAAAGGATCAAGCATGGCATAATCTGAAAATAAAAAGTGTGAAGCACAATACCACTTGTAAATTTCATCCCAAAATTGTTTCAACTTTAAAATGATTCTCTGTCTAATAAAGTATGCTCTCATTCTAACTTTAAGATAATTCTCTTCAATTGTGTTTTTGCTCACTAATTATTTTGGAAGATTGAAAGCTTAGTTACTCCTTAAAAAAGTGTGGAATATAAATATAAGATTTTTTTCTTATATTTGTTCTTGCAATTTAGAATCTAGTTTTCTTATTAATCTTATTTTGTTACTTAACATTTTAATGCAACTTTTACAAATTTACATAGGTTAAAATTTTGATCTCATTCATCTCTCTTAGTATTCTTTCATATTATCTACTATTTATTCATATCAAAATATGTGTTACACTAATTTTTCATGAATGCTCATTGAAGTTATGGTATTATATTCAAAAGGCTTTTCTAAGGAGTGCAAATCTCATATATTAAGCAATAGGTATCAAGACATATTTAGTAAAACACCTATCTTTGATTATGGTATTGTATATAGATTTTTGCTATTTTTAATCTTTTGGTATTCAATTTATTCTTCAAGGTTACTTAGATTGGGATTTTCTAGGAAATGTTAGCTTTCTACATTTGGTTAGAAATATAGGGAAATAGAAAGGACGAGGGAATGAGGAACATAGGGTTTAGGATGAAGGAGTAAGAAAATGTGTGGGGCATATGGATAGGGTTAAGATTTAAAGCTAGAGAGTGAGGAATTGGGGTCATGGGTTGGATGGGTGGGGTGGGTGGAAATGCAACATTGGTTATTTAAATGACTTGACATGGTATTATAGGTATTACACATCGGTTTTTAGAAAGTAAATGGCTTTTAATGTTATTTCCCAAGATAATAGAAACATAAATGATGTTTATTTTTTTGGAATAAAAACCAAGGTTATTCTTATATTTTATGATAACTTACTAATCAACATTAAAACCACATACACTACAATGTTTGATTACTCGTCAGTCATTTTCCGATGTTTAATCCTCCCTGTACCCAATATTAATAAACTATTCTATAGTAATGAATACATGAATGAGAGACTTTAATTGACTAAATATAAGGAAAATTTTGAAAAGTAAGGTCACATGTAGTTTATCCCTTTTAAGAAAATAATGTGTAAATATAAATATAGACATTAAATAAATGGAAGTTAAATATTAAGGAGGGCATGGCAATAAATATTTATATAAATGTATATGTGTGTATGTATAGGTATGTGGGTGACTATATGAATTTAAAAGAAAGAAAGGACCTAAGAATCAATGGACATGTAAGAATATATCCAATGAAGAGTGGGAAGGAAGATAAGAGGGAAATGTAAACTAATCACCTAAGAAACATGTTGTGTTTTGAGTAATGAAGAAGGAAGAAGGCAAACAAAAAAAAATAAAGCTTCGATTAAGGAAAACTGAATATAGTTACATAACATGTTCAAGAAATTAAAAAAATGGAATTTTAAGAAGTAAATATATATAGGCTCATTATAGGCCTTAGCAACCCACACCCAAAAGGGGGTGAATTGGATATTTTTAAAACTTTTTCTATTTTTGAAATTCTCTTTGAAAACCCTTTGATTTTGGGAAGTCATGAGAAAATTTTTTATTTAAACAATTCCAAGAAAGTTTTATGAAAACGTTTGTTGCAAGGAAGATATGATAATTCAAGGAATTAGTACAAACTAACTTATTCAACTATCTATAAACAAAGCATTAAGGAGAGAATTCAACAAAGAGGTTTAAACATAACATATAATAATTTAATGCATTTGTACAAAGCCACTCATTTAACTATGCATAGTTGAATAATCAAAAAGAACATGCATAGATAGATTTCGTTTTCAATTATTTAGTTCAAGCTTTCAATCATTTAAGTATTAAGATTAATATTGAAGTAGTTCTCTTCCAATCATTTAATTATTCAAGCAATATCATAAGTTTTATCGCACAATGCATGCAATAAGTTCATCAACCATGCGTGGATAAATCATTAAAAAGTATATGCATAGATATGCATCCCTTTTAAGCATCTAATCATCCAAGCATCAACATAAGCATTCAAACACAATATATTAACAAACAACAATAACAAAATAGAGTATACAACATAATATATCAGTAAAAAGCAATAACAAAATAAAGCAAAAACCAAAAAAATAGAGCAATATACAAAAGCAATAAAAAGATGTCAAACATAAGTGGCTCCAATCTTAAAGATCCAACACTCCAAGGTGTACATCCACTCTCCAAGATTGTGTTTTAAACCACTATTCCTTCAAATTTCAACTAGGCAATTGAAGAACTCTCTTTACGATTCCTTACTCTTCCTTGAGCAAGTTTCACTCTTTACAAGGGATTCCTCACCCTTTACAATCCTAAAGTCATATAAGATGGATATTAACACAAATAAACTCCCTTAGAGAGTAAATAAGACCAATGAAGCTCTAGAATAGAAGAAATTTTATAAAAAGAGCTTAAATCATGATTCAGATGAAGCAAAGTGTAAAACGATGTTTCAAGCTGAAGTTTAGGCCTTCTCTTCTTTGTAATTGATGTTTCTTACTTTATATAGGAAGCCCATGGAGCATTATAACCATTTGGGGTTATTAGGAATGAAAAATAGCCGTTATTAGCCATTATTTGGGCACCAAAATAGTCATAATTGATTGGTGGATTGATGCACCCAAATAAAATTGCAGACTCGACTTTAAAAGGTTATAAATTCTTCATTTTAAGTCCGTTTTGAGCAAATAACCTATCATTAAAAATATATTGAGTATAATTTCAAATGATACTAGTTTCATGCTTATAACTAATATAGTTTTTGATATATGTTTGAAATAATGAGAAAAGGTCAGAAATAGTGAATTTGTAAAAAATTGATTTTGAAACTTAAATTATACAATTCATAACCCTTTCATATCTTAGTCATTTTAGGAAAATGACCTATCCATGGTAAGCTATATGAATCTATTTTCAAATAAAAATAATCTTATGCTAATATCATTTTTACATTTTGAGATATGATCAAAACAATGAGCACATGTCAGAAATGATTGAAATGTAGAAAACTAATTTCTAGACTTATTTTGAAAGAAACATAACTTTTTCATATATTGATCATTTTAAGCAAATGATATGCATATGAAAAGCTCTTTGAGTCTATTTTAATACGGAAAAGGTTTTTAAATTGAATCACAAGTATTTTAGGAGATATGATTAAAAGAATAATCAAAGATCAATATTGAAAATATTAAAACCTCATATATAATTTGTTTTTAAAGTATTCCCATAGGCTATCTTGTAAAATCATGATTGTGGGCTATTATTTTTAAAATATTTTAATAAAGCTAAGATTATGAAAACATGTTTGAGTTCTATATCATGAAAACTCTATTTCATAAGAAAGTTTAAGCTTAAAAATGAAAAAGTATACTAATAAAGTTCCTTGGCTTTTCTTAATGCTTCCGAACTTTCAAAACTTTAATATTCTCATCTTTCAATACTTGGATTGCATATTATTTCTTGCATCTCTTCCTTGTTCACTCTTGAGTTGAGCATGACAAGATTTTTTATTACTCTACTTCAATGCTTACTCTTCTTCATTTTGAACTTTCCTATATAATAAATATAAACTTTGCAAATCATGTAGTTAGTTCAATCTAATATATCAAGATATTGATACATGATTCTCATTTAAAACAAATTAGTACAAGGACATACATAATCATCATATCATATATCTTGATCAATCACATGTTTAATGATGCTTGTATAAAGTATAGCTCTTTTAGCATATAATTAAGCATATGCAACAACCATAACATAGTATGCCTATTAAGGCTTGTATGATATATATTATTTTAACACAAGACATACAATGCTATTGTAACATTCATTTGTCATCATCAAAACTCATCACATAAAACCTTAAGGCTAACACTCATGAAAGGAAAGGGTTTGTTTGCTTGAAAAGTAAAAGAGCTAGAGAAGTTTGTAAATTTGTAAAAATTAAATGTTAGCCTAAATTGTAATGATAAATACAATTAGAACCTTGATTAAAGTAGAGGATATTACAAAATTTTGGTAAGTGTTTTGTATTCAATGTTTCAATTAAAATGGGAAGGGAAAGGAGTACATAGACTTTAAACATTTAAAATTAGGTGGTTAGTAAGTGCTTTTGGTGCACATGTGCTTTGTGGAAAATAAGCATACAGATGTAAGAGAATTAATTAACTTTGGAATAATCACTACTACAAATCTATCATTTAATGTCACATGTTGCCTTATTTTTGTTAGTTAAAGTAAAAACCAAAATCTATAATGATACAATATCATTTTTAAAAATAGGTACAACTTACCACATTGGTTATAATAATAAGCCAATATTCTAAAGCCTTATTTTCTAATGGGAGATGGAAGGTTTATCATAGGGAAACTTAAGACAATGGTTATACATTAAACTAACACCTAAAGAAATGTTAACAATAAAGTAATATTTGTATTCATAATTTTATTGGAAACTATAAAGAATATTGGTGTTTTAAACATTAGTTGCACATGATAATAGATGTCTAAAGGTATTATATAACCAATTAATGTTTATATTTATGATGATATTATTAATTGTAAAGATTATTTATATTTCAATAGTCTACTTATTTAAAATACATTGTAGCATTCACAAGGTGAAGACTTAACATGTCATTTTTTTCTTAAAAAGAAATAATGTCTAAAAGGTATATTAATGGACTTAAGACATTAATTATTTGTTCATAACTAATGTAGAATGTTTTGTATTAACTATAAATTGCCTCCATAGTTTTCTTTCTCTTTTATTCCATTTTTCATTTAGGTTTTCACTTTATTTTTTATTTAAGTGTAATTAGTGGACAATCAATCCTACTTAATCATCAATTGCTAAGATACAAGTCATTGTTCTTAAGCTATCATCTTCTTTTTATCATAATATATGTCAAGTTACCATTTTAAGATAGATAAAGATGACCCTATTTATTTTATGAATTGCTAATTTAATGGAGTGAATATGAGAATAGCAATAGCAATAAAGAGTAGATATTTCTATAAGGGTTCACTAATAATGGCTAAAAGGATAAAAATAGTTGCAATAAATATGAAGGCAAGAAACCATGTCTTTATCCTATGCCATAAAGATAATCACCATCATTTTTCTTCAAAATTGTCACAACTTAATTTTTAGACCATTGTGATTGACATAAAGACATTAACTAGAAATCTTTTCAAACATTTAATTCTCTCAAAACTAGTTATTGTATGAAGAATATGCATGAAGTAGAAATATAAGATTTAAAACTCTACTATAGTTCTTTTTCCTCCTTCTATCATACGTAATTGAATTAAAAAATAACTTTTTTTCTCTAATGAGGTTCAAACCATTATTCAATAGATTGAACTTTATCTTTAAATAAAAACTGAACATATATATATCCATTTTGTAAATGTCATATTGATTACTAGAGATAAATTTTCCTAATAAATTAGTATAGTCTGTTGAAAACTTTACCTGGGAGCTTAAACTAATAAATATACCATAAATCTTGTAATTTTGGAAGTCCTATGTCACTGATATACATGTCGCTATGCACCAAAATTAGTTAAAACTGATATGCTAAAAATATAATGTTGTATAGTGAATCAACTAGGTCGTACCCTCGTGATTCTTTTAATTTTATCTTTTCTAAATGAGTTCCTAACAACATCTAGACAATTGTTGTATTATTGATGTAATGAAAATGAGAGAACTAGTGCAAATAGTATGTAAATGAAATAAAACCATATGTTGTAATAGAGATAGAATTCAATATGCTAAATGCTATATGAAATAAAATGCAAAATGAAAATTATGTAGACTTAGGGGGTTTAGTTGCATAAAATTAAAATGAAAACAATAAAATAAATAGGCATAAAGTAGAAGAAAAATAGTAAGTAAATAAAAATAATTCAAGATACGAAAGCAGTCGATTCAAGGATATAATAGCTCCTAAGATAGATTAATCCTAGATCACTAAACATTTTATTGCTTCAATTAATTTTTCAACCTTGGATTACTTAGAACCCCTACAATAATCTATGAATCCTAATCTAGATTACCATCTAGAGTTTAGTCAATTGAAATTAGTAGATGAATTAAGCAACCACCAAAACCCTTAAACTAAATCAAAATTGATTTAAAAATAGAATTTAGTTGATTTAGGAAATTAAATCAAATGCCACTAAAGCAATCCTCTAACCCTCTATCCCAAGATGTAAAACCAAGATTAACCAATCATAATTTCACATTTAAATAGAAAAAGAATAGAAATTAAGAGATTGAGTACCAATTATACCAAATTAGCACTTAACATAAGCATAAACAATTGGGGAAAGAGGAAAATTAATAGGAGGAAATTAACATTACTAATTAAGATCTCATAATCCTTGAAGAAAAGAGCTTCACAATCCTTGAATCAATCAAAAGTCTTTAGCCTTCCATGGCTTAAAAACAAGAAAACAAGAAAAGAAAGAAAATTGGTGTTGCTGAATTTGTGTATAAAGTTTGAAGTCTAATGAGTCTTTCCTCTATTTATTTAACCTAATTAAGCTAAAATCCTATTGGACTATAATTGTATGGATTTTAAGATTACAATAATAAGGCCTTTCTAATTTTTAGAAGCCCAAACCTATTTGTTACAAGTCAATTAAATCCAACAGATAAATCAATGAATTCTCGCAAGTCTGACTTCTAGCTAATCTTTTACTATGGAATCCATGTAATTTGAAAAACTCATAGGCTTGTGTCTTGTGAGAATTTGGGCACTAGCTGTAGGTTAATCATACTGTTATAACTTTAGATATGACCTAAATACTACTGGAAATCGCGCATCATACATGCACAGCGGAATAAAATTTTTGCACGATTTCCACCAAGGATCCATGCGAATTTAAAACGCCATAGATTAGGGATTAGGGTTTATACCTTTCGGCCAAAAATCTTCTGACCGCTACAACAAGTTCGATCTGCTTCCAAATCACGAACCGGAATAGAAACCAGTAAATCAGACCACCAGCACAACGTTTATGTGGCTGCACCTCTGTGGTATCCACACGAACCCGTGAATCACCGATGAATGTCCGCTACACACACCGGTTGGAATTGATCTCCTTACACCTCGTAGTGCTAGCTACGCCTCTTCAGGGATTTTGGTCAAGGAGAGGTGCTAGGGTTTTCTATGCTTTTACTTGGGGTGCGTGAATAATGAATAGCAATCCTATTATTACCCCATAAGCCTATTTAAATAGGTGCATAGAAAAACCTAACCTATTTGGGCTTTATTCCATGTATAATTATAGGCTTACTATTGGGTCTTATAATTATAACATGAATTCTCAAATATTAAGCCCAAACAATTTGGTCCATTAATTCCAAATTCACTAGGCTCTAAGTGTGCGACCCTACAGGCTTTCATTACGTTGGCAATGACCATTAATCATATTAAAGATCATAAACAATGATTGGTGTCTAGCAACACATCATTATTACCCAAGTAATGAGAAAGTCGGTGATTTGACTAAACCTTTACACGTGATTATCACTTATGTTCTTTTGTCCTATACATCTAGATTGAGCACGAGACATGGACCGTGTCATTCCCGTATAGCCTAATCTTGAGGTTTCTTGATTCCTAAGTAAGCTGACTGAAACAAATGTAATCGACATCTCATGTCAATTCATCTGAGCATGGCCATGCATTTTCTCAGCTTTACTTAATCAAGGGGCCCATAGATGTTACTCCTATTATATAGGAGGGACAAATCCCATCTTGATCACACAAACCCCTCCGCATGATATGTGACATATCCAATATCTACCCTTGCATTCACTTAACCATTAGTGACATAGAATAGTATCAAAATATGAAACTCACATGTAAGGAACCTTGGTGATCTTAGGTCAAAGGACCATATTAATAATGATCACTAAGAACCACTTATGACACTCATATAACGATCCATGTAGTGTTCTTAATATGGGTCGGTCCAGTATACAAGTTCTCTAACTTGTACTCATGTGTAAACTTAATATCCCATATAAGTCTTCACACATGCTAGTCTTAACATATCAAAGCAACCTAATCCACAATGATATATGACTAGGGATATTTAAGAATACAATTATTCTAAGGTTATTATTATAATTGAATATATTACGCAAATAATATATATAAATATAATAATTGGAATTGCCATTAAAATAACATGATTCAAAATTACAATTACCAATACAATTGGTTTTAGGGCATATACACTAACAAATACAAAATTTGTTTAACTAGGATAAAGACACAACCTCAACTTCTCAGCCACATATGATCTCTAAAACGCTTGAATTAGGCTTAGACCAAAACATAAAATCTCTTTTTTAACTTTTCAACAATATAAAGTTATCTCAATCTAATATCCAAAGCTCAAGATATGATTAAAAAATAAAAATAGTATTAAAATCTAACATTTACCAAATAAATTCATAATATTATAAAATTGACTACAATTTATAAAATAAGGCCTAATCAGAAAAATTAAGTAAATGTAATACCTAAGAGATATAAAATAGTGAAAAATAAAATAATAAATAATTTTCTCACTACTCACCTTTAAGAAAATAGAAATATCAAAAATTTTCTTTTTCTTTCTTTTTATGTGAGAATTTGAAATGAAGATCACAGTCACTTCTTTAAGGGTCAAGTTAAACATCAAAATAAGTTTAGGAAGAGCTAGTGAAGTGAATTGAAAAAAAAATCATTTAAAGCAATTATTTTCCTTATAGTAAGGTTTAAATTATACAATTTCCTAAAATAGCTTTATCATCAACTTCTCAAAATGTAGAAAATAGTGTCACAAAAGGTTCTTCAAAGGGATTCCTATGAAGGAGTTAAAAACCATTTAGAAAACAATAGCTTAAACCATAAAATGAACATGATAGAATAGGACTAGGTGGTAATACTCAGTGAATTAGTCAATCTTGCCTTGTTTTTAAAACACTTTGGAGATAGCTTCAAAAATCATAAATTGGACATTATTCTTGGAAAGTTTAAATAACTTAAAGACATTTTTTCCTTTTTGAAAAATGGAATACCTTTATAGTTAGAGAAATCACTATTTATCCTTGAAAATTTTCAAAAGCCTTATCAGTTTGTGAACTAAAAATTTTCCTACCTTTCGTACCAAAATATGTAATAGATAGTGATTACAATGTTACTAAGCACCAAAATTAGATTAAAAACTAATTTGCTAAAATAATACAGTATAGTGGTACAACTAAGTCATACACCTAGTGATCCATTGATATTACCTTTTACTATGAATTACTAATAGTATGCAAAAACAAAATGCACAATAGAATACAAAAACAAATATAAAAATAGAATGCAATAGATGTTAACAAAATAGATGCACTATACTAATAGAATATGCAAAATGTTGTCTACTGTATGTAAAATTATGCAGTAACAAAATGTAGAACATAAAATTAAGGGGTTTATGAATTTAAATTGAATTGAATGTATTAAACAAAGCAAAAACACAAAGCAAATAATAAGAAGGAAAACTAATGTAATAAAATAGTCGATTTAAAGAATTGAGATCTCTAGTTTGGATTAATCATTAATCAATTAGGATTTAGCTTTTCTAATTAATTCTGCAATCTTGAATTACTCAAAATTTCTATGATAATTCATATATCCTATACTAGATGATCATCTAGGATTTAATCAATTAAGATTAGCTAAATTAAGCAATTGCTATAATTCCTAAGCTAGACCAAAATTGATTTAATGATAAAATTTAGTTAATTTAAGAAATTAAATTAGAAATCTCCAAACTAATCCTTCAATCATTTGCCTTTATATGTAAAACTATGTTTTATCAATGACAATTTGATATCAAAATAGCAAATAATTAGAAATCACAAGGATGAACATCAATTATATCAAATCAACATCCAATACAAGTAATTTAAGAAATCAACATAAGTAAATAGGGAAAGAAGAAAATTAATTAAGAAAAGTCAATATTACAAATTATAATCTCATAATCTGGTAGAAGAGAGCTTAAACCCCTTGAATTAATAACGTATTTAAGCTTCCATTAATGAAAAACAAAAGAGAAAAAAGAAGAAGAGAAAAATTATACTACTGAATGTCTAAAAGTCTCTCAAGTCTAATGAGTTCTCTTTTTTTATTTGACCTAATTAACCTAAAATCCTATTAGACTTGGATTATATGTCTCTTAGGATTACAATAATAGGGCTTTCTTAATTTTTAGAAGCCTAGACCTACTTTTAACAAGAATATTAACTTTGATAGTTATAGTAGTAAATTCTTATAAGTTTGACTTCCAACTAGTTTAAGATCACTAAAGTAGGATAATTTAGGTAATGCATAGGCATCAAAGTTGTAAGCCTATGTCTTACTAAAATTTAGGCACTAGTTTCATATTAATTTGACCTTTATAGCTCTAAATATGGCTTAAAAAATGAGGCAGGCTTAGTTGAGATAGAGACATGACCTAAACTTCTTAGCCACATATGAACTCCAAAACATCTAAATTGGCTTGTGCCAAAACATAAAATTTTTATACCTCTCTTTAAGCTTTCTAACAATATAAAGATTATCTTAATCCAACACCTAGAACTTAACATATAGTTGGAAAATAGAAATAGTATCAAAATCTAACATTAATTGAATAAATTTATAACATTGTAAAATCAATCCTAAATTATAAAACGAGGCCAATTCTGTAAAATTAAGTATGTATAACCCACTAAGAGACATAAAATAGGAGTAAATAATATAGTAAATATTTTTTTATTAGATAGGTTATACAATAATGTACATCTCATATTACATCAAATAATTAAACATAATTGGTTAGTTACTTTATAAAGGCAGTTTCTAGGTTATAGTCATACTAAATTTTATATACAAATACTTACCCCAAGGTGTCAGAGTAATGATATATAGCAAAATAAGGAATAACAATTAAAAATTACCTAACTAGCATTGTATTGATGACTTATCATTAGCTATATAGCTATTGGGGTTTGTATTTATAGAGGCTAGATTATAAGATGATGAAAAGATGTCAAAATTAGAGTTAGAGCCATTGATGAACTCATAGAAAGTAGGTGTAGCTCTAAATGGTTTATCTAGTATGGTGATAATGGTGGCAACAAGCATATCATGAATAATTGTACTAGAGCTGAAGAAGTATATGGCTTACTATCGTGCTTTTGCACTATCATATCCCTTGCTTTATTAATAAGCTCACTAGGGATAGAAACACTTAAAGTTGACAAAAGCCTATTGCTAGATGTAAAGCTCTCTAAGTATGGCATAGTGAGATCAAATGGAAGGTGTATAAGGCTCTCAACTTAATTCATCGACTAATGGCTAATGTTAATTCGATCAATCATTATCTTAAAGTGAAACTCAAGCTTAAAGGTGCCAACCCTAGTATGATATATCTTCCATTAGTAATTAGTAATTTCAATTAACACCCATATAAGAGTACTTAAAAATATATCTATAAGCAGAGTGAGTAATGTAATTACTTAATAAGATAGATATCACACTAATTTTCTAGCCAGTTTTAATCAACAAAATTGGTTATATACAATATATGTATCAAACATTTTCTTACTAGAAATATTTTCCATAATTTATCCTACATACTAAATAATTCAAGGCAATAAAGTCACATAATTATTATATGTACAATACCAATATCTAAAGCAATTATCCAATGGCATGGAGGCATAAAGTTTCCTCTTTATCACTCCTAGTTTGCCTTATCCCATGTGTATCTTAGCCTTATATCTCTAGGTCAACTTTATCCTACACATCCTTTGTTATGACTTAAAAGTTAAGATGTCAGGTCAAATCCAAATCACTCCATAAGGTTTCTAGTAATATCATGTCACATTCATGTATGGAATTCAAGTTAAATTGCCAGATATGACATAAAGTTCATGGCATACAACCATAATTCTTATATGACATAGTCAATTTTCATACTAGGCACTCGTTAGCCTGTCACATAAACAAGGTAACATTAACGACATCAAGTGATAGTGGCACTTCCATTTTGTATGCTAGATTATTATTTTGCTTGCTTATAAGCATAATGACATCAAGCCATTCTTTCATACAAGTATATTAGTGCATATATATACTCATAAAATAATTTATACAAAATTTCATGCATTAACCTTTCAATATGCCCATGGTTTAATTATAAAACCTTTAGTGCAGGATCCATTTTTTCTACAAAATGTTTATCATATATCATGTACACATTTAAGCTATCATTATATTTTATTCACACAAAATTAGTGTGAAATCAATACATCATTCATGGTTTTACTAACACAATTGGGTAATGCATAACTTGACTTTTCCTAAATTCCACAACATCTATATCTAAGCATTTTTAAATTTACATTTCATATATCATTTCAATAAGAAAACTATATTTCCTTACTTATACAAGCATATTGGGGCACTATCTAGCAATAATGAAATTGTTTAATTCTACCAAATATTAACATATCAATGAAGGAAATAGTCATAAATCTATAATAGGTTCTAATAATCACCCTAGTACTTATAAATTTTACTAAAAATATCAAACCTTATTCAAATTTAATATGGACTCATAAAGGACATTTTTAAACATTTAATAATATCACTTTTTCCAAGTCTAAAACAAGTCATACTTAGTATTCCTTTTATTTAGTTATCAAAATACATTAGAAAAAGAGATTTTTCACTTGAAAAACCCATTTTAAATACAAAACTTTAACAAAAACTTATGAGACCATCCAGTATAAATAAAATTCATAAAAGATCATTGTTGAACCATTTTTAATCATAAAACACATTGCACATGCTTTCGCAAACTCAAATTATTAATATGCCTAAAAAATGTCATTTTTAACTTCCAAAAATTTAATTTATGTGAAAGTTTTTGCAAATTTTATAGAAATTTCTAGAAAAAAATATATACTTTAGATAAAATTTTCAATCATTTTCATACTGAGAACTTTTTACATCATTTACCATATTAATCAACTATTATCTAATAATAAAAAAAATAGGATTCTTTTTTGTGTAAAAGACCATCTTTGATATAACTTTTGCTAATATTTTCCAAAAGGTTTCAGCCACGTATTAAAGACATAAAACAACATAGAACAACCATTTTAAACCATAAAATAGGTTATGTAAGTAATTAAAACCTTTTACTAGAAGAACTAGTATGAAATGGACCTTTTTTCACCTAAAAACATTAATTTTGGAAAATAGTTTTTTACCATAACCATTTAATCTTCCAAACATATTTTTATACATTTTCCCTTCATAAAAACTAACAAAAATGGTTATGAACATCTCAAAAATAATTTAAAACTTGAGGTAACAAGTTTTCTTTACAAAAATATTTTTTTACAAAAATAATAGCTTGGCCATGAGCTTTCCAAGTTTGTTTAATGATGATTTTTTCTTGAAATCATCAATGTAAAAACTTTAAACCATCCTTAATAAAGTGTGGTTTAGTGTTTACTAAGTTTTAGCATGAAAATAAAAAAAATTCCTTTAAAAACCAAGAAAACTATGAGCTCTATCAAGTTTATAACAAAACTATTTTTTTTTCAAAACAATAATTTATCCATGAGCACCCTAAACACTTTCCAAATGGATTTTTGTTTGACAACTTTAACAAAATCCATTTAAAACATTCATATCTATGTGTGGTTGGTGTTTTCTTGATAAAAATAGAATAAGTTCTTCTAAAACACAAGAGAGCCTATGTGACCTCTTAAAAAAAAACCATCTCATATTTTGTCCTTAGAATTTAGATTATGATGTAACATATTTTCAAAAATAAAAGCATAATTTCTTCCCTTTCTTGGGCACTAAAACTATAAGCTAATTAGTAAGCTCTTCCATAAGTATTTTTCAAGAAAACATATTTTTTAAAAAACTTTATTAATTGGAAGTAATTATTTTCACAATAATTCTTCTTTCTTCTCAACATGAATTCAAGTTGAGAGAAATCTTCTAAAATTATTTTTCACTTTAAGTGCTTATAAGGGTCCTCATCTATAAGACCATGAAATTGAGGAAGCAAATGTATTTAAACTAGATTTAAGCTTAAACTCACCATCAAGTTCAAGATATTGGATGCCTAAAGGTTGGTAAGTAACATTATAAGAAACTAATTTCTTTAAAGTTCTATTATTATTTGCCATATTATCACAATTATCAAAAGGTTTAGAATAGGAGGTAGGGATGCTAGTGCTACTTGTATTTCTTTTCCAACAAAGAAAATGAAAAGTCTTATCTATTTTAAAATTAAACTCTAACAATTCACCAACATTTTTTCTAATCATGCAATATATTACACTAAATTGCACTAAATAGAACCATAGAAACGCAGAAATACTAATACTAATGTACTATGAAAAATCACACAAAGCACACCTAATTAACAAATGTAAACACTTTTAAAAATTATAAGATCACCAAGAATGAAAACTATGATCATGCAGAACCTAAAAATGCAATAAAAATTATAAAAAAAATTAAAAAAGTGGTTAAAATGATAGAATTTGGCTAAAAAAAAGCACCACATGAGTTGCTATGCAATTGGTGACTGTTGATGAGAAAAATCAATTCCACCACCATAAAATTTTTTAACTTAATTAAAGCTAGTGACTTTGATACCTATTTAGGGGGTAAGAAGGCAAAATTATGTGTAGCTTGTTTCTTTGAGCCAAAACCCTTTATTAGAGTGTAAAATGAAGTAATATCTGTTGAAAGATGATGAATTAAAATGGAGGAATATGTAAGAGTCAAAGAATGCAAGAGAATACAAGAAAATGCAAAAAAGTGATGGTTACCATAAAATGTAAGCAAAACACTAATAAATGCAACTACTAATAACAATGCTTGAAAAATTATGCAAATCATAGCTAGTAAAAGATAGGAAAAGATGAATTTAAGTGGATCTTTGGCAATAATGCTAAAATTTTGATACATATCATAAGTTACCAAAATTAATTATTACTAGTTTACTAAAAGAAATTCAACATAGGGCGACAAACTAGGTCGTACATTAATGATCCCTTGAAATATCCTTTCTAGAAGATTTACTAACCATGACTACACAATTATTTAAGCTCTTTATGCACTAAAAATAGAATGAATGAATGAAAACAAAATGCAAAGAAAACTCAAATAGAATGCTAAATAGAATTTAGATAGAATGTAGTACAAAACATAATTAATATAGAACCAAAATTAGGTGGTTTAATACAAAATTAAAATAAATTTATTAAAGAAAACAAAACAAAACATAGCAATAAAATAGAAGGAAAATTAATAAAGAAAAGTAGTTAATCCAAGGACTTTAAATCTCTAAATATGGATTAATTATAGATTACAAAATATTATATTATTCTAATTTATTTTTTAACCTTGAATTATTCAAACCCCCTACAATAATTTGTGAATCCTACACTAGATGACTAACTAGAATTTGATTAATTAAGATTAGCTAAATTAAGCAACTATTATAACTTATAAGGAAGTTAGATCGAAATTGATTTGAAAAAAAAAATTTAGTTGAATTGAAGGATTTAATCAAAAATATCTAATTTAATCTCTAAACCCTCTGTTCTTATATGTAAAATCATGATTAACTAACCATAATTCAACATAAAAATAGCAAAAGATCAAAAGTCACAAGATTGAACACTAATTAAACTAAATTAAAATTCAACACATGCAAATTCAAGCCATTAATACAAAGAATAAGAGAAAGAAGAAAATTAATTAGAAGAAATCAAAATTACAAATTAAGGTCTCATAATCTAATAAAGATAAGCCTCAAAATCCTTGGATTAACCAGATATTTAGCCCTCCATGGCTAAAGAAAAAAAAGCTTAAAAAAGAGAAAAAAAAACTATCTTGCTAAAATGTGTAATGTGTAAAGTGTAAAGTATGTTCTTGCTTCCTCCATTTGACTTGATATCCTTAAAATCTAATGGACTTGAATCATATGTCTCTTAGGGTTATAAAGAATAGGACCTTGCTAATTTTGGAAGCTCAAGACCTATTTTACAAAACAATAAACTAGAAGAATTATATAATTGAAATTTCATAAGTCTGATTTCCACCCAATATAACACTATCAAAACTACATAGTTTTGGTAAACCACAGACATAAAACTTATAGAGCTGGGTTTTAAAATGCTTTGGGCACTGGTTTCATATTAATTAGACCTATGGAGCTCCAAATATGGCCTAAAAATCAAAGTTGGCTCAGTTAGGACAAAAATAAGGCTTCAATTTCTTGTCTAAATTTGACCTCTCAAATATCTGAACTAGACTTTGACCAAAATATAAATATTGTAAAACTTTCTTTAAGCTTTTCAATAATATAAAGATTACCCTAATCCAATATCCAAAGCTTAAAGTACAGCTTAAATTTTGAAATAGTATAAAAATCTAATATTAACTAAATAAGACCAACCTTACCTTACAAAATATTGCCAATTCTATGAAATTAAGCATATGTAACCTACTAAGAACATAACATAGGAGTAATAATATAGATAAAATCTTGCACATCATTCTAATTTATCACTACTTTAATGATAGAAACATATTTCTATAGTTTAAGTAATGCAATTGAATCATCACGATATGGTAAAGGCATAAAGTTCTCCTTTTGGAGTTGTGATCTCCTTCATATGACTAAAAGAAAGGTTTGATTCAATGTTTTCTTGACATACTTCAAATGAATCATGGCTCATTCTTATTAGTGTACATTAAGGGTCATATTCTTGTTGGAAAAATAGGCCCTTTCCATAAGTAATAAGTGTTAGTCTAGCTGAGTGCATTGAATTGCACAAATTTACTTCTCATAACTTAGTAAAAAAGTTAATTATGCCTTCATAATAAGAATGGACCATTCCAACTTTTTACAAAGCTTATTAAGATTTGATTTTTCAATTTGTTACTTTAGTAGTTGATTTGAAAAGTGTAGTAGTTATTGCTTTAGAAGCCAGGAAGAATTATAGGTTGTCGATAATTATCACATTTGTTAGGGTTTATCCTTTTTAAATTCCAATTACTATTCTCCACAAAATGCATTATCTCTTTTTTTACAAAAAAAAACTCCTTTTTGTGCCCTTTCATTTTCAAACTTATTATTTTCTTCTAAATTTTCCATCATTGATTTTCCATTACTTTTAAACACACCAAAGGGCATAATGATCCTTATGGTGTACTTGTTCCCTATGTTAACAAAAATATTCTCTAATTCCTTTTTACATAGTTGTTGATTCTCCCAACCTTGCATTACTTCATAATGTCCTAATTCCGTACATAGACTTAGCCTCCTCCCATCCTTATTTTCTTAAGGTTTATAGCATTTTCTAAGATATGTCTATCCTAACTAATACGAATTATAATATCCTAAGTTAAAATTTAGAGTTTTTATAAATTTTGATATTTTAGATAATTATTTATTTATTTAGTTAATAATTAATTTTAATTTATTTTTTGTATTAATGGTTCTAGAATATTGAAAATGATACATGTGATAATATTTAAAATTTATTTATTTTTATATATGGCCATTATTAATTTAAGATTAGTTTTAAAAGATTTTTATAGGGAATTTTCTATAAGTTGAAAAATTTTTAGTAATTATGGATATAAGGATTTATGGAATAATTCATTTGTAATTGATAAATTAATTTTGAAAATAATGGAAGCTTAAAATAATTATTTTAGGACTCTAAAAATATATATATAAATATTGGGAAAATCTTGAAAATAATTGAAATGAGATTTTAAAAAAATTAACTTTACAAAAAATAAGTTTTCATAAATCAATAGTTAGATTATTTTCAAAATGGATGACTAGGATTGAATTAAATAAGAGATTGATGAATGAGATTAAAATGGAATTTGTTTTTGGTGCACCAAGAAGTGTTGTGGCATTTTCCTCATGGGGTGTTTGATTTGCAAAATCTTACATTTTCAAGAAAGTGTATATTCCCGAAAATGTAATTCCTAAGAATATAAGATTCTTATGTTTAGTTTGATATAAATATTCCTGGGGATATTTTTTTAATTCCTAAATATATTATATTCTCATGTTTGGTTCACACTTTATATTCCTAGTAATCTTATTACTTTTCAAAAAATACCCTTATTAATTTTTTGTTATAAATTGAAATAAATTATGGATTTAATTAAAAATATATGAACAAAAACTTTTAAAGACTTAATAAATTAATAATTTAAATTATATTTGATTAAAATATAATAAATAATTTAATATATAAAATATTAAAATTTTTAAGAATTTGAATTTAAATTTTCATATAATTAATTATATAAAATAAATAAGTAATTTCT
The DNA here is from genome assembly GCA_020226215.1 of Sindora glabra. Lineage (NCBI taxonomy): Eukaryota > Viridiplantae > Streptophyta > Magnoliopsida > Fabales > Fabaceae > Sindora > Sindora glabra. The sequence goes on along the minus strand of CM035229.1, from coordinate 14,701,521 downwards.
TCATTGTTAACAAAAAATTTTTGCTTTCTTTGAAAAGAAAATAAGAGAGAAAGAAGAAAAATAATCTATTTTAAATTTAAATTAAAAAAATTAAATTTTTAGATAATTAAAATATAATAATCACATATTTTATTTTTAAATGTTCTTTTTTCATTCATTTTTTTCATGCAAATAAGAAAAGAAATTAAGTATTTATTTATTTTATTGATAAATATTTTTTATAAAAAATATTATTTATATATATTTATAAAGGAATGATATATTATTTATATTAATGATTAAAAATATTATTTATATATATTTATAAATGAGGATATAGAAAAATAGAGATAAAATTATTCTTTTCTTTAATATTAACATTCCCATGGGATGAAAATGTGAAATATCCACCTCCCTCATGGGAATATTTGAGGAGAAAATTGGGTTCCAAAATATTGTCGGGAATATTACATTCCTAGGCAAATTTTTTGAAAAATTGAATTAAATATAGGAATGTAACATTCTCATGAAAGATTCCTGAGAATGTGAAAAATATTCTACAAACTAAATGGCCCCTTAGCTCCATGTCAATTTTTCTCTCTCCTCCTTTTTATTTTACTCAAAGTTAATGCTTCTCCCTTCTTATTTATTATTTTTCTGATCCTTTTCCATTTATTTTTTTGGCTACAACTCATTTCTCTCTTTTTGCAACTAAAGCTCCCTCTTTCTCTCTTCATATGCCTTACTGCAACTCTCACTTCATTTCTTCTCTTTCTTCTTTATGTACATAGTCGTGGTCTCCCCTCCTATCTCTAGCATTTGCTTTGGGTGTTACTACTACAAGAGCTTTTACTACTATTATATTGTTTGAGTTTGTAAGCTGCTAACCTAGCGACAATGATGCATAACAGTGAATAGGGGAGATTGTGGGCTTTAAATGATTCTAGTCACCACTTGTTGGCCAAGTTTCCTTCATAGTCATGGCTAGTTTTGAGCAATAAAGGACACTATTGCCTTTTACTCTTTGGTTATGGTAAGACCTATTATTCAATTATTCCCTATGATTTATGTTATTTGGGGTTGGTTTCAAAATATAGTCATTGTATGTTTTTTTATTTATAGTATGGTGCACATGAAAAAATACAATTTTTATATTATAAAGTATTAAAATAGGATAATTGAAATGTCACTACCACAAATCAATTATGGCATAAGATCAAATCTTCTATGGCTATGCTATTTAGCTATGGAAATACTAGTTAAATGGCCCAATGACACAAGTGTATTAAGGAAATTGCCATGAGAAAAAAGGTTATGTAGCATAAATGATTATTTTTACCACAAGTTCACTTGTGGCTAATAAATTCTTCTAGCCACAAATACAAACATGGTAAGAAAGGTACATCCATGATTAGTAACTCATATTGCTACGAGTAAAATCATGATAAAAAAATTATCATAAAAACTAATGAAATTAACTAAAATAATTTTTATATATTTAAATTGAATCTATTATCTAGCCAATAAGGTGTTATTCTATCATTTTATTTACACATCTACTCAAATTTATTAATATTTTTATCAAGTTAGGATAAATTATTGAAACCCTATCTATCTAAAAATTATAAATTGCATTTATGAGGAATCAAACTTGAATTTCCAAGATAAAGAATGCTATGCCTTATTATTGCACTAATTTGCTTCATTAATATTATAATAAAATATATTTTATATAAAATTTTAACTAATCAGTTAACTTTAAAAATAAAACTATACTGATATAACACTAATTATATAATAATAAAATATTATATAAATATATATAATAAAATAAACTAATACCTAAATATTTTATGATTTTATTTTAAAAATTATTTTTTATAAACTAAATTCCCATTTACTTCATTACTAATTTTACTTGTATTAAATTTATCCTTTACAAATATATTATATTAATTTTATCTCTCATAAATAATTAATTAGTTAATTTTATATTTTTATTAATATTTTTCATTAATTATTATTGATTGAGTTATTAAAAAATAAAAGTAAAATTTTTACATCTTTCAAGTAATTTTTTATTATTTTTTTAAATTTCTTCAATAAAGGTTGAATTATATGAAATAGATATCCATATAAATCATAACTTTGAACTATTATATATATTTAAATTTAATATTATAAATAAAAATTTAAGTTATTATAAATTATTTACTTTTTATTTTTTATTTATAATACATATTTTTATTATTTATAAATATAAGTTAAATCATTCAAACCTTCATAAGTTTTATGTATTAATTTCATCTCTTACATATCATTTATATTTAATTTTTATCCTTCTATTTACTAAGTCATTAACCTATTAATAAAATTATAAATGAATAGACTAAATTAATTAAATTATTATTTAAAAAGATAAAAATTAATATAAAATATCTATAAGAAATGAATTAATATAACTAGAATTAATAAGGGATGAAAATAAAAATTTAGACTATTTTATATATATATCAATCCCTTAAATATAATTTACTTAAAAAATTTTAATATCTAAATTTAATTATTATTAAATTATACATAATTTTACATAATTGATATTTTTAATTTTTTTAATGAAATTTTTGTTAATATTATAATGATAAATATAAAACTTATTATTACATGTTTCTATAATAAAACATGTTATAACTTATCTCACAAATTATATTATTTATATATAATATAATAGTTTTGGTATTTTCATAATATATATTTTCTTTGTTAACATATTTTTTAAGAATAATGCGATGTAATAAAAAATATATTTTATAATATTTTATACTTTGAATAATTTTTTATTTAATTAATATTTTAAAAATTAGACTAAATAACAAATTGAAAAGATATTTGTATATATATGTATTATATATATATATATATATATATATATATATATATATATATATATATATATATATATGTTAATCCTATTAATTTTTTATTTTATTAGGTAAAGAATTTAAATTCATTGAATAACTATGTAATACGATCTTTAATATATTATAATATTTATTTTGTTAATATATATTAATTTTATTATATAAATTTGATTGATGGAAAGTTAAATAATTATTTATTATTTATGAAAAACTGTTATAATCTAATAGGTATTAAATTTGATACATATGTAAATAAAAATACTTAGAGCTTAATAATTGAACTCTTTCTTACATATCTTAAGGTTTGGGGTTCAACTCCTATCTTAATTATTTAAAAATAATAATAATAGTACATAATTATATAATTTGTGTATAGTTCTATTTTTTTTACATATATTTTATGAATCAGCTAATTGAAAATATTATATTTTTATAGTTTTTTTATTTTGATTGATTAAGGCTAATCAATTGATCAATTGATAAATTAGTTATTTGCTAAACACTTATAATATATAAATATTTATATTTTTTTATTGTCTATCATATTATAGCATGTTATAGTTATTATAAATAATCTTTTTTATTGTATGGTTACCAAAAATGATATATTTGATTATAATTTTATTCTTAGAATTAATTTATAGTATAAATAATACTTTATTATAGATAAATTTTCTAACTTATATGATAGAATAAGTGACACTTTGTTTTAAGAAATATGTACTTGTAACTTAATTTATGACAGAAATGATATTTTGTTATAGGGAATGTGCTCTTAAAACTTAGTTTGTGGTACAAGTGATATGTTACCACGAGCAAAGTTTTTTCATAGTACAAGTGATACTTTATTATGAAGAATGTATTTCCAAAGCTTAGTTTTTATGGCATAAGTGATATTTTGCTATGAATAATTTTTTTTTTGTAGCATAAGTAATACTTTGCCATAGAGATTGTGTTTTCATAACTTAATTCATGGCATAAGTAATATTTTTTCATTGGTAAAGTTTTCTTGTGGCATAAATTTTTTATTTTTTTAAATATTTATTTGAATTTTTTTGTTCTTGTGGCAAGAGGTAAAATTGCCATGATTTTTTAATTTTCATGGCATAATTTATGGCACAAGTGTTAATATGTTATAATGTATATATAGAGCATTATATGCTAGTATTCTAAAAGAACTATGCATGATCTAGGAAAAAAATTCATTTATGGGTGTTTTGATTGTATAGTGATAACTTAGAAAAAAAATAAAAATTTTTATGATATAAATTACTAGAATAATATGATTAGAATAAATATAGAATATCAAATTTTAATATTTGTAAGATTCTAACATGATTCAAGCAAAACCCAATTTATGTATACTATGGATTCTTAATAAATGCTTTTGAGAAATGATGATTTGTGGCTCTAAAATCCTATAATTAGAATATATTTACCATAAAATAGCATACTTTAATTTTATGAATTAACCTTGGAAAAGTAAGAAAGCTAATGATAGATTTTTAATATATCATGACCTAGAATTAAAATTGAGATAATTAGAGAAGAAAATAAAGAGTGTTTATCTGCTCGTAAATAAATTCATCTTTATAAATTGTGAAATAAGAATAAAGGGTGAAAAGATAAAAGTAAATGCTCCGGAACTTCCAAGAGTGAATTAACATTATCATATGAGTATATGTCTCACCATAAATTTTATTTTTAAAAAATGGCCTAAATGTAGTGAAGTGTATTTTTCTTATTCATAGCATAGTTTTCATATTCACATGCATTTGCATATATTCACATGTAAAACTTGGTTTCATAGTATAAGTGTAATTAATTGTTAAGTGACTATAAATTAATCTAAGTGCATAATGTAAGTGTGGTGGTGCTATTTCTACTTAATGATGAATTGTGGTTAAGTTTCTATGATATTAATTTGTTATGGCTATGTGGGTAAACATGAAACATTTTATATATATATCATTAAATGCTTGATATCACTCCATGATGAAATAGTTATCTTGCTTTGATGGTATTATAATTATTTGTGACATAAGAGTAAAACTTTACTTATGAATTATGACAAATGTGACATTAGAAACTATGAATGGTAATGGTGCTTTGATCTAAAAGCTAGATGGAAAATTTCTGGTAAATAGTTGTAAAGGATATGAGATTTATTTGAAAGCCAAATGGTAAATTTCTGATGAAGTGTTGAAAAAAAATAGTATTAACATGAAAATCTAATGCGGCTATATGGATACTGTAACTAGTTATGTAATATGATGTAATATTAAAAATTATCTATAATTAGTTATTTTAGTTAGTGTGTTGAGATGATTTATTTGTGTTTGAACCCTAAAAGCTGTTTGAGATTGTGATGTTTACCTAAAATGGAAAACATGTAATATGATATGTTATATATTAATGAATAGTTGAAGTTTCTATGAATTGTGATATGAGATACAAGGTTTAAGTCATGTGCAAGCAAACCCTCATTTCACGGTATGGTTTTATATATTTCAAAAATCCAAGAAATTAGTTTGCTCACATTTTCTAATTTAGTATATGATTAATCTACGATTATGATATATAAAATTGATCACTTGCAAGATAGTGGTAGTTATATGCTCATTGAGTTTTTATAACTCACTCCATTATATGGAGAATTAAGACTATCTTTTAAAGGATTTGATAGTTGGGATTAACAACGGCATTAAAATAGAGATTAATTGATTCATATGAGTTGTTAAATTGATTGTATGTGTATAAATTTGATATTGTATGGCATGATGTGTATTTTGATACTATTATATTTGGAAATAAAAATTTTTAAGGCGTGTAGCCTCAAGAAGTGTGCAAAAATAAGGAAGACTCTACTTGTTTTTCTATAAAATTTTAAAAATAAATTTTAAGCTCCTTTGAAAATTTGGAAACTCCCGTTGGATAGTTAAAGTGGAAAATATTAACACTTATGGAAACCAAGTATCAGGATCCATGTTAGTCATAGTCAAGTTGGTTTGTGACACGAATCTAAGAATGGAGTGTCTCTATGAGGTTGTTAGTCTTAATTGACCTTTACTAGACTAAAATAGGATTTACTTTTTCACTAAATTTGCTAGGAAGGAACTTTCATGCAATGTTACATAGTATATGCAACATGATCATGTACTTGACGCTTGGTCTATATAAGTGAATATGATGTTAGTAAATGATAATTATTTAGACCACTTAGAAGCTACTAGCATAAAAAACATGGTTAAGATTTCTTAAAACCTATGGGTTATGCATGGTAATGAAATGCTAGACTTGGTAGCATGATGATAAGTTTTATTAGCCATACTTTTCTAGTAACATAGGGTGAATTCACACCCATTATTGAAAATGTTTACACATTATACAAACTTCCTATCTTTGGGGAGCTTAGTATAACATATGCATATATAGACTATGTTGTTGCAAAGGTTATAGAGAGATAAAAAAGGATTCTAGGAGATAACACTTGGCTAAAGGACTCAAAGAGGTAGAAAATGCAAAAGACATTTTTTATTGCTACTAAGACTTCTAGAAAGAAACACTCTTTTCAGACTTGGATTGAATATTTTATAGGTGTATTAGAGTTTACCTTTAATAACCATAATAGGTGCATGGTGGGAAGGTTAAAACATGATTTTAGAGTAGAATATGAAGAAAACCTTCATCTCCCTACTTTTATTGCTTTCTAGTTAAGTTATTTCATGTTTTTAAGGCCATAGTAGATAACATAAACCTAAGTGTGTTCTAGTACATGGCTTTCATGGCCCAAAAGGTGTAATTTCCTTTGGTCTTCTATTTCATGGGCAATTTATATTTGAGGCTAAACCAGTTGCAATGTCAATAAATGACCTATCAAGAAAGGTCTAAGTTTAAAGTTTTGTTAATGCTAATTTCTTGTAGTTATTTTTGTCTAATGCTTTAAAATCTACATTCCCATTTTATGGTTTATGATTGTAAGAAGTGTGCTATTGCAAGTATTAGCATGGTGTGATGCAATAAATATAGGTTTATTAAATACTATATTAGATTTAAAGAACCTTTTCCATTTCACTCCTTATCAGACTACTATTGTTAACTATAAGGCTATTGATTTGTATAAGAACTTCAAATTAGAATCAATTTATTACTAAAGTTAGTGATGATGGAGACGAATTCAACTCTTAGACTAAAGAAAGCTATAGTGGTATCTTATCACCTTGCTTTTTTTTTGGGTAAGTTTCATTTAGATGGATACTTTCTATATCCATCGAGCTATATTATTCCTAGAACAAAACTAGCTAACAAGGTGGCAAAAAAATTTTGCTTTAAGCAAAAAAGGTACACTATCCTGGCTCTTAAAAGGATGAAAATCTATTTACACAAAATTACATTTGTAGGTTTTAAAGCCATGTATGATGGTACTTTGCAGGTTCCTAGGCCTTCTTGAAGTGACCATAATTGTAGCACCATTTCTTTATAGAGCAGAATGCTTTGTGACGTGCACATCGTAGTGCACTAAAATTAATTAAACTGGTTGCAAAAACAATAATGAAATATAATGGCACAACCAGGTCGTACCCCTAATGATCCTTTGATTTTACCTCTTCTAAATGTGTTTCTAACAATATTCACACAATTGATGAATTACTTATGCAACAAAAATAGAAGAAACAGATGAACACACAGAGTGTAGACATACGAAATAGAGTGCTGTAATAGAAATAGAATTAGAAACAGTATTATTTGTTGTATGTATGTTGAAATTATGCAAAACAAAATGTAGAATTGGAGGGTTTTGAATTTAAAATAGGAAGATATTACTAGCAAAATTTGAATAATAGAATTAATAAAATAGTAGCAAAGAAAATTAGAATACCAATGAACAAAGATAGCCAATCTAAGGAATTTAAAGTTTTCTTGAGAGGATTAATCATAGATCAATATAAATTTAATTTTGCAATTAATTATTCAGCCTTGAATTATTTGGAATCCTTATAATAATTCAAAACCCTAAGCTAGATAATCATCTAGGATTTGATTGATTGAGATTAGCTAAGTTAGGCAATCACCATAACTCCTAAACTAAATCAAAACTAATTTGAAGATAGAATTCAGCCAAATTAAATGAATTAATTCAAAACCCTAAATCATCCATTCATCCCCTTTTCTCTTATGAAAAATTTTGATCAATCAACCAAAATTTACTATCAATTTAGATTTAAACCACAATTTATAGAATTGAATAAAGATTATATCAAATCAACATTCAAATCAAGCAAATCATGCAAATTAAAGAAGATAGATGAAGAAAAAGGAAAATCAATTGTAGTTACTACCATAAAAATCAAGATCTCATAATCATAGAGAAGAAGAACCTCAAATTTCCTTGAATTAACTCAAAGAATTAGCCTTCCATTAGAGAGAAAAATCCCATGAAAAATAGAAAACTCTTAGCTGTCTAACTTCTCTCACGTTCTGATTCTTTCCTATATTTATTTACAACCATAGAAGTATAATTAGGATTAGACCTAAACTACAAACTTGTAGCCTGATATCTTAGGAAGATACCTACAAAATTTCAGCCCAATCAGACATTCCTAGTTCAAGTTATAGCCAAAATACTACAAGTAGTTCAATCCAGTCTGAGATGAAATAATGAGCTATCAATCCGTCTTCCTTGGCCTTTAAAATGACTTAGTTTCTTCAAAAGGACTTTAGGAATGATTAGATATGTATTTTAGAGAGTAATTGGACTTGGCTTGGCATCAATTAGACACTTGGAGCTTAAGATATGAATTAATCATTGCAACTGGGTCAGGTTTGGGCTTGGACAGCTACTCTACTTTGACTTTAAGCTAATATGTAACCTCCAAGATGGTACAACTAGGTTCTTTAGTCAACAGGAAAATTGTATCTCTTTTTCTTATATTTCCAATGGTGTATAGATCATCCAAATCTAACATCTGAAGCTCAAGTTATGATCAAAATACTGAAATAGTATCAAGAATCTAGCATTAAGCTTGAAATTCAATGAAGCCCAAATTAATGCAATTAGTCTCAAATTAATATAAAATTGATCCAATTAAGTATCATCACCTCCTAAAGGACCTTAATATAAGAGAAAATATTAATAGAATATTGTTCATATCACTTTGCTATCACATTTGATAAATAATATCTTTCGTGAGTTCTCCTACTATCCCAATGCCCTTAGTGAAAATTTTAAAAGTTAATCCCTTATACCAGATGTATATGTTGGTGTGTGCCCTAAGAGCTAATCATAGAGATGATTACAATATTACATAATGTATTATATTTCATTTTAGCAATATAATTATTATATTTTATTTTATTTTATTTTGCACAAATTATAACTTAAATATAATAATTATCCTTAGAATAGCTTTGTTATTCCTAAAATGCCCATAGTTAAGTATTATTACAAAAAGGATAGTAATAATACATTGAGACTAGTATGTATAGTGAATGATAATTATGAATCATGGATATGTGATATCAAGTCAATATATGAGTATATTATTAGTGAACAATGTACTGGATTGACCCACTGTGAGAATCCTACATGGATAAACATGTCATTAGTTATTCTCATATGATCACAAATGTTCATAGCCCTTTAACCTGAAGTTACTACGGTTCCCTACATGAGGAGTTACTCACTTTAATGTCATCCTACGTCACCTTTAATTGGGATGATGAGCAGGATGTTAATTAAGTGTGTCACAAATCATACAGAGGGAAGTAAGTGATGTATGAAAGAGAAATATCCTTGGACCTCTTGATTAAGTGAGACTTAGAAATGCATGGCCATACTCAATTGGATCAATATGTGATATTAATCATTTATTTTAAGTCTACTCAGTATCAAGAAATATAAATTAAACATAGACGAGGATGACACACTCCATACCTCCAATTCGATTTGGATATTATTACAAAAGGGATTATGATGCAAAATGTTGATCATATATAAGGTAGATGTCGAATCATGGACATTATTACTGCTTAAGTGATAGTGATATATTGCTGGATACCGCTCACTATCTATGGCCCAAAATGAGTTATTATTAACGTAGTAAGAATCTATAAGGTCACACAAAAGGAGTAGGAATAAGATAATAATTAATTAGATTTTAGTTGGATTAAAATTTAATTAATTGGACTTATTCACGTAATATATATATTATATATTATGTGATATTATTTGATATTAAAGTAATATTAGATAATTACATTATCAGATATTAGATAATTATATTATAAGATAATATTATTATTATCTAATATAAGAAAATTATATGCTAATTTAATATTAGATAATTATATTATGAGATAATTTTATTATTATCTAATATTAGATAATTAATAAGATAAGTCCTATCTTTCCTCCCTTTTTCTAGAATAAGGATAAGGTGATAGTTATTTAGTGTGATTAGGATTTTTGAAGTATTATCCTAGTGGGACTAGGATTATGATATGCCTTAGTTCTATATAAGGACTTGAAGGCAGCACCTTTTGATTCACGCTTATAAGCTTCATCAAACCCTAAATCACTCTAGAAAACATCCAAACCTAATCCTAGTGAGAGAAATGAATCCTAGTAGCTTCGTGCAGGGAAGAAGTCGTTGTTCACTTCGTGTAGATACCCGTAAAGACGTTGTACCTTCCGACCAGCATTCGATTCATCTCGATCTCTCAAGGATTCATTCAGAAAGAACACGAGTACAAACGAGGTAAAACCCTAATACTGCTTTATGACTATTGCATGGATCCTAGGAAGGTTTCGGATCAAAATTTTGAAATTCCATTGCGTCTGTTGATCTGAATACTTACAGTATATGCATAAGGATGGTGGTCACAATGTTAAGGTTTTTGTTTCATAAATAGTGGTTACTAGTCCTTTATCAAGTCCAGTTATAATAAGGAGAAAACTAGTTTCCTCCTCCAAGCTAGTTTTTGCTAAAAAGTTAAAATTGGTGTCTACTAACCTTATGATCACTATTCCATGATGATGATGACATAACTCAATAAGCATTATGTACTAGGAGGGCAATTGGAGTATGCTTCCTTGTTTTCCTCCTTTTTTATTCTTGATCTTCATTCTCTTTTATGCTTATGGTTTGTATGTTTTTACAAGAAATAGCCTTGTAAATAGAAAGGGAAAATAAGAAGAATGTGGAGGAGGATTTGGAAATAGATAAAGAAAAGGATGATGATTATGATAATAAGGAAGAAGTATCTAATCATGAAGAAACTCCAAAGAATTCAAGCATGGCTAATATTAGATAAAGATTTCCCATCAAGTGTCCTTCAAGGATGAAAACTAAAACCATCAGACTAGGCACATCTTTTAGTAATTATGTTTCTTTCTATTTCATTGTCATTTACTTAGGACACTTATTGACTTCTTAGCATGTTATTACAACTTTAGTGAAAGTTAACCCTATTATAATTGAGGAAATTGATTAGGAACAGAAATCCCCAGAGAATAACACAATTGCATAAGAGAATGTGATTGCATAAGGAATTAAACCCCTGAAGAGAAAGGTGAAATAAAGTAGCACAATGCCATACTTAGAAAACATTTTACTTTTCTTGTCTTGTACCATGGATTCCTTTATTATGCACCACCTAAGCTAGTTACATTTTGTGACCTATAACTTACCTTTTAGAAAAGGATGTTTCTTTTATATAGGTATGCATACATTCTAATGCTTTTGCACCAATTGACACTTCTAAGTGTGAGGGTTGTGCATTTGTAGTAGTGAATGGATTTATGTAGGCTTACTTAGATGGCTTGTTTAGTGGTTTTACATTTCTAAAGGACTATAGTGAATTTACCGCCTTGAAATCTTCCTTAATAAATTATTCTTGCACCTTTATATTTTTATAATTTGCATTTTTTCATGCATTTTAATATACTTCCTAGCAAGTGCAATATTTATTTTCAGCACCTATACTAACTTCCATTGGTCTAATTACATGTGAACTTTATGGTATTTCAAGTATTAACAACCCATAGAATATTGATTCAGGTAATGAACTTTCTTCTTTTCTCCTCTTGCTTTGTGCCTAGTTGCTTTAATTTAACCACCTATCACATTGATCCTTACAAGTGTGAATCTAAACACATTACAAATTAATGACATGATCCACGAAATGTCTTCCTAGGATATTTAGGGTATAGCTAGAAGAAAACCCAAGAATTACTAAGCAAAGTTGAGAGAGAATCATAATCCAGTGTTGATAAAAAGGCAAAAATGGTTAAGCAAGATGCTCCCATTGTGAATGAACCTATTTCAGTCACTGATGTTAATAGAATGATTCCCAAGATGAGTGTTAATGGATTAATTATTAATGTATATGCCCTAAAACTAATTATATTAGTGATTGTAATTTTGAATCATGTTATTTTAATGGCAATTCCAATTATTATAATTATATATATTGTCTGCGTAATATATTTAATTATGATAATAACCTTAGAATAATTGTATTCTTAAATGTCCTTAGTCATATATCATTGTGGATTAGGTTGCTTTAATATGTTAAGACTAGCATATGTGAAGACTTATATGGGATATTAAGTTTATACATGAGTACAAGTTAGAGAACTTGTATACTAGACCGACCCATATTAAGAACACTACATGGATCGTTATATGAGTGTCATAAGTGGTTCTTAGTGATCATTATTAATATAGTCCTTTGACTTGAGATCGCCAAAGTTCCCTACATATGGGTTTCATATTTTGATACTATTCTATGTCACTAATGGTTGAGTGAATGCAAGGGTAGATATTGGATATGTCACATATCATGCGGAGGGATTTGTGTGATCAAGATGGGATTTGTTTCTCCTATATAACAGGAGTAACATCTATGGGCCCCTTGATTAAGTAAAGCTGAGAAAATGCATGGCCATGCTCAGATGAAATGATATGGGATGTCGATTACATTTGTTTCAGTCAGCTTACTTAGGAATCAAAAAACCTTAAGATTGAGCTATATGGGAATGACACGGTCCATGTCTCGTGCTCAATCTAGATGTATAGGACAAAAGGACATAAGTGATGATCACTTGTAAAGGTTTAGTCAAATTACCGACTTTCTCATTACTTGGGTAACAATGATGTGTTGCTAGACACCAATCATTGTTTATGATCATTAATATAATTAATGGTCATTTCCAACGTAATGAGAGCCTATAGGGTTGCACACTTAGAGCCTAGTGAATTTGGAATTAATGGATCAAATTGTTTGGGCTTAATATTTGGGAATTCATGTTATAATTATAAGGCCCAATAGTAAGCCTATAATTATACATAGAATAAAGCCCAAATAGGTTAGGTTTTTCTATGCACTTATTTAAATAGGCTTGTTGGATAATAATAAGAGGATTACTATCATTATTCACGCACCCCAAAAAGGCATAGAAAAGCCCTAGTACCTCCCCTTGACCAAAACCCCTAAAGAAGCGTAGCTAGTGCTAGAAATCGCGCATCATACATGCACAGCGGAATAAAACTTTTTGCACGATTTCCACCAAGGATCCATGCGAAATTAGAACGCCATAGATTAGGGATTAAAGTTTATACCTTTCGGCAAAATTCTTCTGACCGCTACACCAAGTCTGATCTGCTTCCAAATCACGAACTGGAATGGAAACCAATAAATCAGATTACCAGTACAACGTTTATGTGGCTGCACCTCTGTGGTATCCATACGAACCCGTGAATCACCGATGAATGTCCGCTACACACACCGGTTGGAATTGATCTCCTTAGACCTCGTAGTGCTAGCTACGCCTTTTCAGAGATTTTAGTCAAGGAGAGTGGCTAGGGTTTTTCTATGCTTTTACTTGGGGTGCGTGAAGAATAATAGTAATCCTATTATTACCCAATAAGCCTATTTAAATAGGTGCACAGAAAAACCTAACCTATTTGGGCCTTATTCCATGTACAATTATAGGCTTACTATTAGGCCTTATAATTATAACATGAATTCCCAAATATTAAGCCCAAACAATTTGGTCCATTAATTCCAAATTCACTAAGCTCTAAGTGTGCGACCCTACAGGCTCTCATTACGTTGGCAATGACCATTAATCATATTAATTATCATAAACAAAGATTGGTGTCTAACAACACATCATTGTTACCCAAGTAATGAGAAAGTCGGTGATTTGACTAAACCTTTACACGTGATCATCACTTATGTCCTTTTGTCCTATACATCTAGATTGAGCACGAGACATGGACCGTGTCATTCCCGTATAGCCCATTCTTAAGGTTTCTTGACTCCTAAGTAAGCTGACTGAAACAAATGTAATCGACATCTCATGTCAATTCATCTGAGCATGGCCATGCATTTTCACAGCTTTACTTAGTCAAGGGGCCCATAGATGTTACTCCTGTTATATAGGAAGGACAAATCCCATCTTAATCACACAAACCCCTCCGCATGATATGTGACATATCTAATATCTACCCTTGCATTCACTAAACCATTAGTGACATAGAATAGTATCAAAATATGAAACTCACATGTAGGGAACCTTGGTGATCTCAGGTCAAAGGACCATATTAATAATGATCACTAAGAACCACTTATGACACTCATATAACGATCCATGTAGTGTTCTTAATATGGATCGGTCCAGTATACAAGTTCTCTAACTTGTACTCATGTGTAAACTTAATATCTCATATAAGTTTTCACACATGCTAGTCTTAACATATCAAAGCAACCTAATCCACAATGATATATGACTAGGGACATTTAAGAATACAATTATTCTAAGGTTATTATTATAATTAAATATATTACGTAGATAATATATATAAATATAATAATTGGAATTGCCATTAAAATAACATGATTCAAAATTACAATCACTAATATGATTGGTTTTAGGGCATATACACTAACAGCTAGCACTATGAGGTGAAAGGATATTCGATTCCAACCAGTGTTTGTGTGGACATTCATCGGTGATTCACGGGTTCGTGTGGATACCATAGAGGTGCAGCCACATTAAACATTGCACTGGTGATCTGATCTTCTGATTTCTATCCCGGTTCATGATTTGGAGAATAGATTGGGTTGAAAAATGGACAGAAGCAGATCGGATTTGTTGTGTAGTGGATAGAAGATTTTTGGCCGAAAGGTATAAACCCTAATCCCTAATCTATGGCGTTCTTAATTTGCATGGATCCTTGGTGGAAATCGTGCAAAAATTTTATTCCGCTATGCATGTATGATGCGCGATTTCCAGCATTAATGCCATTGAGCATTGTAGCTTCTGCCCCTTCTATCAACCAAATTGTAGCACTAAGAGGTATTTTCACAACCTCAAGCAAAACATAACTTTATTCAAACTTTAAAAATAAAAGACTTATTTGCTAAAGACTTCAAAATTATAAATTCACAAGCAAGAAATAATCAAAAACATTAAGAGACATAACACATTATAAGAAAAATTTTGACAAATCTAAAATTAACCAACATAGTAATTTCATTTAAAAATAAGAGATCAACATTGTAGATTCCCTTAAGACTCTCTAACTCTCAAGTGTTTAGGTTAAGTGTTTCACTCAAGTTTATCTATGAAATTGCTTTACCATAAGCTTGCTTATCATTTAACCTCCACTACTCAAATTACTTGTATAACACAAATTAAAAGGACTTTATTCAAGATTGTAATAGGGCTAAGGAAAAAGGAAAAGAAAAAATGAAGATATGAAGGATAAAAGTCAAAGAAATCAATAAAACATTTCAACTAAAAACATATGGGTAATTTATGAATACTTATAATTTAATATAACAACTAAAATTTAAATTCAAACACTCATCAATTTTTTTCCCTTTTTTCCTAATTATCTTTTTTACCTTATTCTTCTTTTTCACTTTTTTCTTTCTTTTTCTATTTTTTTATTTTCATCATCATTTTTTATTTTTTCTTTTTTTTTCCATTCAACATTTAAACTTGAAGTTGATAAATTTTCATAATACATGCACCTCCACACTTATTCAAGAACTTATCTCACTAAAATTCAAATGCTTTACTAATCCTTAAGGTTAGGTAAAAAATTTATTTTTCATTAGAAAAATGCTCATAGATTAATCAACAACGAGAAGACAATTAGGCACAAAAGGGCTCAACAAAGATAAAAATTAAAGATTAGCTATTTAGCTCTATCTTAAACAAATTTTTTTTTATCATATCTGTGTAAGCAAGTGCAAATGTAATCTTAAAAAAATTATCAAAGTTCTAGAGAAACAAAATCATGGAAAAACATCACACAAGAAGCTAATGCAAATGTAATCTCATTATGAATGTCATGCTACCAAATTCAATCCACCAATTTGAAATCCATCACTACACCAATCAACTTGAAAAAGTAAAATAATTCATTCAATTATGTTATGAATCTAATCTAACTTCAATCGAATCCTACTCATGAAAAATGCAAAATTCCTATCAACGAAAAATAACTAAATGACTTAAAAAGGCTAAAAAATAAGTAAAGTATACTTTATTTTTAAATTTTACCTTTTTCAAGTTTTGTTTAACTTCAAAAAGATTAAATGAAGACATAAAACATAAAATAACTCCTAGAAGTCTTTCACTACATTTAAATTTTACATTATCCTAAATGTAAAACATATTAACAACAAAATAGATAAAGACAAGTAAATTAAAAAAAGAAGAGAAAAAGAGAGCAAATTTGAAAAGTTTTGATTACCTCCTAAAAACCACCTTTGTTTAGCATTTTTGGCTCAACATGGCTATAACTTTTTCAATTAGGATCCACATAATATTTGACTGCCTCCATTTCTTGCAAATTCCTAACCTTCAAATCATTTAGCAAAGAGATCTTTTATAAATTAAGATCATTAAAAATAATTTTTCTAAGTGTTATCCTTAAATTGCCTTTTCTAAAAAGTTCAAAATCATACTATATAATGAATTCAACATAATTAGTAAAATGACCAAAATGATCTATAAAAAATCATTACTCTTATCACTTAAGAATGCAAAATTCTCAACACATATGGCATACTTAATATCACTAGCATAGCAAGTGCACTCATTATTGTCCACACAATCCATAAATTAAAAAATTCTAGGAAAATTAACAAGTATGTTGTCATAAGTAGCATTAACAAGCACATAAAAAATATAGTAACATTAGAATTAAAAAAATTATAAATTGCAACATCAAAGATAGAATAAAAAAATGAGAATGGAGAATATCATGCAGCAAAGGATTAAAAATGTTAAGATAGGGTATAGAATTTGCAACAAAATGTTATGTAACTTTAGAAATATCAAACTTAATTGTCATACCATCAAACTTCATGGTCAACATTCCATCTCTTACATTGATTATAATTCATGCTGTTTTGAGAAAAGGTCAGCCAAGAATGATAGAAAAAAAAGACTTAAATATCTTATTTTTTATCTTTAAGATGTAAACATCTACCGAAAAAATAAATACATTAACCCATACTAAAATATCCTTAACAACATCAAAAGGGTAAGTGTTAGATCTATTTGCTAATTGCATAACCATCCTTATTTGTTTTAAAGGTCCTAAATTTAATGCATTGAAAATAGAAAAGGGCATGACATTAATTGAGCTTCTTAAATCTAACATTGTATGTTTAATTCTTATTTACTCTATAACACATAGAATGGTAAATGTGCTTTGATCTTTGCATTTTCTTAATAATTTTCTTTGAATGATGGCAAACACAATCTCCTTCACACTTACTTTTTTATCATCACTTAATTTTCTCTTATTAATGCACAAATTTTTCAAAAAGTTATCATGCCTTTGAAATTACTTTATCAAATCTAATATAAGCATGTTAACATTAAGTTTTTTAAAAGTATCCAAAATTTATTTTTCATCTTTAATTTTTTTTGGACAACTCTTTTTAAAAAGAAAAGGGGAATAGAAAAATTAATGAGATGAATGTTTGAGGATAAAATTAAGCTTACTTTATTCACCATGATTTATCTCTATTTCTATTTTCATCTTTTCTTAGCTTGCTTATGGTTTAAGAAAAGGATGACTCTTCGCTTTCTTATCATTTTGAAGCTTAATCATATTAAGAACTTTTTTGTTCTTTGGATTAATGATGATTTATGAAGGAAGATTACTACTAGAACCTTACATATTTGATCTGGTTACTGAAAAAGCTAGCTAACTCATATGATTTTGTAAATTTTTTAGTCTTGCTCTAGTCTCTTGTTAAAATTTTTGGATGCTAAATCTAGTTTCCTATTGAAGTTGGTGAATGTGATTTTTGGTTTCTTACTAAACTAGATAGTATTTACAACTAAAGTTTTGACATGATCCTCTAGTGCTTTTATCTAGTTTAAAAGTAAGATTGGGTGGAATTTTATTGTAAGTAGAAAGATATTGATATAGGCTAGAATTGGAGTCATATATGAAGTTTTGATGATCTCTTCAAAGATGATACTGATTAGGCAGCTATTACTGGTACTGGTATTAAGGTTTACCAAGGAAGATTACTATTGCAAGGCTTAAGGCTAACCTTTATCATCTTAAATATAGGGCAGAAATCAATAAGATGAGTTAGACATGAACATATACTACAAATTCTAACAAGAGAAAGGGTTTGGATTTTTTGTTGTTCCATGGTCATCTGCCTTACTAAAGATGTTAATTCATCTAATTTGTGCTCTATTCTTTATTAATTTGAATAGGAGAAATTCATTTCATGTACACCTTTAGTAGTAAGTATAATTCTAGTGTCAAAATGTTAGGAGCTTTTAGCCATGTTAGCTATTAAAACTTTGGTTACCATAGGAGTTTTGTCAACTAACCACCACTAGTAACATCAATCATACTGTTATCCATTGGAAAAAGTATTTTATAAAAATACTAAATTAAAAGTCGCTAATAGATTTAGTGTTTACTAGAGCACAACTTCTTGAGTCTTTCTTAGTACTTATACAATGTTTCACCAATTATCTGCCTTATGCCATATACATCTTTTCTAATGGTAGCACCTTTTGAAGGAGGAAAGAATTTATCTAAGAATAGCCACTTTATATCATTCCAACTTATAAGAAAACTTGGTTGAACATAGTATCCCTAATCCTTAGCTATATTAGTAAGTGAGAAAGGAAATTTCCTTAATTTGACATGGTCTTTTGAATTCCATAAGGTTTCATGGTTGAGTAGACGACATGAAACTCCTTCAAATGTTTATGAAAGCCCTTATCTACAAGGCTATGAAATCTAGGAAGCAAATGGATTAGTCTAGATTTTAACTCAAAATTAGTATCAAGTTTAAGATATTAGATACCTAAAGGTTAGTAAATAACATCAAGGGGAACTTTTTAAATGTCCTATTGTTAGCCATGTTGTCTGAATTATCAAGAAAATTGAAATGGGGGATAAGGATGTTACAACTATGTGTATTTTTAGTCCTACAAAGCAAATAAAAGTTTTAGCTATTTCAAGATCAAAATCTAACAATTCTCCAATAAATTACCTAATCATGCATTATATTACACTATAAAGTACCATAAGAATATAGAAACACCAAAATACTAATGTACTATTAAAAATCACGCAAATTACATCTAATGAACTTATCTAGACAAATTCAATAAGTGATCTAAATGGTGGAATTTGGCCAAAAAGTTGTAGGCTCATGGTTAACTATCTATCAATAAGCCTTGATAAGAAAAATATTTTCTACCACCATAAAAATTTTCAAGTTAGTCAGAGCTAGTCACCCTAAGACCAATTTTAGGGGTAAGGGCAATATGTGTGCAACTCATACAAATAAGCCAAGAACTACTAGTAAAGTTTAAAATAAAGTAATATATAATGGAAAAGGATAAATTGAAGCAAAGCAATATACAATAGCTAAAAAATGCAAGATAATGCAAGAAAATGTAGAAAAATAATAGATATCATAACATGCAAGGGAACACTAATAGATGCAAAAATTTAATAAAATGCATGAATAATTATGTAGATCATAACTAATAAATGATAAGAAACGATGAATTGAAGTGGATCCTCAATAATGACACCAAAATTTTAACTATTGTCAAACCTAATCAAAATTAGAAATTATTGGTTTGATGAAAAATTTATAGTATAAGGCAACAAACTGGGTTGAACCCCTATTGATCTGCTTAAAACATCCGTTTACATTTAATTATTGATCATGATAACATATATAAAAAAAGAAACAATAAATGGAAATAGAACTAAGCAACTAAACAAATAGTATACAAAGAAGATGTAAGAATGCAAGCAAAACTAAATTAGGGGGTTTGATTAAAAAATAAATAGAATGCAATGTTAGAAATAAAATATAGAATTGACACAAAAAATAATAGATAAACGCAATTAATCCAAGGAATCGAGAATTCTTTTGTGGATTAACCATAAATCACAACATGTTTGATAATTATAATTAATTTTTTTACCCTAAAATCATCTAAAACCCCTGCAATTCTTTACATATTCAATGCTAGATGATGATTTAGGATTTGATCAAATTAGATTAGTAAAATTAAGTAATTACTATAATCCATAAAGTTAGATTTAAATTAATTTGAATATAAAATTTAGCTAAATTGAAAGATTAAACCAAAAATCTCTAATTTTATCATCCAATCCTCTACTCTTACAAGAAGAATGATGATTAACCAACTAACATTCAACATAAAACTAGATAAGTATCATAAATCACGTAAATGAACACATATTATAACAAATTAGTATCCAATTCATGTAATTCTAAAAAATCAAATAAGAGAATTAGACGAAGAGAAAAATTAATTAACAAAAGTTAATATTACAACTTAAGATCTCATAAACCAAATTGAGATAAGCCTCAAATTCTTTAAATAAATTAAAAAAATTAGACTTCTATGGATAAAATGAAAAAACTCTAAGAGAAAAAAGCTATCAAGAATTATATATTGTTGCCTTTAGAGGCATAAACCTTATATTTGATTTCTTATACTACAGAACCTAATAAGCCAAGCTAATATGTCTCCTAGGATTACAAAGAATATAATCTTGCTAATTTAAGAAGCTTAGAACTTAATTTATAAAATAATACACTACAAGAGTTACTGTAGTAAAATCTCATAGGTCTAACTTCTAGCCAATGTAAGACCTCTAAAACTATGTAGTTCCATTAAACCATGAACATGAAAGTGGTTGGGATAGGTGTTAGAAAACTTTGGGCACTAGTTTCACCTTTATTAGACCTTTAAAGCTTCAAATATGGCTAAAAAATTGAGATTGGTTCAACATGGACAAAAATAAACCATCAATTTCACAACTATTTTTAACCCTCCATATGTCCCACATAAGCTTTGGCCAAACATGAAAGTTGTAAATCTTCCTTTAATCTTTCTAACTATCTAAAAATCACCTAATTTTGATATCTAAAATTCAAGTTATGGTCAAAAATCTAAATAGTGTAAAAATCCAACACTAACTGAATAATTTCAAAACATTAGAAAACCAAAACTTAATCATATAACATGACCAATTCCTTAAAATTAAGCACATTTAACATATTAAAAGGAATAAAATAAGAAAAAATAATATAGATAAAGTCTTACATATCAATATCAAAAGTTCATGACTCATGAGAATGTAAGAACTTTTGGCATGTCAGATATCAGTTAGCCAATAAAAGAAGCCAATATAGAATAGTTAATCATTAAGCTCTAAACTTTATCTCCTATATGCTTGATCAATGAAATGTTAGTGGCACCTTATGATAAGTTGTGAACTTTTCCACATTTTCTTTTCCTAAAAATTGCTCTACCTAACTAGTTCATCATGTTAAGATATTAGTCCCTAAATGAGTTACTCGCGCTAATGAAGAAGTAATTTTATAGGCTTCTTAATATGTAAGAGTTAAAGATGTGCACCACTATCTTAAAGCATGTTGGCATATTGATAAAGAGAGGATAGCAAATGCATTAAGTTATGATTACATGATACGTTAAGTAAAGAGTGTGGAATTTGCTAAAGCTAAGCTCCTTATTGTTCAAAATCTTATGGCATATTTAGAGTAATGAATAAAAGAAGATGAGAGTAGACTTGTAAAGCTTAAAGAGATTATGTCTAGTAAGGAAGCAACTTAGTAGAATATGTTATAAACCATTATTTTTTTTCTTAGCCTGTTCTATTGAACTTTTGAATTTATAATATTATTAAGATTATGGACCTATTTTATGAGCTTTCATATGATTTTGTTTTTGAATTTATGATATAATAAATATTTAGCAATAAATTGTACAAGACTTGTTTTTTAAGCAATTTTCTTTTCATTTACTTATTGCTATTGCGTAACTTTTGATTACATCAAGGAAAACTCATGAAAAAAGAAATCTTTCTAAACCTTAACA
This sequence comes from Sindora glabra, assembly GCA_020226215.1. Classification (NCBI taxonomy): domain Eukaryota; kingdom Viridiplantae; phylum Streptophyta; class Magnoliopsida; order Fabales; family Fabaceae; genus Sindora; species Sindora glabra. The sequence goes on along the minus strand of CM035229.1, from coordinate 14,679,162 downwards.
ACTTATTAAGGGTAACACTTATTAACAAAATTGAAATTGATAGGGGAGTCTCTAGGCCATCTTTGAGGTTAGCTAAGACACAATAACTAGTAGTGTTAACCTTAGTGACTAGATAAGCTCCTTCCTCCTTTGGCACAAATTTAGATGCACACAAATTCCTTATCACATGGTCATAAGCTTTGAGCACTTAGTTTCCTTCTTTAAAGATGCATAACCTCATTATCTTGCTATATGCTCAGTAATCCATTTAATGTAAGTGGCATGAGTATCTTGGCTTCTTATTTCTACCTAATGTTCTTAACTTTGAGTTCTTTGTGCTTAGTATTACTTTCTAACATGACGCTTAAAGATTATATCAATATTTTAATAAGCATTACTACTTTAGTTCTATAAATTATTTAAAAAAGGGTAGCTTATGTGGATTCTCTTTTTGCTAGCAATATGCCAATAATGCTAATGATAGGCAATCTACCCAATCTTGTTGATTTTTATGGACCACTTATGTTAGAATGCACAAAATAGCCTTTTTCATTACTTTGGCTTGCCTATTTCCTTTCAAGTAATAGGGGTTAGATTTATCATGCATTATCCTAAACTTTTCTAGTATAGTTTTTTACTATGCAATTAATAAAGGACGTTTTTTTTTTCAGATGTGATTCATTAGGGGATTTTGAAGTAGCATATGATATTTTTTAATAAAATTCTCGTAGCTCCTCTATATGTGTTTTTGAGCAATATTGCCTCTATCTATTTATTAAATAGTTCCATTGCAACTATGATCCAAATACAACTTTTTACCCTAATTTGGTAGGACTAAATAAGATCAAATGCCCAAGAATGAAAAGCTTATGGGGTTAAAAAGGCATGGAGCATGTATTTAGTTAGCATGCCTTTGACAAGCTTGACACCATCACATAAAATAGTACATTTTTTCCATCTTAAGCTAATAGTACATAATCTACTTAATTTATGATATAACTTCTTAACCCTCTAATGTTCACCATAGGCAATTTAATGAATCTTCGTCGTAGCTAGATGATGTTTTTCTTTCTCAAGACACCTATATAATATATAGTTGAATTCTTTCTTATAAAGTTTCATGTCTTTGATGAAAAATTATGAAACTTGTCATATTATTCTTTTTACTTTCTTATTGTCAATAGGAAGTATTCCTTCATTTAAGAGTGGTTCATAAAGCCTACTTCAGTCTTCTTCCATCCATGTTGCATTGACTTCTACCATTATATGTGTTTCATTGCACTGATAATAAGTTGCTTGGAGCTCATCATAATATTTTTTCATTTCTAATTAAAAGGCCACTAATCTTTGTATGTGTTTATACATGCTTTGTCCACTCTCTTCATAAGTGTCTTTATGAACTTTTTGTGATTTCTTTCCCTTCTTTTCCATACACACACCATAAAAGCAAATTATTAGCCATTTTTTTGTATAGATTTCCTTTAATCACTTGATAATGTTTCAATGTTACCATTGAAATAGCAAAAAAATTGGAGAAACCTATGTTAATAATGGCATGCTAATCTCCTTATTCAAATTTTAGAACTTGCAAGTTAAATACTGTACATGTTTTTCATGCAACTTCATGATGATAGTTGCTTCTTTTTACTTCTATATCTCTATCACCACCATCACTATTGCTAATGCGACTTCTTGTTTGTATTCTACATATACCATATACACAAAGTTGATTTGCAAAAAAAAAAAAAACTAGCTGCCTATTTGCTAGTGACCTCTCTATATGTTATTAATGTTAACTCTTTCATTCCATACTCTTTATTCATTTGTTTGATAGTCAAGTTTAAATCACCATTACCTATAAGGTTATAAGGTCCTATTTCTTTTGCTATCATGAAACCTAGATCAAAGCTTCATATTCTAGTTTATTGTTCATCATGGAATGGCAAGTGTGTAGGCAATTGGTAAAGTCTTGTCATTTGGATCCATAAGCATAACATGAGCTCCCTCTTTCAATGCAAAAGGTGATCCATCCAATTGGAGCACCTAGGGCTTTGATAATTTTGCTAGTGCATTAGTGTTTAGCTCCATAAAGTCTTTAAATTTTTTTTTCATTAACTAACTCATATTACTCTATTAGGAATTGAGCAAGTAGATTAGAAAAGGCTTGGCTTTTGAAAGCTATAAGTGGCTTTAGGATAACGTTAAATTTGCTAATATGAAGCATCCATCTTGACATTCTTCCAAATAATGTTAACTTTTTTAGTAGAAATTTTATGAGTTTGACTTTGTCATGAGATGTGCTTGTTGAAGTAGGAAATAATGGCTAAATTCTTAGGTCATGTGCAAGAAGGCTAAACAATGTGTTTCTAATAGTGAATACCTTATCTCTAATTCTTTAAGAAAATAGTTTAAATAATACACTAATTATTCTATTCCATTAACTTCTTGCATTAGAAATATGCCTATATACTGATGAATGAATATCAGGTCCTAGATTAATAGTTGTTCTCTCATAAGTGTGATCATGGTTTGTAAGGATATAATTACATCTTTGATCTTATCAAGAGTATACAACTCAATTTTTCCCTAAACAAAGTCTTTCTTTTTGCTTAGTAAGTGGTTAAAAAGTACGATTATCTAAAAAAGGGCTAGTATGAAATGTCTAATGTACGAAACTCTACTTATGAGTCCTCTAAATTCTTTTAGGTTATAAGATTGCAACATATTTTTTATATCCCTAACTTTTTCTTCATCTATATCAATTCCATCTTTATATGAGGGACTTTCCTAATGAGACCTCAAACATGCATTTAACGGGATTAAGCTTGAGATAAAAATTGTGGCATTTGTTAAAAACATGCCATAGATGATCATAATGGTCAATAGTATCTTATTACTTAACTATTATGTTGTCTACATAATCTTCCATGTAATTATGCATCATATTATGAAAAATTGGGTCATGGCTCTTTAGTAGGAGGCTGACCGCTATCCCGCAAGTGCACGGGTTAAGTCGAGTTATAGTATAAAAGATTATCGTTCTCCACAGGGATTGTAGGTTGAGTACTAACTAAATCTCAAGTAAAATTATCTAGGCGGATCAATTGATTTTGAGAATCAAGAGTGAAATGTAAAACAGAGCTTAGCTATCAAAAATAAGGTTTGATTCAATGTAATAAAAGCGTACTCAACTTAAGGATCCCTTGTACATTTCATTATGGAATGAATATAATTTTCTAACTTGGTTTACTATAAATTACGATTGCTGGATTACCAAAATTAAGCTATACCTCATTGTAAGGCTACTAGCTACTAACCCAGAGATTAAGTGCCCAGAATTACTCTAGTAATCACTCATCTAGGTTGCATTAACTTTGCTTAGAATCCATTCTTGGACATTTCATCCTGTGCAAAAGAATCCAATTAGCTTAATTCCTAAGTCTAATTGATATTCCCAATGGTCATGCAAGATCCGATTAATCAATTGGTCATTTCAACCTAGAATCAATTAATCCATAACACAAATCCAATATTCCGGATATATTGGCTTGTTCCAGTCAAAACAGCATAATTAAATCATAATTTAACAGTAAATCAAGCTAGATTATATAAAATTCAATTCCATAACTCCATGAACAAGTTCACCCAAGCTGAGCACAAGGGTTTAGTGTGAAAACATTACAAAATCAGAAGAAAACCAAAAAACAGAAAGGGAAGTCAAACAATTCATGAAGATCTACAAATTTCTTGCTTGATTCTTCAATTCCTTGCTTGAATCCACGTTAGAAGATGCCCTTGGTGAGTTTGGATCTCCCCTAGGGTTTCTCCCAGCAGCTCTCCTTGTTAATTCTCAGTTCTTCCTCCCCCTTTTTCAAAATTTCGTGCAAAACTTATATTGGTGATGTACACGGGGTTCAACACGGCCCGTGTTTAATCCCGTGTTTCTCAGCGAAAGTTGAGCAGCACGAAACACGTTGTGCGACACGCCCCGTGTTCTTCTCCGAAGTGTCAAGCAGTAATGTACACGTGTGTCAACACGGCCCGTGTTCTTCAACGAAGACTGATCAGCATGCTACACGGGGTGTGACACTCCCCGTGTTTACCTCAGAAGCGAATGGCAGTAAGATACACGGGGTATGACACGTCCCGTGTTTAGCCCCGTGTTCTTCTCTGAGCAGCCCAGTGAAGCCTCGAAGCAATCCAGAAGGAAACATGGCCCTAAACACGGGGTTTCCATACCTCGTGTTCTTTGGCAAGTGACCAAATTTGCTTTAATTCTTCACAATTTGAATGGTTCTACTTTCGGATCCTTTTCTAATGCTCATATGTGTCATTTCAAGACCTGAAAACAAAATATAGAGCATCTAAGTATCCTTTTCAATCAATTTGCACAAAATACTAAGTAAATGAGTGATGAAACACATAGAATTTAGGTGCATTTGTGCATTTATCAATTCCCCCACACTTGAATCTTGCTCGTCCTCGAGTAAGGAAGCAAGAGAACAAGAAAATTTACTCCAATTTTTATTCTCTTCTTTTTCTTCTTCTTCTTTTTTTTTTATATATAATCAGGCAATCATTCAACAAATTAAAGATTAGGATCAAGTCATGCTAAGCAACTAAATGAAAATAAAGCAACTAAACAAGTCAATCCTCAACATAGAAGCAAAAGAGAATAGCCTCACAGGTAAAATATTTACTCTCACTCTCAAAACAAGGCTTGTGTTTACTCTCAAGTCAATCAGCTCATGACTTAATGCTATCATATGCTTGTACAAATTCTAATCTCCACTACTATAATGTAAAATGCATGCAAATCAGAGGACTTTATTAGGGAAAAAGGTAAGGATAAGGGAAAGGAACATCATGGGTGAAAAGTGATAGAACCCTGAGTTTGTAGGAAAAAGACACATTGGTCATGAATTTGACCATTGTCGAGTTCCATTACTCAGCTTAACATAATACCCCACTTCTATCCTTGCTTCAACCTCCATTCTTCTCCTTTTGATTTTCATCATTTTTTTTCTTTTTTCTTTTTTTCTTTTTATACAAATTAATCAGCAAACTCGACATTTTTTTTATTTATTCCCAACAAGCTTTTCTTCCTTTTCTTCTTCCTCAAATTATTTATTTGACACCATTTATTTTATGGTGTTTTGTTGCTTTTTCTTTTTTTTTCTTTTTTTATTATTATTTATTTGATTGTTTTTTTTTAACAACCAAAGTTATAAATCAACTTATCTAACTAGTAGCACTAAGTAAGGACCTCTAAGATAGCCAAACTCATATAATGTGTCTAAGTTCCCTTAAACTCTAAGGTTCAAGTTCACTTGGGCAGTGGCTTTGGATGTACATGGTATGGCTAGGCTAGAAATGAGGGTCCAAGGCTCAAGGTGGCTAACTAGGGAAAAAGCTAAAAAGTTTAGGGTAAATTAAAGAAAAGGATTCAAATAAGCCAAGCAAATAAAAAGGGTAAAGAAACATGGCCTCATCATTTTTGACATGCAAAATACATAAAATATAGCCTCAAAAAGAGTAAATGCAAGTTCTAGAGCAAAAAGTCAAGAGTGATGACATAATCCCTCAAGAAGAAAAATGAGCTTTGATTTCTAATGTGAAAATTGCTCAAAAGGTTCAAATCTCACAAAGGTCAATTATGCTCATTACTCTTAACTTCAAGCTTTAGATTTTCCTTACTAGGTTGCCAAATATTCATTAAAGAAACAAGGCATGAATCAATCACTTTATTCAATAGATTGCCTTAAAATTTTTTTTTTAATTTTTTTATATATTTTTTTATTTTACACTTTTTTTATATCATTGAAATTGGAGCAAATTTCAGTACTCTAAATCAATCAAGCAAGTTCAAGTGCAAAACATTGCCAAACACTGCTCCCCCACACTTAAAATTGGACATTGTCCTCAATGTACAAAATAGTAAATGGGAAAAGAGACAGAGAATAGTTAGGGGACTAAAACTTCCCTGATATGTGGAGTATGGTGGACCCAGTATATCGCAGGGAGATCCAGAAGCAGAGACATATTAGAAGAGAGAGAGAGGAGACTGGTAATCTAAAAGAAAGAAAATACAATACTAGAAAAAAAATGCTGTTAGTTATTATAGATATTAATATCAAAAGTGCAAGAAAATAAAAGAGAAATAGGTAATATAATAAAGGGTAAATGAAAGTGCATAGTCAATATATGTACAGACCAATAGAAATAGAAATAGAGATGAAGAATAAGTAAACAAAAAATAGAATAGCTAAGTAAACGATCCAATCCGGGCTACTGAGTAGGAGGGTCCGGGTCAGCTGGGGAGGAGGGATGGAAAAGGTGGAACAGAGGCTCGACCATGCTCTCGATGTGTTTGGAGCGCCTGTCCAAATCATCATAAAGTCCCTCAATCCTCGACTGATGCTCGAATATCAGCCGGAGCTTAGCCAGAATCTGTTGCTGACCAGATAGAATATCCCGGAAGTAAGCCTCGGATGGAACTCTGCTCCCCGCAGAAGATGATGGACCAAAATTAGGAGTTGGATAATCTCCTGGAATATGCTACTCCTGCTACTGCTGCTGCTGCACAGGCTGGATCCCCATACCTATAAGAATGCCCCTTCGAAGGGGTGCCATGTGAGAAACTATGGTCAGCAATCCATATAGCCGGTCAAAGACTCCCAACCGTCTGGCTAGTCTAGTAATATACGGATCAGCAGCTATGCTAGCAACTCTCCTGTCTGAGGCTTGGGCCGAGAAGAAGTGGGCAAATGCTCCTCCAATGTGAATGGGCACCCTCTCAATCATGCTGTATAGGAAGAGTATATTTGAAGTGCTCACAACCCCATGGCTGTGCCCCCATCCACTCAAAGTGTGACTGAAGATAGAGTGGAGCACATGCTAGGCAACCCTCCTAAGGCTAGACGCCTTACTCTTGGTGGGATCATAGGTGTTCCCAGTGGCTATGTCAGTCCATACCCGCCACTCCTGGATCTCGTGGGGCAGACCTACCAGCATGTCCTGGTACTCTGGAGTAGTCATAAACTTCACAGAATAAAGGCCCAGGCGGATAGAAAGCTGGGTCACACTCATCGAATAAGCAACTCCTCCTAGACGGAACTGAACAGTATTAGCTAAGTCAACCGTCCCGAAATACCTCTCCAAATAAAAGGTACTAAGGAACTCCAAAGTGAGCTCCCTGTAGGTAAGCTCTCTAATATCAAAGAAAGTCTCCCAAGCTCCAACACTGATAAGCTCACGTATCTCATCCTCCAGTCCAAACTCTCTCAGCACTGCCCAGTCTAAGTATCTCCCATCCACAAACGACCTATCCTTGTATCTATCATAGGCTTGAATGTGAGCCTCTTCAGTAAACTCCAGGAATGAGTGTGTAGGTCCTCTGGAAGAGGTCCCTCTAGATGTATTACCCTTGGTAGTCTTCCTAGCAGTGGTCTTTTGCCTTTTAGACATGATCTGCAAAAGGGATTGACAAAGTAAGAGAGAGTATTGAGAGATTGACAGCCAGCATATTCAAAGGCAAGAGTTTAGCAATATCCAATATTCAATCATTCAATAACCAATCATTCAACATAAAGCACAATTCAAAATCAATGCCATCAATGCAATTAAGTGGCCATATCAATGAGGTAAAGCAGGCAATTAGTCAATCAATCATTAAGCTTCAAAGGCTTGCAATTTAAGCAATCAAAAAGTTCCAATTCAATCAATCAAAGATTCAATAAACATAAGCAATTCCATTGAAGTTCAATGAACATCAAAGTCAATTAATCAAACTCAATCTATCAATCAACAGTTCAAGTCCTATTACTCAGAGATTCTAATTCAATTCATCAATCAAAGATTCTAATTCAGTCAATTAATCATCAAGGATGCAAATTCAATTAATCAAACTTATGAATTCTCATGAATATTCCTATATAAAGTCATTCAATCAACCAATCAAACATCAACTTCAGAGGATTTCAACATTCCTATGAATTCTAACATGCATTAGAAGTTAATAATCATAAGTAATTGCAATAAACTCCAAAGAATTCAAAGAAAATGCACTTACCTCGTGAAATGAAGAAGAAAACCCTAAGTTCGTGTTGATATGACAAGAAGAATCCAAATCTCAACTTTCAACCAATTAAATTGCAAATCAAGTAGCAAAACAACTTCAAATGGCTAAATCAAACACTTTAATCGGTGGATTTTGAAAATATGGTGGCCGAAAATGCAGGGAGAGAGGTTAGGGCAGTGAGGAAGAAGAAGAAAATGGGGGAAAATCTGAGTTTTTGACGATTAAAAGCTCGCCCACACAGGAACACGGGGTTAAACACATCTCGTGTAGTATCCCGTGTTTCTCTGTGGATGAGTGCTCTGGGTTTCGCAAACTTACATGGGGTCTGACATACCCTGTGTTCTCCCCCGTGTTTCTCTCTGAATGACACTAACAAAATGCGCAATAGTACACGGGGTTTAACACGACCCCGTGTTTCTCGTTAGAAGGCTCATGTTCAAAAGTCCTCATTATTGGTTCAACTAGTGAGGTACACGGGGTAGGACACGGTCCGTGTTAAACACCGTGTTTATCACTGAATTGCGATGAAAATCACAAGTTCTTTTAAATTGGCCAGACAGTGAGGTACACGGGGTAGTACACGGCCCGTGTTTTTCACCGTGTATCTCACTAGATTGCGTTTTTAGCCCTCTGTGCAAGAAAACAAACCACAAACATGGATTCATGCCTAATCTACCTCAAAGACAGAGTCCACATGCAAAAATGAACATCCTACATCAACACTTAATGACTTAAATGCCTCAACTACTCAGAAACTCAGATTGAAAAGTAGGAAACTAAGAATTAAAAACAAGAAAATAGAAAAATAAACTTGGTTTGCCTCCCGAGAAGCGCTTGTTTATGGTCATAAGCTCGACCCCTGTGTTTCTCAGTTTGGAGCTTCCATTAGTGGTGGCCCGGCAACATAATGCTTCAATCTTTGGCCATTGACTTTGAAATTGCCGGTGCCTTCACTCCAAATGTCCACGGCTCCGAATGGATACACCTTCTTCACAAGATAAGGTCCAGTCCACCTTGTCTTCAACTTTCCAGGAAATAGCTTGAATCTTGAACTGAACAACAATACCAAGTCCCCTTCATGGAATTCCCTTCGAAGGATACGCTTGTCATGCCAAGCCTTTGTTCTTTCCTTATATATCTTGGCATTATCGTAGGCTTCATTTCTAAGTTCTTCAAGCTCAAGGAGTTGGAGCTTTCTCTTCTCCCCAGCAGATTGCAAGTCAAAGTTGAGCAACTTGATTGCCCAATAAGCTTTGTGTTCAACCTCCACTGGTAGGTGACAGTGCTTTCCATAGATGAGCCGAAATGGTGCCATACCAATTGGAGTCTTAAAAGCAGTTCGATAGGCCCATAAAGCATCATCCAACTTGAGTGACCAATTCCTCCTTGATCTAGATACAGTTTTCTCCAATATGGACTTGATTTCTCTGTTGGAAAGCTTAACTTGCCCACTGGTTTGAGGGTGATATGGAGTAGAGATCTTATGGGTTACTCCATACCTCTTAAGAGCGATTGAAATTGATGGGCAATGAAATGAGAGCCTCCATCACTAATGACAGCTCTAGGGATTCCAAACCTAGGAAATAACACCTTTTTGAAAAATTGAACCATAGCCTTTGAATCACAAGTCCGAGTGGTAATTGCTTCCACCCATTTGGAAACATAGTCAACCGCCACAAGGATATATCTGTTGCTGCAAGAAGGTGGGAATGGTCCCATGAAATCAATTCCCTAAACATTAAAGATTTCAACCTCCAGAATGCTGTTCAAAGGCATCTCATGTCTCTTTGATATGTTACCAACCCTTTGGCACTGGTCACAAGAAGTGACATAATGGTGAACATTTCTGAAAAGAGTCGGCCAATAAAAACCCGCCTGGGCAATCTTCGCAGCTGTTCTTGAAGCACCAAAGTGTCCTCCATATGGAGAGGAGTGACAGTGGAACAAGATGCTTGCAATTTCTTCCTCAGGCACACATCTTCTAAACAGGCCATCTGCGCATCTTCTAAAGAGAAGAGGCTCATCCCAAAAGTAGTGCTTTACCTCTACCAAGAACTTCTTCTTCTTTGATACCCCGCATCCAGAGGTAAAACTCCACTAATAATGTAATTCACATAATCCGCAAACCATGGAATGGCTGAAGAAGAGACAGCTAACAAATAATCATCAGGAAGGGAATCATTGATCGGCATGTCCTTATCTTTCTCATCTCCTAACTCTTGCTTCAATCTGGAGAGATGATCAGCTACAACATTCTCAGTACCTTTCTTATCTTGAATTTCCAGATCGAATTCTTGTAATAAAAGAATCCATCTGATTAAACGAGGTTTAGCTTCCTTCTTACTTAAAAGGTACCGGATGGCTGCATGATCTGTGAAGACTATCACTTTTGAATCCACCAAATAAGAACGGAACTTGTCAACTGCATATACCACTGCAAGAAGTTCTTTTTCGATTGTGGCATAGTTCAATTGAGCTTCATCTAGAGTCTTGCTAGCATAGTAGATTGCATGAACCTTCCTATGCTTCCTTTGCCCAAGCACCGCTCCTATTACATAGTCACTAGTATCGCACATCACCTCAAACGGTAGATTCCAATATGATGCTTGCATAATTGGGGTGGAAATCAATGCTTTCTTCAACCTGCAAAATGCATCCAAATAGTCTTGATTAAAATCAAAAGGAACATCTTTAGCAAGCAAGTTAGTCAAAGGTTTAGCAATTTTAGAGAAATCTTTGATGAAACATCGGTAGAAATCGGCGTGTCCTAGAAAACTCCTCACTCCCTTTACAGAAGTTGGGGGAGGTAATTTCTCAATGATGTCCACTTTAGCCTTATCAACCTCAATCCCATGTTCAGATACTTGATGGCCAAGAACATTTCCTTCTCTTACCATAAAATAGCATTTCTCCCAGTTGAGAACCAAATTTACCTCTTCACATCTCTGCAACACTTGAGATAAATTAGTCAAACAGTTATCAAAGGAAGTGCCATATACAAAAAAATCATCCATAAAAACTTCCATGATATTTTCAATAAAATCAGAGAAGATAGCCATCATACAATGCTGAAAAGTAGCAGGAGCATTACACAGACCAAAAGACATTCTTCTATATGGAAAAGTACCGTAAGGACATGTAAATGTGGTCTTTTCCTGATCATTTGGATGTATAGGAATTTGGAAGAAACCAGAATAACCATCCAAATAAAAGAAATGTGAATGCTTAGCTAACCTTTCCAAAGTTTGATCGATGAAGGGAAGAGGGAAATGGTCTTTCCGAGTTGCCTTATTCAATTTCCTATAATCAATGCACATTCTCCAACCCGTGACAGTCCTAGTGGGAATTAGCTCATTATTTTCATTTTTTACCACAATTAACTCCCCTTTCTTAGGCACAACATGAACCGGGCTAACCCACTGACTATCTGAAATTGGGTAAATTACCCCAGCATCTAATAACTTCATTATTTCCTTCTTCACAACTTCTTTCATATTGGGGTTCAACCTTCTTTGATGTTCAATGGAGGGCTTATTATTTTCCTCCATCAATATCCTATGCATGCATAAAGAAGGACTAATCCCTTTCAAATCAGAAATTGTATACCCCAAAGCTTTTTTATGAGATCTAAGCTGCCTAAGTAATTTTTCAATTTCTATAGCAGTTAGATTTGCATTAACTATCACAGGATAAGTGGAATGGGATCCTAAAAATTCATACCTGAGGGAAGATGGGAGAGGTTTCAATTCTACCTTTGGTGGTGTGTCTTCCTCAGTGGTGGTTTTGTTGGAGTCCACTTCCAATGATTCAATAGCTACTTCAGGGAGGGGAAGTGGTGGGCTTGCTTCCAAAAACTGTGCATATGCAGCAGTTTCTTCATCTTCAATCACTCCTTTTGTGACTAGACATTCTTCAAGAGGATCTTGGATGCTCCCTTTTAGAAGGTTTTCTTTCACAGCTTTGTCTAGCACATCTACCTTGCAAATTAAGTCTTCACAAATAGGTAATTTAATTGATTCATTCAAATTAAATTCAGCCTTTTCATCCCCAACGGATAATGAAAGTCTACCATTTTTAACATCAATCAAAGCACCAGCAGTAGTTAAAAATGGTCTACCCAAAATGATAGGGATTTGTGAATCCTCTTCCATTTCAAGCACAACAAAATCAACTGGTATGAAAAACTTACCAACTTTGATAGGTATATCCTTAAGAATACCTACTGGATATTTTACTGAACGGTCGGCTAGTTGGAGAGAAACTGTGGTGGGCTTCATCTCCTCTATGTTCAATCTTCTTGCAACCGTCAGTGGCATAAGGCTTACACTCGCTCCCAAGTCACATAATGCCCGATTAATTGGAACATTTCCTATCACACAAGGAATGGAGAAGCCGCCTGGGTCCTTTAGCTTAGGAGGTAGTTTATTCTGGATAATGGCACTACACTCCTCAGTTAAAACCACAGTTTCATGCTCCTCTAGCTTCCTCTTATTGGAGAGAATGTCCTTCAAAAATTTTACATATGATGGCATTTGTGAGAGTGCATCAGTGAAGGGGATATTGATGTACAACTTCTTCAAAACTTTCAAGAACTTTCCAAACTGCTTATCAAGTTTAGCCTTAGCTAATCTTTGAGAATAAGGGATAGGTGGTTTGTATGGTTCCGGAGGGATATATTTGGATTTTTCTAGTAGTTCCCCTTCTTTCTCTTCAGCATCAATGGGAATTGAGGCCTTTTTGCTTTCTTTTTGCTCTTCCCCCATACTTATTTCTTTTTCACCTTCTTGAGTGGCAATTGGATCATTCAATAACCTTCCACTCTTGAGAGTTATTGCCTTGCAATGCTCCTTTGGATTTGATTCAGGTTGAGCAGGGAGTTGGCCATAAGCTCTAGAAGAAGATGCAGAAGCTTGTTGAGCAATTTGAGTTTCCAGCATCTTTCCATGAGTGGCCAATGAATCTACTTTGGAGGATAATTGCCTAATTGATTCTTCCATGGCTCTACCATGCTATCTAAACTCCTCATTAGTCTTCTCTTGGGAAATGAGAAATTTCTCCAAGAGACCTTCTAATTTGGTAGTAGAAGAGGTTTGGGCTGGTGGGTTATATGGTCTTTGGTTTTGGAAACCGGGTGGTGGTGGTCTATTGGGAGTGTTTTATGTGTTGTATGGTTGGGTGGGCTTGTAGGAGAAATTCGGGTGGTTTCTCCATGATGGGTTGTAAGTGTTTCCAAATGGTTCATTTGAATTTTTCTATCCAAACCCACTGTTATTCACATAGTTCATTTGCTCAATAAAATCTTGTCCCAATGTACACTCAGTTCCCATATGCCCTGTAATACCACAAATCTCACAAGGAATGTCAGTAGCACCTGTTGTATTTACACTGTTAACATGAAATTTATCAAACTTAGCCATAAGTGCATATACCTTGCTACCTAAACTTCCTAGTGCATCTACTTTAGTTGACAAGTGATTAAAAGCATCTAATTCATACTTACCTGCTGCTTTCCTTGAAGGTCCCCTCTCATTTGACCATTGGTAATGATTCAAAGCCATATCTTCAATTAACTCATATGCTTCATCCAACCTTTTATTCATCAAAGCACCTCCAGCAGCAGCATCCACAGTAAGCCTAGTATTGTAATTCAAACCATTGTAGAAAGTATGGAAAACTAGCCATTTCTCTAGTCCATGGTGTGGACACAGCCTCAACAGCTCCTTGTATCTATCCCAAGCATCAAACAGTGATTCTCCTTCTCTTTGAGAAAATGTAGTGATTTCATTCCTCAATTGGGCAGTCTTGCTTAGAGGAAAGTATCTTGATAAGAAAGCCCTCAGCAGCTCTTCCCATGTTGTGATTGATCCAGCTGGTAATGAATGTAACCAAGCTCTTGCTCTATCCCTCAAGGAAAATGGGAAGAGCCTAAGCTTGATAGCATCCGCTGCTACACCATTGATCTTGATTGTATCACAGTATTCCAAGAAAATCTGGATATGGAGGTTGTGATCCTCCATTGGCAATCCACCAAACTGATTTTGCTACACCATAAACAACAAAGCTGGCTTCAATTCAAAGTTATTAGCCTCAACAGCAGGTCTCCTTATACTGGATTGAAGACCAGTGGCATCGGGTGCTGTAAACTCTCTAAGAGATCTATTATCCATGTCTTTAATTATTGGTTCAATGTCAATTTCTTCTTGAATGTGAACTAATTTTTGCTCTCTTCTTCTCCTAAGCAAAGTTCTTTCAATTTCTGGATCTAAGTCAAGAATTCCTTCAAGACTTCTCCTTCGCATATACAAAAATTTTCTGTAAAATGAATAAGTAACACTCGAACAAAACAAAGTAAGAAAGAAATGCTATAAAAGTAAGAAAAATCAAAACAAGATGAATTAAAAACTAAAAGAAAATGAATTGCCTAATTTAATTCACTCAAAACTTCTTGTTAATATCAACTGGATACAATCCCCGGCAACGGTGCCAAAAACTTGACCGCTATCCCGCAAGTGCACGGGTTAAGTCGAGTTATAGTATAAAAGATTATCATTCTCCACAGGGATTGTAGGTTGAGTACTAACTAAATCTCAAGTAAAATTATCTAGGCGGATCAATTGATTTTGAGAATCAAGAGTGAAATGTAAAACAGAGCTTAGCTATAAAAAATAAGGTTTGATTCAATGTAATAAAAGCGTACTCAGCTTAAGGATCCCTTGCACATTTCATTATGGAATGAATATAATTCTCTAACTTGGTTTACTATTAATTACGATTGCTGGATTACTAAAATTAAGCTATACCTCATTGCAAGGCTACTAGCTACTAACCAAGAGATTAAGTGCCCAGAATTACTCTAGTAATCACTCATCTAGGTTGTATTAACTTTGCTTAGAATCCATTCTTGGACATTTCATCCTGTGCAAAAGAATCCAATTAGCTTAATTCCTAAGTCTAATTGATATTCCCAATGGTCATGCAAGATCCGATTAATCAATTGGTCATTTTAACCTAGAATCAATTAATCCATAACACAAATCCAATATTCTGGATATATTGGCTTGTTCCAGTCAAAACAGCATAATTAAATCATAATTTAACAGTAAATTAAGCTAGATTATATAAAATTCAATTCCATAACTCCATGAACAAGTTCACCCAAGCTGAGCACAAGGGTTTAGTGTGAAAACATTACAAAATCAGAAGAAAACCAGAAAACAGAGAGGGAAGTCAAACAATTCATGAAGATCTACAAATTTCTTGCTTGATTCTTCAATTCCTTGCTTGAATCCACGTTAGAAGATGCCCTTGGTGAGTTTGGATCTCCCCTAGGGTTTCTCCCAGCAGCTCTCCTTGTTAATTCTCAGTTCTTCCTCCCCCTTTTTCAAAATTTCGTGCAAAACTTATATTGGTGATGTACACGGGGTTCAACACGGCCCGTGTTTAATCCCGTGTTTCTCAGCGAAAGTTGAGCAGCACAAAATACGTTGTGCGACACACCCCGTGTTCTTCTCCGAAGTGTCAAGTAGTAATGTACACGTGTGTCAACACGGCCCGTGTTGTATTCCGTGTTCTTCAATGAAGACTGATCAGCATGCTACACGGGGTGTGACACTCCCCGTGTTTACCTCAGAAGCGAATGGCAGTAAGATACACGGGGTATGACACGTCCCGTGTTTAACCTTGTGTTCTTCTCTGAGCAGCCCAGTGAAGCCTCGAAGCAATCCAGAAGGAAACACGGCCCTAAACATGGGGTTTTCATACCCCGTGTTCTTTGGCAAGTGACCAAATTTGCTTTAATTCTTCACAATTTGAATGGTTCTGCTTCCGAATCCTTTTCTAATGCTCATATGTGTCATTTCAAGACCTGAAAACAAAATATAGAGCATCTAAGTATCCTTTTCAATCAATTTGCACAAAATACTAAGTAAATGAGTGATGAAACACATAGAATTTAGGTGCATTTGTGCATTTATCAGAGGCACTAGCTTTTTTTAATATGAAGAGCATGATAATAAAGTAAAAGTTCCCAAATAAAGTACCAAAGGCAATCTTCTTAACATACTTGGGGTATATTTTGAAATAAATATAACAATTGAACCTATTTATGAATGATAAGAACATATGCATAGTAGTAACATCAAACAAAAATTCAATGTTAGATAAAGAGAATTCATCTTTTGATAGGTTCTATTTAGACTATGGAAGTAGATGCAAATGCAAATTTGCTCATTCTTCTTTCTAATAGGAACAACATTGGATGGTCATGTGGGATGCTTGATTGGTTTTATAAATCTTGCATATAAAAGCTTATCTACTTCTTCCTTGATCTATTTTTCTTCACCAAGGTGAAATAGACATGGTTACTACTTCACAGGGTATGTTGTAAGCTTAACAAAAAGGTGATAAGTTATTAGTGCTAGACTTGGCCTCAATATCTTATGATAGTTTTAAGCAAAACATCTTAGTATTTGCATAACAACACCACTAAGTCAGCACAATCTTTAAAACTCAAAGCAAGATTTATGCATATAAGCTAAAAAGCATTATTTTCTCCTAAGTTGATGGTTTCTAATTCCTCTATAACCAACCTAAGGTGACCATTGGGATATGCTTCTTTTATCCATTGAGGTTTCTTTATGTGTTCTAAGGTAATTTCAATCATAAGAATTAGAAAGGGAATCGATCATGAATTTTCAACTTTCCTTTTAGGACCTTTACACTGTTAAAAATTGTATATTTTCTTTTTCATGCAATATCTTTGATATGAATTACTATTGTTAATTTAGATTGCAAATCTTTCTTACTAATTTCCTTGAGCCACTTATTTGGTAAAGGGTTTGTTAACCTATTCACGTTATTAGGAATGGAAATCGCACTTTGATATTCTCCTTCCTTAACTTTTCCAAGTTAGACTATTCTATTTTGACATTAATACAAAGTTTACAATAGCACTGGTTCAAATTTTTGAGAGTTCATCAAGAAAGGTAAACTCAACATGGCATGCCTTATTTGTTAGTGTATATGCCCTAAAATCAATCATATTGGTGATTGTAATTTTGAATCATGTTATTTTATTGGCAATTCCAATTATTATATTTATATATATTATCTGCGTAATATATTCAATTATAATAATAACCTTAGAATAATTATATTCTTAAATGTCCCTAGTTATATATCATTGTGGATTAAGTTGCTTTGATATGTTAAGACTAGCATGTGTGAAGACTTATATGGGATATTAAGTCTACACATGAGTACAAGTTAGAGAACTTGTATACTGGACCGACCCACATTAAGAACACTGCATGGATTGTTATATGAGTGTCATAAGTGGTTCTTAGTGATCATTATTAATATGGTCCTTTGACCTGAGATCACCAAGGTTCCCTACATGTGAGTTTCATATTTTGATACTATTCTATGTCACTAATGGTTAAGTGAATGCAAGGGTAGATATTGGATATGTCACATATCATGCGGAAGGGTTTGTGTGATCAAGATGGGATTTGTCCCTCCTATATAATAGGAGTAACATCTATGGGCCCCTTGATTAAGTAAAGCTGAGAAAATGCATGGCCATGCTCAGATGAATTGACATGAGATGTTGATTATATTTGTTTCAGTCAGCTTACTTAGGAATTAAGAAACTTCAAGATTGGGCTATACGGGAATGACACGGTCCATGTCTCGTGCTCAATCTAGATGTATAGGACAAAAGGACATAAGTGATGATCACGTGTAAAGTTTTAGTCAAATCACCGACTTTCTCATTACTTGGGTAACAATGATGTGTTGCTAGACACTAATCATTGTTTATGATCATTAATATGATTAATGGTCATTGCCAACGTAATGAGAGCCTGTAGGGTCGCATACTTAGAGCCTAGTGAATTTGGAATTAATGGACTAAATTATTTGGGCTTAATATTTGGGAATTCATATTATAATTATAAGGCCTAATAGTAAGCCTATAATTATACATGGAATAAAGCCCAAATAGGTTAGATTTTTCTATGCACCTATTTAAATAGGCTTATTGGGTAATAATAGGATTGCTATTCATTATTCACGCACCCCAAAAAAGGCATAGAAAATCCTAGCACCTCTCCTTGACCAAAACCTCTGAAGAGGCGTAGCTAACACTACGAGGTGTAAGGAGATCAATTCTAACTGGTGCGTGTAGCAAATATTCATCGGTGATTCATGGGTTCATGTGGATACCACAGAGGTGCAACCACATAAACGTTGTACTGATGATCTGATTTTCTAGTTTCTATTCCGGTTCGTGATTTGGAAGCAGATCGGATTTGCTGTGAAGCGGACAGAAGATTTTTGGCCGAAAGGTATAAACCCTAATCCCTAATCTATGGCGTTCTAAATTCGCATGGATCCTTGGTGGAAATCGTGCAAAATTTTATTTCGCTGTGCATGTATGATGCGCGATTTCCAGCATTATTTTCATTGAATGGAGCTTTAGCCATAAATAGCTCATTATCCTTACTTTTGAAGTTAGCCTTAACATAATGGTGAAAGGTTGATGGGATATAATTATGCGTGTGAAGTTAAGGCGTCCCCAATAGGACATGATAACTAGGTCTCCTTTTTATTATAATGAAATCGATTATATATTTTGATAGGTCTTACTTCTATATTTAAATAGACTTAACCAATTATCTTAATAGATGTTCCTTCAAACATATTCAAAATAGAATGTGTTTTATAAACGCACTTCTTCGAGTAGTTGAAAGCACAAAGTTAAAATATTAGAATAATATTAACTGATGATCCATTATCAATGAAAGCGAATTTAGTTTGTTGCCCTTCCATTATAGCTTTTAAATATAAAGGTTAGTTATGACTTGCATAAGAGACCTACCTATTCGAATCATGAAACATGATCACGACATTATGAATGCGCATCACTCTCTGTAGATTGCTATGCATAATGCAATAACTCCCTTTCAAACTTAAGATACCCTTATGATAGTTAGAGATGACTAATACCTATTTTCTTTACCAAAATTAATTAAATTAGAAAAAGAACAAAAGCTTAGAGATTTCACTAAAGTGTGAACCATAGAAGCATTTTAATCTTCCTTAAGTTTTACTTCTAGTTCTAAAGGCATATCAATGATAGGATGACTTTCACAAGAGATAATGTTTATGCTATCATTATTAATAGATTTATTTTAATTTACTTTATGTTAAAGTTTCCTTCTCTAGGAGGTTTAACTTGCGCAAATGAATTTTCTACTAGAAGATCATCCTTAACATAAAGTATCTTTAGTATTGTTGGTGGATGATTAATAATACTAATAAAAATGAGGAGCTTTCTTTTAAGCTTTAGTAACTAGGCTTTTAAGTAGGGTAGTGTAATGACACCATCTTTAATTTAAACTTCTAGCATCACAAAAACTCTTTTAATGGTATAGAGGAAAAAGGTGGGATCTTACCTTTCCATTATAATGACTTATTAGCTTTATATTTTACAGGTAGTGGTGTTTTATTATACTTTCCTAAAGTCAGGATGAATTTAAGCCTTAATGCACTTGTTTTCTTCTTCACTGGAGGATCTGTAACTAAAACTTCTTAAGTATAATTTTTATGAGATTATGATTTTTCACAATTGTTGCTTTAATGATGTAGAAATTCATTTAGTATGATTTATAAGATTATATATCTCCATACTAGATGTATGGCTATACATGGTCATCCATGTTTATAATGCAACTTTGGACTAGGTTGGACTCAACAACATCTGCCTGACACTCTTAGGTATGATCATTATATATCCTAACATAAGTGATTACATTTTCTATATGGTTTTGCCAATCTTTCCTAGGCCTATAAGGTGAACACTCCCTTATGAAATGAAGAATATGTTATAGAAAGCTTTCAGCATCTCAACTCATGCATAAATGAACTTAAGCTACAATTTTATATACTATAAATAGGCATGCTCAGTGAGGGACTTGGAGGATTCCCTTAGATGTAAGTCTTCATTTACAACCTTAGGTCATTGATGAATCGATGTACATGTTCCTTCACATTTCCAATGCTATCAAATTTGCAGAAAATAGGTAGTTGGTCACTTTTAGGGTAAAAGTGCAAAAGTAATGCATACAAGAAAAGTATTCTAAAATTAATATCAATGATGGCTTTACACCTATTTTCTCCTAAAAACTTTTATAAATCATCTTTAATGGGTACATTGTCATGGTTATTGCTTAGTTCCTAAATGCATTTAATGTATACTTGTTGTGACACCTCATTGTGTGAATGAATAGCACCTACTCCATTGGATTGGAAAATATGAAGTTCTAGGCCATTCTATTAGGAATTTTTATCTTTTGGTGATTCTTCCAAGCTATCTCCTTGCAAATATATAGCTAATAAAGGAGTGGTTTGCATAAGGTTTGTGAGAACTTTATTCATTTGAGTTAGCACCTAACCTATTTTTTGTTGGTTCTTTATAAGACTTTCTAATAAGCAGGTTGAAACTGTAACATTATTTTGCTTAACTCCTCACTAGATGGATTGGTTGGTTCTTTCATTAGTGGTAGTTAGTCCCTATTCATTTTACTAAGATAACATTTCCATATTGTTATGTTTACCTATATTGGAAGGACTAAAACTAATTATTTTTAATGCTTTCATCCCTATTCAAATTAAAAGGAAAAATGATTATCCCTTACTCATAATTCCTTTATATTGCTTGATAACTTTTAAGGTGCTTGGTTTTATTAATTTTATATTTATTAACCTTGAGATGCTTGATTGCTTTATTTGTTATGAACCTCTCAAAATCCTTATGTTTTAATGCAAAAATGGGCATGTTTTTTACTTTATGTGAATCAAAGCTTGACACAGCATAAAACAAGCAATTTGTTGATTCTCGCATTAAAACATAAAGAGCATCAAAGATTCATAGTAAATAAAGTAATCAAGCATCTCAAGGTCAATAAATATAAAATTTATGGAATATGAGGACATATTAATTTATAATAACTTTTTAACCTATCTTTGTAGTTTCCTTGATATTCCTAAATGTGCTTTTGGATATGAAGGGGAGAGCCCTATTTATAGACCAAAAGCAAATGATTAGATGTTGTGTAAACTTTTATTGAATTGTCACAATGATTAAAATTATTAGATATTGTGTAAACTATTAATGAACCATCAAATGATTGAAATCATTGATTATGTAAATTATTGATGAACCATCATAACAATTCAAATGATTATATAGCCATTGGTATACCTTTAGATGTTAGTTATTTTTTAAAATCAACATTGGTTTTTAATAAATAACAAATGTTGTTCAAGCTAATTTTTTTATACAAATCTATCCTAACATTTTTCTAATAATGACTTGTACAAAAATTGCACTAGATCATCAATACCAATATTAGCCAAACATTTCTTACTATACTAAGTGAAATTTAGGCACAACACACCTATCAATGCTACATATCTAGAAAAGCTAGCTTTTAATTTTATAATCATGGCAATTGCATTAAATGTTAAATATCTTTTGCCACTAAAATTATTTAAGAGCAGAAGATAATTATGGTTTAATGAAATATTCATAATCATAAAATCTGAAACTTATCTAAATGTACAACAAAAATGGTTATATTGTCCTCTTATTCTACCTAAACAAAAGAAATGAAAGAGAAATTTATGGACAAAATAAAAATCAATTACATCCTAACATTTTTCTAGCAATGATCTACATAAAAATTACATTAAATTATCAATACATCCATTTATGTTGCACATTCTTTTCTTGAAGAAAAAGAATTTTGTCATTGTCACTTAGGGCAACATAATGTTTATAACTACAACCACTTTAAAGAAAAGTGATAATGATTGTTTTCTTGGTGAAAGATAGAAACATGGCATATAAAGATGAGAGTTTTAATCTCATTGCTTTGAAGAAAGTGATGATAATTATTTTCATAGTAGCCTTGAAACAATCCTTTACTTTCATATTTATAGTAACCATGCATATTTTATCCTCAATCCCTTATTGTCATGCATTCCATTATAATTATATTTTATCCTATGTCCCTTCCTTTCATGTCCATCATAGATTATGGAAACTTAACATAGATTATAGCTAAAAGAAGATGATAGCCCAAAAGTAGTAACTTGCATCTTAATAGTTAATGATCAAATAGTATCAAACACATATTGTCCTTATATCTAATAAAAATAAAAATGAAGTGAAAAATTAAATGAACAATGAAATGAAAGAAAAACTATAGAATAAACACTTAAATAAAAAATGGAGTGAAAAAGAAAACAAACTGAGGATGCAATTTATATGTAGTACAAAAAAATTTATACTAGTTATTAACAACTAACTAACATCTTAAAAATGAATCTTTTCATACTAAATCCATTAGCAAACCTTTAGATTTTATTTATTTGAAAAAATGACATTGTAAATCTTTACCTTGTGAATGCTATAATGCATTTTAAATAAGCAAACCATTGAATTATAAATAATTTTTATAATTTTCACTAACATCATAATTACAAACATTAATTGGTTGTAGATAACCTTTAGAGATTGATTTTCAAGTATAAATGATATCTAAAACATTAATATTTGTAAATAAAATTAATAATAGAATGTTGACATTCCTTTAGACGTCAATTTATTGTACAATCATTGTATTAAGTTTCTTAATACTAGACCTTCCATCTTTTGTTGCAAACTAAGGCTTCATAATGTCAATTTATTATTTTAACTAATGTGATAAGTTGTACTTATCTTTAAAAATGACACTGTACTATTATAGATATTAATTTTTACTAAACCAATGTAGATTGTATGATGTTGAAGGGCAAATCTGTATTAGTAATATTTTAGCTTCCTTTTAAATTTAAGAGAAGGATGATGTTTGCATAATGCAAATTTAAAAGTGATTTTCCTCTAATTGCATGAGAAAATGGTATGATCCTTAATTATGAATAAAATGTAATAGTCACCTATGCATATCTCCTATAGAAATTCATGTGATTGAGTTTTACTTGAACATGCATGAAAGGAAAACAAGTAAAAAGAGTGATACTTGTATCATTTTAATAGGGAAAGATTTGAAAAAAAAAAATAATTTCTTGAACATGTATGTTACATGTTTTAGCCTTATATAGAAATATATGAAGGACAAAAAATTGAAACGAATAATCTTAAAGTGTTTAAATTAATTTGTTAAAGGAAATATGCCCAAATCTTTTAAATATGAATAAAGGAATTGGAAGAGAAATCTATGTAAATAAAAAGGCTAGGTTTTAGCCACCCAAAAAGAATAAGGGAAAAAAAATTAAAATTTTACCTTCATCGTATGATTGTGTATAAGTGTAAAAGGTATATGATAGACTATTATAAAATAAGGAAATAATGTTTACTTATAATTCTATAAAAATGGAATAAAGGAACCTAGCTTAGGTGATTTGATCATGTTATAAAAGAAAGAAATAAAAAGAATTATAAATTGAAATTTAAGAATGTTAAATATTATGGAGAGAATATGAATTATAAAATAATAAAAGATATAAAAATTTAATTAATTTTTAAAATGAGATGACTACTACTACTACTACTACTAATGATGATGATGATGATGATGATGATAATGATAATAAATTTTATAATAACAATTGATATCAAGGGTGTATGGAAAGTGTTAAGAAGATGAAGGAGCACATCATCATGTGCTATTATGACTACTACTACTACTAATAATAATAATAATGAAATATAATATTTTATAGTATAAATAGATCTCATGGATGTAAAATTTATAGAAAAATAAGAAAAATGAAATATAAAAGATATGAAGGCCTTAAGTTCTATGCATGAAAAGATATGAATTTTTGTTAGTAAAATGTTGGGTAAGAAAAATGTGGCCATATAAGGAATTAGTGGATAATCACATTTTGAAATAGTTACGAAAAATTTTTAAGAAAGAAACTTTAATAAAGGGATTAAATTTTAATGCATGAGTAACAATTTGAATAATAGTTAGAAAAAATGAACTTAATAATCATTTGTAATTTTTGAAGATTGCGAGTTTAAGAGCTTTCATGGGAATACAAATTCCATTTTTTAAAAAGACTTTGTGGTAGGATAAATAAAGATTAGTAAAAGTTTTAAGGTAATTTTTGGTAAGCTAAAATGGTGAATGACATGGCAAGCTTAGGGAAAAGGCCCTAATAATATGATACACAATGTATGTATTGGTTCCTATATACTGTGTAAGTGTGCTTGAATGCTATTAGCAATTGAATTATGAATTTATAGTATATTATAATTTGCTAAATTACATATGTTTTGGTAGTAAAGCCTTAAAAGCATAATATATGAGATGCATTAGCATATACTATAATAAAATGTAAAAAATGTGAATTGTACCATGCATATAGAAAATAAGAAATATGCTGTGTATATGGAAAAGAATATGAATGTTTGTTGTAATATGTGACATATGAACTTGAACATGAAATCCATTGTATGAGGTGTAGAAAGTTTTATGCATTCCATAAGTGCTATTATATGAATGTGAGAAATTGATATAAGAAATATAAAATATAGAATTAGTAATGTGAGATATGAAAATGAAGGTCATATGAGATAGCATGACTATGGGGTAGAGATATATAAGCTAACACATATCACATGAAAATTACTCCTATGGGAAGTGTACTATTTAAATTAATAGGGATGGATAAGGTTGGACCCAAAGGAATAAAGTGAGTGAGATGGATAAAGCTGGGCTAAAGTTATAAGGTAAAAATGGTACTCATAAAGCATTTCATGAGTATCTTGTGGATATGAAAAATGTTTACTTTATATTAATTATCTTCTATGCATTCATTCTCATTATATCGATTAATATATAGGTATGAAAGATGCATGAGAAAATATTATACTAATATGATCTATGCTTACATATATACATATGAAAATATGGTACATGTATATCTTTTATGGTTATGGTAAGTTATGTAGTATGAATGTAATATTTATTAGAATATATGAATATATGGATATAAGCTATGCTATGAATTGTAAATAAAAAATACATGTATATAAATTGTAAATAAAGGATTCATGTATATGAAATGATATATGCTTACATGTCTATGGTGATATCCATACATAATGTGATTTGTGCCAATCAAAATTAGAAATTATTAATTTTATAAAAATTTGTAGTATAAGGCAACAAACTAGTTGAACCCCTATTGATTCACTTAAGAGATCCTTTTACAATCAATTACTTACTATGATCAAAGAATTAAAAAAATAATAAAAGAAGCAACATAGATACAAGAATGTAAACAAAACTAAATAAGAAAGGTTTGATTTGAAATTAACCAAAATTCACTATTAGAAACAAAATGCAAAAGTAACACAAAATCATAACATATTTGACAATTATAATTAATGTTTTAACCTATAATTATTTGGAACCTTGCAATGATTCATAAATTTTATAGTAGATAACTATCTAGAATTTGATCAAATTATATTAGCAAAATTAAGCAATCGCTACAATACACAAAGTCAAATTTAAATTAATTTAAAAATAGAATTTAATTAAATTGAAAAATTAATCCAAGGATCTTTGATTTAATTATTTAACCCTCTATTCTTATAAGTAGAATGATGATTAACTAACTAAAATTTAACATAAAATCGTATAGATATCACAAATCACATAAATGAACACAAATTATACTAAATTAGAATCCAATTCATGCAGTTCTAGAAAATTAAATAAAAGCATTAGAAAAAGAGAAAAATTAATTAGCAAAAGTCAATATTACAATTTAGGATCCCATAATCCAAATAAAGATCAGCCCTAAATTCCTTGAATAAATTAAAAAATTAGCCTTTTATGGCTAAAAAAAAGAAACTTGGAGAAGAGAAGAAAATTGTCTAAAGTTGTATAAAATTATATTCTTGCCTTTAGAGGTATAAACCTAATATTTGATTTTCTATTATACTAAACCTAATGGGCCAAGATAATATGCTTCCTAAGATTACAAAGAATAAGACCTTGCTAATTTTAGAAACTCAAAAACTAATTTATAAAACAATACATTATAAGAGTTATTATAATAAAACCTTGTAGGTATAAGTTTTAGTCATTGTAAGACTCTTAAAATTATATAGTTTCATTAAACCACAAAAATAAAAGTTATTGTATTGGGTCTTATGAAACTTTAAGCACTAGTTTCACCTTAATTAGATCTTTGAAACTCTAGATATGGCCAAAAAACTAAGATTAGTTCAACTTGGATAGAAATAAAAAATCAATTTCATAGCTAATTTTAGCCTTCTAGATGTCTAAATTGGGACTCGACCAAAGTAGAAAAATTGCAGAACTTCCTTTAAACTTTTCAATGATATAAAGATCACCTAAATCTAATATATAAAACTCAAATTATATTAAAAAATTTGAAATAATGTAACACCTTATCATATAATAAAGTCAATTCCACTTAAGTATATGTAACACACTGGAGCATAAAATAAGAGAAAATAATATAAATAAAATCTTACACATCAAGTGCCATGTGAATGACCATATGTGGGCTTTTGTGTGAGTGTTATGTATAAAATAAGTAGAAACCAAAATACTCAAGATGACTATAATTACTAAGGTAACTTATATAGAGTTTTCTTACTAAAGCTCTGTTTATTTTTTGGAAGATATTTTTATATGGGAAAAATCTCATTTTTCTTATATATAAATAAAGGAGGACTATATGTTTTTATTGTTTACGATTAAAAAATGTAATATTTAAATGTATAGTAATGAAGGAAAATAACTTTCTTTTTGAAAAATAAGTTATCTTCCACCAAATTTCTTACATTTAACATTGAACATTGAAGTCATTTTCTACCATCTTGATATTTTATAACTATATTTCTATAGAAGATGTTCTCTACTAAAACAAATGGAACCTAAGTCTTTATGACTTATTCCTTTTTATTCAATATTTTAAGCTACTGCTCAATAACAACATTAGGGTGTCAATAAGGGAAGATGCTTTAGTAATTATCACATGAATCACACCTTTTAATTCTATTGCAATGAATTTTGATTAAAGGGAAAATATGTAGTTTCAATTACATGAAGGTTTTAAAGGCTTATCGGGGTGACTAGCCTGTATTTTAGTAAACAAAATGCCTATATGAAGAATTTATTTTAGATACTTATTTTAAATCTCATATAAGCTTTTGATAAAGTATATTTAGATCTTTTTTTAAAAAATCCATAAATTTCTTCAATTTATGTAATGAAAATAGGGTTTTTTGAAATAGGTTATTACACAAGCTACTTAGAAATAGAAAAACAATAGTTATCAAGTGGGTTTACAAGATAAAAATGAAACTAGATGATGGAATTGACAAATATGAAATAAAACTTGTTGTAAAAGGACTTCTACAAATGGTTGGACAATATTATAAGGACTTTTCTCCACAATATCCATGATTGAGACAGTAAGGATAATGGTAGCCATTATAGTTTATGATAGATTGAATATTCATTAGCTTAACAATAAGGGATAAAAAGACTAAGAAATGTTTTGTATGTTAAGCAACTCTAGATTTTAAAAAAGTAAGTAATAAGAATAAGGTGTACATATTGAGAAATTTTTTGTATGGCCTAAAGCATGCCTTCAGAGCCTAAAACTAGAGAAGTAATAACTTCTTTCTTCAAGCTGGATTTTATAATTATATAAGTGGGTATAGTTTGTATATGAAGACTACTGAAAGCATGACTAGCTTAATAATGTATCTTTATATAAATGATTTACTTCTAATTGGGACCTATGAGGAAGAAATAAGTAAGTTTGAAGTAAAACTAAAATAGTAGTTTAAGATGATAGAGTTAGGATTGTTGTCCTAATTCTAAGGATTAAATTTATTTAAACATCAAAGGGTTATTTATACATCAAAAGATAATATACAAAAAACATACTTAATATGTTAGACTGTAAGGTATCTTTAAAACTAGTTGATATGGGCACAAGGTTAGTAAAAAGAGGCAATGATAATGTAATATGTTCTATTTTGTATAACTAGATTGTGGGTAGCTTAAGGTACTTTTATGTTAGTTTATATGCCCTAAACCAATTATATAGATGATTGTAAACTTGAATCATGTTATTTTAATGGCAATTCCAATTATCATATTTATACATATATTGTCTGCATAATATATTTAATTGTAATAATAACCTTAGAATAATTACATTCTTAAATATTCCTAATCATATATTATTATGGATTGGATTGTTTTGATATGTTAAGACTAGCATGTGTGGTGACTTATATGAGATATTAAGTCTACACATGAGTTCAAGTTAGAAAACTTGTATACTGGACTGACCCATCCTAAGAATACTGCATGGATCATTATATGAGTGTTATGAGTGATTCTTAATAATTATCATTAATATAGTCCTTTGACTTGAGATCACCAAGGTTCCCTATATGTGAGTTTCATATTTTGATGCTATTCTATGTCACTCATGGTTAAGTGAATGCAAGGATAATTATTGGATATGTCACATATCATGTGGAGGAATTTGTATGATTAAGATGGAATTTGTCCTTCCTATATAACAAGAGAGACATCTGTGGGCCCCTTGATTAAGTAAAGCTAAGAAAATGCATGGCCATACTCAAATGAATTGACATAGGATGTCAATTGCATTTGCTTCAGTTAGCTTATTTAGAAATTAAGAAATATTTGGATTGGGCCATATAGGAATGACACGGTCCATGTCTCGTATTCAATCTAGATGTCTAGGACAAAAGGATATAGATGATGATTAAATGTAAAAGTTCAGTTGAATCACTGACTTTCTCATTACTTGGGTAACAATAATGTGTTGCTAAACACCGCTCATTATTTATGATCATTAATATGATTAATGATCATTGCTAATGTAATGAGAGCCTGAAGGGTCATACACTTAGAGCCTAGTGGATTTGGAATTAATGGAGCAAATTATTTAAGCATAATATTTAGGAATTCTATGTTATAATTATAAAGCCCAATAATATGCCTATAATTATACATGGACCAAAGCCCAAATTAGTTAAGGCTTTCTATGCTCCAATTTAAATAGGCTTGTTGGGTAACAATAATAACTGATTTATTATTCACGCATCCCCATACAATATAGAAAAATCCTAACACCTCTTATTGACCATAATCTTTGAAGAGGTGTAGCTAGCACTACGAGGTTAAGGAGATGAATTCCAACCAATGATCATGAGGATGTTCATTGGTGATCTGCTAGTTCATATGAATACTTCAGATTCTTTGGCCAAAAGGAAGTCGAAGAAGTGATCAACAAACAAAATTCGAAATCATCGAAAGGTATAGCTTGAATCTTACATTCTAATTTAACGTTTTGCATGGATCCATTGACTGGAATTAGTTTATTCCACTGCACTTGTATGACTATTGATCCAAACATTTTACAACACTAGATTTGACATTTTTTATGGAATAAGGTTGGTTAATCAATTTATGAAAAATCTTTAACCTTTTAACCTCTATGCAACTAAAAAAGAATATAATATTAAAAGGTGAATGTGATTTGGAGCTATTATTTGCTAATAACATTGGCTATGAGATAGCAGCTTTTCTAATAGAGAGTGGTGTGGAGATTAAGATGACTAGAGAAGTACAATATGGTGCTTCTTTAAGTTTAGAAATACATGTTTCTTATAGTGCTTAAAGAAGTAGTCTATAGTTACCTTATCTTCTTTTAAAACTAAGTATTTGGCTATATTAACTAAACATGTTAGGTTGTTTGGTTGTAAGTTTAGTAGGATAGATACATATGGGAATGAATGGGTCATTGAGATTGCATATAGATAGACAATAAATTAGCAATCTACTAAGCTAAAAAGTATGTTGCATATAAGGAAGTAAACATATAAAAAGAAGATATCATTTTTTAAAAGGTTAAGTGAATGGAGAAAAGAATGAAGTTATTTAATGTAAATCTAAAGACCAATTAACAAGCATCATAACCATGCCATCAAAACCTAAAATGTTTGAGAAGTTGAAAAATATAATAAGCCTAGTGTTAGAAAAAGAAACAAAGAATTTAGCCTTAAGGGATTAAACATTATTTTACATATTTAAATCACTCATGGATAAAATATAGGTGTGAAATATGCCTTTGCTTGCTAATCAAATAAAAAATCCTAGGTAGGATGGTTTGGTATATATGATTTATGCATAAGTTAATATGACAATAAGTGGCTTCATGCATTGGTGAAGGATGGCTTATGTAATGGTAGGTAGCTAAGTTTGATTGATTTCAACCTCATGACTGTGAATCTTAACTAGGATTGTTCAAAGTTTGGTTGAACTATTAGTAATTCAAAAAATTTAAGTGTGAGCCTATGTATGTTATTATGATTTGGATTTTTATGGTAGGTTGTTACTAATATATGAACAATGATAGATGAAACTAACTTAGTTGTTATAGGAAGGTTGTAAAAAGGTCAAGCAAAATGCTAAGTTTAATGGTCTATACATTATTGAGACCTAAAAATGGAGGAATAATATTCTTGATTACTGACTAAAAGCTATGGTAGTAGAGCAGAAACCTTAAAGGGCTCTATTACCAAGTTGAAACCTAAGGATTTTTTGGATGGGTTGAGAAACACTTAGCTAAAGATTACACACATACACAAACACACACACACTATATAGCATATACAATCAAAGTAAAATTGGATGTTAATTACAACTAATATAACTTGATCAATTAACAACATCAAAACTGCAAATATTTGTTAGATATTTAACAAAAATAATGTTAATTAATAATCAATATCTATATGAGCAGTGTTATTATGTATTTTTTGCATTGATTATATAACTATCATTGTATGCTAAATCATTCCATATTGATTTTTTTAATTGATGTGAAAAAGGTTAAACTAATGTCTTTTCTCTAAAATTTTTTAAATTTATTTTATATTTCACATCAATTTTTAGTAAAAACCTAATGTAAAATATTTATATAATGTTTTTTATGTCAATTTTTTACTTTTTTTTGCTAGAATATTTACATTAAAAATTAAATAAATATAACATCCCACCAAAAATATGTATTTTAAATTAAAAACTTTGAATAACCATAACCTAATGCTTGGTTGTCCATTTTGGATGAATTTTTCTTAATATCTTACAACTTTTTTAGATTTATCCTATTACAACTAGTTAAAAGAGGTTTAGTTGCCTAAAATTATGAAAAATGATTGTTTTGATGGACTTTTTTAACTTTTTTCCATCTCTTATTATTTTTAATCAACTTTAAATTTCGCTACAATATCTTATCAAATATATAATGGGAATTTAAAAATCAAATACACCTTTAATAGTTATAAAAATAAAATATAAATAAAGTCTCTTACAAAACCTATATAAAAATATAAAAAAATAGAAAAGGTGAAGATTGAAGAAATAGAAGCAAAAAAAGTGGATCTTATATTTGGAATTGGTGGCATAGAGCATGGCATTTACTTCATACTTGATGCTAGTTAAATGAGTATCAATAGCTTACTAATGTGTGATAGGACATAGAGTGAAATCTAAGATTCTTTATAAAAGAAGATAGACAAAGACGAAAATTAAGTTTGGAAATAATATAAGGGAAAGGGAGAGTGATAATGAAAAAAAGAAGAAGTAAATTTTACTTTATTTATAATATAAAGCTTTTGACATTAGTTCACTTATATGAACTGTTAATATTTAGATTTTAGATGTCAGCTCACTTGAAGAAACCAATATCAAAAGTAAAACATGTCAATTTTTTTAAAAAAATCAACATCTAAAGTTTTCTCTTATTTTGAAAACATTTTTAATTTCATGATCTTAGACATTGGTTATTTTTTAAGAATGGATGTCTTAAGTCTACTTGCTTTCCAAATAATTTAATGGTTGTTATATTTTTAAATGGTGGTCTTGTACAAAATCGATGTATTAACTTTTTACAATTCTTAACCAAAAGTTTACAAATGATGATGACTTCCAAAACTAATATTTTAAAATTTCTCATTTTCTCAATTATAACATATGTTGATCTTGCTTTTAGACACTTATGTGACAATGTCTATTTGCATTTATGTCTTAGTGAATTTCTAATTATCTAATAACAAATAGTGAGATAATCACTATAATAGTTCCCTATTTCATTTACATAACTTTACAATTTCAAATGACATATGACATAATATGCATTGAAGCTAATGGTGAATATAAGCAAAATTTATTTAAATATAAAATCGAAAAGAAAAATTGAATTCTTATTCCATAAGTTCCTTTACTAGCTCACTATCATTTAATAGCACTTCCTTCGCCACTATTTATTTAGTTGCCACCACCACTAGTCATTGCCTACCCCTTTATCATTGATTGCCATCCCCATCACCACTACACATGTTGTTACTATTATTGTCACTATCTTTCAATTATCGTCATCACCTCCACTTGTCTCTTCTTCACCTTCATTAACCACTATTATCACTATCACCCATTCCTTCACCTTTACCATCATTGCCTATCATCCCCACCTCTTACCCTCACCATAATGCACTTTCCTTATTTCAACTATCAACACCATTTTTCATTTATTATTATCATTGTGTGCCTTCATTATCCATTATTACATATGTTAGAGGCAAATTCATGAGATGAAATGAATCAATGATCCAAAATTTTTAAATTTTATACGAATTATGAATATGGCAAGATCTTTTTTACAAAATTTATAACTTTATAGGAATTATGGGTAAAATGAAAATTCAAATGTGCCAATTTCATTGATTAACTTTATAACACTAAAATCTCATAAGTTTTTAACTTTTGTTTAAAAATTACATTACTTTTTATAAAACCTTAGAGTAAAATTGACAACTTACCAACTTGTAAGCAATTCATAACTTGGTTTAAATTTAACTTGAACAAATGAGTTATATATGAATTAAATTATTTAGTTTCATGTTGTAAATTATCCAAACTTGAACTACTAGAAGCTCAGCTAATTTATATTATGAGTTGGCTTAATATATAGGGTTATATATAAACAATATATGTTTGTGTATATATATATATGCGTATATGTGTGTAAATATATATTATAATAAATATAGGAAGAAAATGATGTATAACTTACCTAACTTACTCTTATATATGGTATGATTCTATTTCCAACTTACTTATCTGTGATTTAAAGTCACATTTCAAATTTGAGGCAATTGCTAAGTATAAACTGCAAAACATAACAAACTAATCAAAATTAGAATAGTGTAAATTATTTAGTATCACAAATATCTTCTCTCTCCTTTTCTCTCTGCTGGCAAAATAAATTTTCTAATAGCATAGCTTTTCATTTTGTAATGCATTAAGTATATTTATAAATTTTATTTTATAATATGAAAA
This sequence comes from Sindora glabra, assembly GCA_020226215.1. Taxonomy (NCBI): domain Eukaryota; kingdom Viridiplantae; phylum Streptophyta; class Magnoliopsida; order Fabales; family Fabaceae; genus Sindora; species Sindora glabra. The sequence goes on along the minus strand of CM035229.1, from coordinate 14,645,595 downwards.
TAATACAATAATAATAATATTATCTTGAGTCATTCAGATTTTTTTTTTCTTTTTACTCAATACCGTTGAGTTTTTACTTTTTCTGATATTTATATTCACCTTTTTATGAAGATGAGATGAGATTGGTTTGGAATTAATGACTATTAACCGGAGTTCGATTGCGGATCCCGATCCGGTAAAAAATAAACGAGGAGGAAAGCATTTTCACTCATATTCGCGATGGAACCATTTAATCCCAGAAGCACTAAGACTTTTCGATTTATTTTCTGACTTCCATCGTTGCTTCTGGAGATTTTACACATTTTTCTACATTCCCGAATTTGGGAAACAACAGGCTGTGTTTTTGCTCCAATTTGCGTTGCACACTCAACTTATTTCCAGCAGTGAGCAGTAAACTTCTACAAACATATTGGTATGTGATCTTGATGCTCATCGCTATCTTGTTTATAATGAATGCCATGACTTAATCGGACTAGAATTTGACTTGAATGGGACATTTAAGTCCAACCCTTTTACTTTTCTTCTCCCACAAAAAAATCCTGCATTTATAATAGGAAACTGTTCCGATGGCTAATTTAACTTGGCTATAGTTCTGGAATTTCATTAATGGGAGGCATATGGTTGGGGTTTGTTTGAAAAGGGGTCTAGTTTACTTTTGAACTTGTTAATTCTTACAGGATTCTGATGGCAATATAGATGAATATAGATGAAGAGATGGCTATGGGTTTTTGGATGCAAACAGTCTAGCCGAAGAGGAATATAAATGCATTTTTTTAATAGAAACTCAGCTCCACAATTTTCATTTATGGATTAAGAAGATATACTGGTATAGATAAGATGAGTAGAGAAGTACACAGACAGAGGAACCAAGGGAGAAAGAAGCATGAATTTGTTAGTGCTTGTTAATCTCTTTGCATGTAAACTATTGAAACTACTCTAAAGATGACACTAGCTGAATACCATAAGAGCTGAAGAAGGGTTAAAGAAACAGTAGTTCGTCCCATAAAAGATCCTATTGGAAAAGCTTTAGTCTGAAAATGATGGAATTTCTTGCCACCCATAGATAACATGCCACCAGCTAGACTTTTTGATATTCCACCAATTTTATTAATCTGTGAATTACATCAAGTGAATTTTTTGATGGATTTGGTTTCATCTTGCATTTTCCATGTTAGTTTCTAAATTTTTGCTGCAATTATAACAGGTACAGAATCAGATGTAGGCTGGTTTTTTCTAAAAAGGGAAGCTTAGGTCTTCTCTATGAGGATAGATCTGGAGCAACCTTCTGGAGAACATCATAAGGAAGTCAGTAGACCTTGTGTAGATACTGATGAGCTGGATAGAGTGGATGAAGGAAATAGTGGAAATGAGCTGACAAATTCTTATAAAGTCACTGGAAAAGATGGAAATGCAGGGCCAAACACAAATGCTGAATCATCAGGATGTGGAAAAAGGGAATATACTGGACATATCAACTTGAATTCTTCGAAAAATTTTGAGCCTCCTGATGGAATGGAGTTTGACTCAAAGGAGGAAGCATTTTCATTTTACAAAGAATATGCCAAATCTGTGGGATTTTCTGCCATAATAAAAGCCAGCCGTCGATCCAGAATATCTGCAAAGTTTATTGATGCTAAGTTTGCCTGTACTCGATATGGAAACAAGCGAGAACCCATTGAAACTGAAACTTCTGAATCTCTTTCAAGAGCAGGGAGCATATCAAGTGTTCCTCTAAAAAGGAAAAGAGGTAGAGTAAATCTGTCTTGGGCAAAAACAGACTGCAAGGCTTCTATGCATGTCAAGACAAGGCAAGATGGTCGATGGACTATCTGTAGTTTCATTAAAGAGCATAACCATGAAATTCTCCCTGTCCAAGACTATCACTTATGTGGACATAGAAATCTAGATTTAGGTAATGGTAATGTTGATGCATTACATGCTATCAGAGCAAGAAAAGGGTTGTATGCTACAATGTCCAGAAAACCTGGTGAGTATAAGAAAGTTGACAATCAGGAAGGCAGCAGTCAAAACCAATCTGGTAATAGACAGCATTTGGCTTTAGATGAAGGAGATGTTCAAACAATGCTCGACTATTTCATGAATATGCAAGATGAGAACCCTAACTTCTTCTATGCAATAGATTTGAATGAAGAGCAGCAACTGAGAAATGTTTTCTGGGTTGATGCTAAAGGTAGGCTTGACTATAGGAGCTTTGGAGATGTAGTTTTTTTTGACACCACTCATATTAAGAATGAATATAAGCTTCCCTATATTCCGTTTATCGGTGTGAACCACCACTTTCAGTTTGTGTTGCTTGGATGTGCATTAGTGTTTGATAAGTCTAAGTCAACATATACCTGGCTGATGGAGGTATGGCTCAGGGCAATGGGTGGACATCCTCCAAAAGTGATACTTACTGACCAGGACAAGGATCTGAAAGAAGCTGCTGGACGAGTACTTCCCAGATCTCGTCAATGCTTTTGTATGTGGCATATCATGTGCAAGATTCCAGAAAAACTCAGGCACGTGACATGTCAGTATGAAAATTTTATGACTAAATTTAAAAAATGCATTTTTAAATCTTTTACCAATGAACAGTTTCAGAGGAGGTGGTGGAAAATGGTTGAACAATTCAATTTAGGTGATGATAAGTGGTTTTTCTCAATTTATGAGGATCGTGAAAGATGGGTACCAACATATATGAAAGACACTTTTTTAGCAGGAATGTCTACTATACAACGGTCAGATACTATAAATTGTGTACCGGACAAATATTTGCAGAAAAAAATTGCACTGAGAGAGTTTTTGGAACAGTACAAGGTGATATTGCAAGAGAAATGTGAAGAGGAAGCGAAGGCTGATTTTGAAACTTTTCGTAAACAACCAGCATTAAAATCGCCCTCTCCATTTGGGAAACAAATGGTTACATTGTACACGCATACAATATTTAAAAAATTCCAAAGTGAGGTTTTGGGAGTTGTTGCCTGTCATCCAAGAAAAGACAGTGAAGATGGGTCAACAAAACTGTATAGGGTTCAAGATTTTGAAAAAAATGAAGATTTTTTTGTCACGTGGGATGAGACAACTACTGATACATCTTGTTCATGCCATTCATTTCAGTTCTATGGTTTTCTTTGTAGGCATGTGATGATCGTTCTACAAATTTCTGGTGTACATAGTATCCCATCTCAATATATACTAAAACGTTGGACAAAAAATGCAAAGAATCGGCAGACAGCAAGAAAGGTGGCAGATATGGTTGACTCTAGGGTTAAGCGTTATAGGAATCTATGTCAACGGGCTTTTGAATTGGGTGATGAAGGGTCTTTATCACAAGAGAGTTACAATGTTGCTGTAAATGCACTGGAAGAGGCTTTGAGAAGGTGTGAAAGCATATATAGCTCAACTCAGAATGTAATAGAATTGAGCGTGCCTATTTTTGGTTCTCAGGATGACAATTTAAACAATAGCACTGTGACTGTTGCCAATACAAACAGAAAAATTGGTACATCAAAGGAAAGACAGGTCTGTTTATGCTGTGTTATTTCCTTAGATCAATCAACAGCCCTTCTTGAGTACTTTATTGTCTCCTTTTTCTTTTACCTGACATACTTACCTTGATACTTGATAGATACACCCAGAGAAAGATATCACCGCTACTAGAATTGATACCCATGGGCAGAAAACGGTTGGTGCCTTCCTGTGTCAGAAGTACTTGTATTTTCAAGAAGACACTTCAATATTTCATCATACAGGAATATCTGACGGACTCTGTTTATGTTATAGGAAAACTCTAATGCAGGAGAAGCAGACTTAGGCTCTTATGAATCAGAACAGCACATCCAAGTGATGGTATGATAATATATAATTGGTTGTATGTGTTCACTTGGTAAAACAATATGTTATTGTTGAGCATCTCTCGATCTCTTGAAATTTATGGTTCTTGAAGTTTGTTCTGTTTTCCAACTTTTCAATAGGGTAAGTTGAACTCAATGTCTCAAAACTTGGATGGCCTTTTCTCCTCTGAACAGATTGTTTCAGGAATGGTATGAAATCTTTGTTTCCATGAATAAGAAATTCAATTCAACAATAGAGATTATGTTGTAATTAATCTTTTATTTGTAAAAAATGAAGTAATTGTCCTTTGCTCTGTTGTTGGGGCAGTTGAAATCAGTGGCTGCCAGCTGCAATGATTATTACAGCAACCAGCATGAAATCCAAGGCCTTGTAATGCCTATTTTGCAGGTCTTGGTCATTTTAATGATATACATTCAGTGCCTTTAGATCTAGATGCAACAATCTGAATTTGGATTCATTCTTCTTGCAGGGACAATTGAAATCAAATGCACGCATCCTTGATGCTGATAACATGACTCTGCAGAGGTTGCATGGCATGGTATGATATTTTAGTATGTGTTCTGAGAGTATCCATGGTAGGGCATTGTCAATTGCTACTTATATTAGAAGTCTGATGAATAATTTTATGATATTTTTAACGTGTCCTTTTGTACAAAAGCCTTTGGGTTTGAAGTGTGGACACAGGATAGGTACACTTTATCGTGTGTTGAAATTTAAATTTAATTAGAAAGTTGGGGGGGGGGGGAGAGTAGTAGGGTCTGAAGCTTAACATCTTGGTTAAAGAGACTAATACCGTATCAAGTACTAGTTCTTCCCAAAAGCCTAAGTTTTTAAGAGAAGGTTGAGAGATAATTTTATTATTATGTCTCTAACAAAGCATAAATGATTGTGAAAACTATCTTTTTGATGAAACTTGATGAAAAGAAAATTGATAAAATTCTCACCCGTCCTGGCCATTTGTCTTTTTTGGCAATTAATCCGCCAATAAGGCTGAAGGATCTTTCAACTACTTCGTGTCCATTGGGAATGCATGGAATTACCTGGTAGCAATAACCCATTGCATTTCAGTTCCACGCCTCTCTATCAAAAGTGACTACTGACAATGAAGCTTGATATTTTACTCATTTTTGGTTGATTTCTGTAGAAGACACACCTTGATGGTTCCTAGAAATGCAGGATTTTTAAATTTCAATTCTTGTTGTCTTTCATTCTGTATTATGCCTTTAAGACATTTTAGTGACGACACCCTATAGCAAACCTGTAGGCACAGCTACGTCTGAGACAGCAAGCAAGCACAAGTTGTTTCACCATTCAAGATGGTTTGCAAGATATGGTACTTGAGTTAACACAGGATCTTGTATTTTACATTTTTGGTTTTCTGCGGGTTGCTTAAAATGAATTTTGCTCTGCTGTAGGAGCAGTCCATTGGAGGGTCCAACCAATTGCACAAGAAGGTAGCAAAACAACTAAATTCAAGACATCTTTCTCAGTAGTAATGTAATCAATTGATGCAAGTTGTATGTCAATGTCTGTGTTTCTGTTAGAGGCCACATGTATTTATCTATGTTCTTGTTCAGCTTCAAAATAATATTTTTCTGGTTATTAATTTCCTCGAATCCTGCATTCTATCGTATTCAAATTTATCTTTCAAAAAGGAGGTATGGAGCTTGGGAAGTTGATACAGGATAAAATGGAGATGGAAGACAAATAGGCAATTCACAGATTTTGTGCATTGGTAAATTGTTTTTAGCTATAACTTTGTGTGGAAAACTCTGATTGCTTTGATTCCAAGATAAGCTGAAAGTTGAGAGTCTGAACTATAAGAAATGCATGGATCACACTGAACTAACCACAAAAAGGTCACGACTATCAAGAATAAAAGAAATGTCTGGTAAAATGAAAATGGATAAATGGGTTGGGATAGATGAATGTCGATCACTCGAAGGAATCCACAACCTTAGAGATGCAAAGCTTATGCAATCAGCACTTTATTGAATCCACCAAAGAAATACAAAAGTGCAAGGTGAAGCTTACCACTCAATAGAATCCACTCAAGAGATACAAAAACTTAGAGAAAAAAGCTCAAAAGGCTCCTCAACTTCTTTGATTAATCATTTACAATTGTCTATTTGAGATTATATCAGAAACATAAATAAAGATTCTTGGAACATCCCTTCAACCATAGGAAGTTGAAGAATTAATGAGATATTCTTGTTTAAAGATAAATATTAAATGCAACGTTAAACTTGGACTCTACTAATAGATTAAGCTAGGAAATGTCATAACTTTTTCTAAAAAAAATTAAAATAGGCCGAGATTTGATTTTTTTAGAAATTATACTAGAAGACCTCTAAGAAGACTATTCATAGGTTTCATTTGGCCTTTATTTGAAGGTCTAAATTATCATGAAAAATTAGGATTGATTCTTAAAATTTGAAAACTTCATCATATATTGAACTTGAGTCATTTCTTAAGTTAATTCTTGGGTTTCTTTGTTGGATGCTCTCACATTAAGTTCCTTTGGTTGAAAAAGACTTACTTGAGTCAATATTTGCTTCATCTTGATATGGAATAAGGTTAGAAACATTGAAAATGTTGAGACTTCATATTTAGCTTGGAAATCAATCTTATAAGCATTCTTTTCTATTTACTTCAATGCCTTAAATGGATCATGTGTTCTAGGCTTGAGCTTAACAAATTTTTCAAGCGAAAATCATCATTAAAGATTTATTCATACTAAGTCCCTTTCTTTGAATTCAACAGGCTTTCTGTGCTCATTAGCTTGAGCTTGGTTCTTCTTATTCTATTTTGCTATCTTTTATATTATCTATTCATACAACTTCTTAATGCACTTTGCTCTTTCTTCAACATCTCTTCTAAATTGATGTTTGGTAGGAAGTGGAATCAGATCCAAAAGACCACTAGGATTCATACCATATACAATTTTAAATAGGGTTAAGCTTGTTGTTTGCTAATGGACTTGTTATAAGCAAATTCAACATGTGGTAAGGGCAATTCCCACTCTTTAATGTTCTTCTTGACTAGAATCCTCAAAAGATTTCCTAAGTTCTATTGACAATCTCGATTTGCCCATTAATTTGTGGATAAAATGTAGTGCTGAATTGCGATTTTCTACTCAACTTCCTCCAAAGTTTCTCCAAAAATTGCTAATGAACCTTAAATCATGATATAAAGTAATAGGTTTGATATTCTATGAGGCTTCACAATTTCCTTAAAACAAAGATCTTTAACATGAAAAGCATTAGAAGTTTTCGTGCATGGAACAAAATGTATCATTTTAAAGAATTGATCAACAACTACTAAGATTAAATCTTTACTCCTTTGTGCACAAGGCAATCCCACAACAAAATTCATGCTAACATATTTCCCAGGAGCATTAAATATCGGAAAAGGAGTTTAAAGGTTGGAATTTTGCCTATGGCTGTGACATATAAGACATCTCTCCACAATTCACATGACATCATGACTAAGCTTTGACCATAAGAAATTTTCTTGTACAAAAGTAAATGTTTTATATATATATATACAAGTTCACTTCCATGAGTGTCTCTAATTATAGCTTCACATAAGGAGCAATTAGGAATACATATCCTATTTCCCCTGAAAAGAAATTCATCTTGCAAGAAGAAATGGTCACTAGAACCCCTAGTGCAAGATTTCAAATGAGTACCAAAATCTAAATCATCTGCATATAGCTCCTTGGCAACTTCAAATCTTATCATCTCTACTTCCATTGTACTAAGAAGGCAATGCCTCTTGCTTAATACATTAGTCACCTTATTAAGTTTTCCAGATTTGTGTTTTATAGAGAAAACATGGGGCTAGAGAAATTCAATCCATGTTGCATGATGATTGTTAAGCTTGCAAGCTTATGTTGAGCATTTAGACACTTTAGTGTTTCGTGACTAGAATAAAGAATGAATTCTTTTAGTAGCAAATAGTGATTCCAATGATTAAGAGCACAAACAATAACATAAAACTCCTTATCATAAGTTAAGTACTTCTTTTTTAGTTCATTTAGCTTCTTACTAAAGAATGCAATTTGTTTGCCCTCTTAGTTAAGAAGAACACTAATGCCCACATTTTAAGCATCACATTCAACTTCGAACATTTTCTCAAAATTTGGAATTTTAGGAATAGGATCTTCACTTATCTTTTTTATCAATTTAAATTTTTATTTTTATTTTTTTGGCTACTAAAGGCTATTCAAATGAACTTCCTTTCATGCACTCAATAACTGGAGCAACAAGAGTGCTAAATCCCTTGATAAATCTTTGATAGAATGAGATAAAGCTATAAAAGCTTCAAATATCATGAATTGATTTGGGGATAGGCTAGCTAGCAATTGCTTCCATTTTTCTAGGGTTAACTTTAATTCTAGTAGAAGATACAACATAATACAAAAAAATATTATTATTTGTGAAGTATTGGCTTTTTTTCAAGCTAGCGTAAAGCTTCTGGTCCTTTAAAACCTCTTGCTTCAAATGTTCCAAATGTTTAGATTCTGACTTGCTATAAATAAGAATATTATCAAAATAAATAATAACAATTTTCCCATAAATGGTTTAAACACAAGTCATTAGTCTCATGAATATTCTAAGTGCATTAGAAAGCATAAATGGCATTACAAGTTACTCATAAAGTCCATTTATTGTTTTAAATGTTATCTTCTATTTATCACCAAGTCTCATTCTAATTTGATAATAACCACTATGTAGATCAATTTTAGAAAAGATAACAACACCATGTACTTAATCAAGAAAATCATCTAGTTTAAGAATTAGAAACTTGTACTTGATAGTGATCCTATTTGTAGCTTTACTATCCACACACATACACCATGTTCTATCCTTTTTAGGCATTAACAAGACTAGAATTGCACATGGGTTCATGCTTTCTCTTACAATTCTTTGGAGGGCAAGTTAACAACTTGATGCTACAATTCTTCATGTTGCTTGCTACTTTCTTTAGAGAAGTAGAGCCAAGAATGAAATTAATATGGTGCTGAATGTCTCTCATAGATGGGAGATCATGTGGTATTTCATTTGGAATAATATCAACAAATTCTTGCAATAAAAGTTGAATAAGTGGATTGTAATCATGTAATTCTGGTTTTGACTCTTTAAAAACAATAGCAGCATAAACTTCATTACCATTTCACGTCTCTCTTTTAATTAAGTTTCTAGACATTATTGTGCTTCCCACTTTCATTTTAGGCTTAGCAAGCAAATTTTTTTTCATTTGTAGTCAAAATAATTGGATCACCATCTTTTGTAAAAGAATAAGTGTTTTTAAAGCCATCATTGACTACTCTTCTATCATACAACCAGGAGCTACCTAAAAGTAAATGAGAAACATCCATTGGAGCTATATCATATCAAATTTCATCATTATAATTCATTTCAATTGAAAAAAGAGCCAAACAATGCTTAATAACTCTTACCTCACTCCTTCTATAAAACCATTGACTTTTATATGGCCTTGTATGCTCTTTTGTTTTCAACTTCAATTTCTCCACCATTTTTGCAACTACCATATTAGAACAAGTCTTAAAATCGGTAATCAAATTACAAACTTTATCATAAGAAATGGAAAATGCTCTATTGCAAGCTGCAACCACTGATTATCTTTCTCCTTTAGATTCATATTCTAACTCTTATAGATTACAAGCATCTCCCGTTCATCAACATACACAACTTCCACATCATATATTGGTTTTGTCATTTCATCCTCAGATTCTTCCTCCTTAACCATAGTCATAATTCTAAGGTTTAGGCATCCAAAAGCAATGTAGCTATAGCCTTGACATTTAAAACATTTCTTTGAGCTAAGTATTGAAAGCAATAGGTTGCCTATCTACCTTTGAATTAAGCCTATCACCAATAAGCTCGATTGAAGAAGATGGTTTTGAACCGGAACTAATCCTTTAGGATGAAGGAAAAGATTTAAACATTAGCTTAGGAACACTTTTGCAAACTTCCTTTTGTTATTTTTCAACAATCATTGCAAGCTTTCTCACATCATTAGAAGACGAATATTATTGCAATCAAACTAAGTCTCCAATTTCTTTTCTTAACCTTTCAAAATAACATAATAGTTTGCTCCTCTAGTGGTTCAACCATATCACACTTTAACATAATATGCTTAAATTCAATAGTATACTCTTTCACACACATGTTTTATCACTTCAATGTTTAAATTTTATAGAACATATCCATCCGATAATTTTCAAGAAAGAATCTTCATTTTAACTTGCATTTCATTTTCTCCTATGTTTTAGTCTAACTTCTACCTTTATGAGTCCTCTTCTTGAAATTCTATCATAATAAAGAAGCTTAATTCCTAAGTTTAAGAGCCACTAACTTCACCTTTTGGTGCTCTGGATACTCCTTAAATTTAAAGATACGTTCAATAGTATGTAGCCAATTAGGAAACTCATTAGGTTGCATTCTTTCTACAAATTCTAGAATATCTACTTTCACATCAACATCTGATGTGAATTTAAATGGGGTCGATAAAAAAGAAGTGAGTTAGGAGAAGAACTTGATCAACTGCATTAAAATTGTATCACATTATCACTAAATTTGTGTCACATCATTGCCACATCATTAGGGAGATGGCGCCATATCAGCAACAATCCACATCATCGCCATATCATCAAGGAGATGGTGTCACATCAATATCATATTAGTCATAATCCTAATTAATGCCACTTTAACCCATTTTACTACTATTTGTTGTTTTGGACTTTAATTTAGCATTTGGGTTTTGATTTATGTTTATATTATTTTTGTCTTTTTAAAGTATTTTGGGCTTTACTTTAGGTTGAATGTGTTTTAGCCTATTTTACTCTCATTTACCATGTTTCTATGTTAGTTAAAGTCATTTAAAAGCCCTTTTATTGGGTTTAGGTTAGTGGAGTAGTTTTGGGCTTGTTTGCTATTTTTTTGAGCCCATTTTCAATTAGGGTTTTAGAGAGCTATATAAGAAAGCTTGTTCCTTATACAAATCAAATTTGAGATTTGAGAGTTTTAAAGAATTTGGCTGGGTGCTTCTCTTGAATTCTTAAATGAATTTATGACTTATCAAAGGGATTCACCCTTCGTGGTGTTAATCATCACTAATCAAGGATTCTTTCTTGTTGTGTGTTTTGTTTTTCACTTATTGAAGGATTTACATCATTTGTGGCATGTTCATCATCACTTATCATTTCTATTCTTTCTTTTCTAGAGTGTCGCATGAATACTCTCCTTTTTTTAATGATTGCATCTGATTTGAGATAGATCTAACACAATTTCACATCAACATCCCTCTGTAATGAATGATTTCTTCTCCTTCTTTGGTGGTGGCAAGAAGAAGAATCATCACTTGATCCTTGAAACTGACTCCTAAAAGGATTTTCATTTTCATTATCAATAAGCACATTCCTATCATCTTGTAAACCTTCATAATGTTAAAGTCACTACTGAAGTTTTTCAATCTATCTCCTTATCTCATCCATTTCAAAGTCATGATTATCCCTCTTTGAACCATCAATATGACATCCAAAAATAGTCATAATAATTGGGCTCTTATACCAAACATAATACAAGATAAAATGGAGAGAGAGTGGAGAGAGAATAGGCAATTTGCAGACTTCCTGTGTTAATAAATTATTTTTAACTATAATTTTGTGTAGAATACTTCAATTGCTTTGATTCCAAAGGTGAAAGCTAAGAGTCTAAACTTCAAGAAACACATATGGATCATCTCGGACTAATCATGAAAAGTTCTTGAGTTGACGATAATTAAATAAGTGTCTGGTAGAATGAAAATGGATAAATGGGTTAGGATAAATAACTGCCCATCACTCAAATGAACCCATAACCTTTGAGATAGGAGCTTGTGCACTCACAACTTTATGAAATGCACCAAAGAGATGCAGAAATGTAAGGGGAAAAGCTCACCATTAAATGGAATTCACCAACAAGATGCAGAAACTTAGAGAAAGAAGCATAAAAGGCTTTTCAACTACTTTTGTTTAATCATTCACAATTTTCTATTTAATACTACATCAAAAACATATAAATAAAGACTTTCAGAACATCAATTCAAGCATAGGAAATTGAAGAATCAATGAGAGATTCTTTTTTAAAGAGAAACATTAAATGCAGCATTGAACTTGGACTTTTTTAATAGACTAATCTATAAAATATTGTAACTTTTCCTAAGAAAAACCAAAATAACATGAAATTTGACTTTCTAGAAACTAGACATGTTGACCTTTTAGATGGCTATTCATGGGCTTCTTTTGAACTTGATTTGAAGGTCCAAATTACCATAAAAAATTGGGGTTGATTCTTGAATTCCAAAAACTTTATCATTTATTGAATTTGGGTCATTTCTTGAGTTAACTCTTGTGTTGTCTTGTATCAAAATTTATAAACTTCCTATCTAGTTATCTTACAACAATTTTTTCTCAAGTATAGGCCTTGTGCAATTTAGCTCACTATGCTTTTCATCTCATCCAAGTAAACACTTTAAACTATTAGTTTTGTGCAATTTACTCCCTTTGGTCAACATCTCGCCACAATTTTAATAGCAAAAACATGTCATCTAAGTTGTACATAACTTATTATAACTTTGCAATATAAACTTATCTATCCCGCATTTTTTTTTAAAGCCAAATGATTGGAAAAGTTTAATTTCTTACTACTTTTAATATATAAATAAAAGCTCTAATACATGACAATGGTTTAAGTTGAGGAGAATTAATACAAATGTTTTATTTTTCTGCTTTTTCTGTTGGTAGGGAGGGATTTGGAGGGGATAGGATGGATTCAAGGAAAAACTATCTTTTCCTTCCAATCAGGCCAATTCTCTGCTCAAAATCAAAAAATAAATAAAACACGGTAAGAAAATACAGGTGGTTTTAGAAAAGTTACATTAAATAGGGTGTCCCTTCCATAAGGAGAAAGACCTGTATCAAATCCTCCATTCGAAGGCTGAGACATCCTTATATTTTATAAAGATAAAAGAAAAGGGAAGGTTCCATTGAACCTCAATGAAAGAACTAGGCTTTTACCTTCTTTATTTTGTTTTTAGTTTCCTATTTTGAAGGACAGAATTAGGCCTTTGTTCTTTAATTGCCAACTTTTTCGATGTTGAGTTTTTCTAACGTGCCTAGTAATTGATGACAATATTTCACCATTTTTTTGCTGTTACATTTGTGACAAATGAGCTTGATTGCCTTTCGAATGACATAGTTCTTCAGGCGATGTGGCTAATTTGTCATTCTGAGTAATGGCATTCAATCCTATTGACAAACTATACACAATTATTGATGTGGCTGGATCTAAATTTGACCCAAAAAAAATTAATTATTATTATTATTATTATTATTGTGGATGCAGTGTTTTTCGATGTAGTTATATTCGAAGTATTTACATAGTTTGTGAAAAAAACGTTGTGCGGATAATTAGATGAAGCAGTAATAGCAATTTGTGAAAGAAGATTGTGGAAGTAACATCGCTCTTTCTTTGATCATCAGCAAGAGATTAGAGTACTAAGGTGATTATTTGGTATGTAACTTATCTTCATGTGCAGAAACCACCTTTTGTCCTGTCATGTTTTTCCAAAATGGACAGTATAGATATATTTCGTGAATTTTATCTATGCCAAGATAATTTAATCTGGCAGAAGTCCTTTAATATCCAAAACTAGATTTTCCCTGAATCATCATTTTTCACCTTGTTTTCTTCTTTATCAGTCTCTTCAACAGCTATATTCTTCCAAAACCAATGTTCGTGCCACACTTTCTCCATCTGTTCAATTGGCACATTCTTAGTCTCTGGCAATAAATAGTACACAAATGTAGTCATCACCACCACCCAACCTCCGAAGAAGAAGAAAATCCCAGACTTGAAGTGGCAAAGCATGGCCAGAAATGTCTGAGCAACAATGAAGGTAAAGATGAAGCTCACTGCTACCGTGATGCTTTGCCCGGCTGGCCGGATCTCTAGAGGGAAAATCTCACTTGGTACTAACCATCCTAGTGGCCCCCATGACCATGAAAACCCAGCAACATATATCCCTATCCAGACCAAGACCAAGTAAGCATACTCTTTGCTTACTCCCCCATGATCTTTGAGTTCAGCTGCCATTATGCTTCCAATAATACACTGTGATGCAAACATTTGAATGCCCCCAATTGCAAACAGAGTTCTTCGCCCAAGTCTGTCGACTATTAGCATTGATATGAAAGTTGAGCCAGATCCGACTGCACCGGTCATGACAGCTGACAATAGTGATGCACTCTCACCTAAACCAATCGTTCTAAATAGTAAAGGGGCGTAAAAGGCAATGACATTGATTCCGGTCACTTGCTGGAAAAATGGTATTACAATTGCCATTACAAATTGAGCTCTATATTTTCTTTTCAAGATCGTCTTAAATGGATGCTTGATAGTTTTTAGGTTTGTACTTGCTTCAATAAGATCATCCAGTTCCACTTGCACATCATCTGTGCCTCGAATACGTTGAAGCATCAACTTGGCGTTTTGTTGGTCGTTGCTGCGTTGGATTAGGCCACTGGGAGTTTCAGGCAGGAAAAGTGCTCCCAGTGTTAGGATTGAAGCTGGAAATGCTGCCATGGCTAGAGAGATACGCCAACCCCATCCACCTTTAATCTTTTCTGTGCCATAGTTGATTAGACCAGCACACAAACCCCCAATCCCAATGCTGAATTGAAAGCCATTGTTAAATCCCCCTCTAAGTGTTGGTGGTGCCATTTCAGAGAGATACAAGGGAACTGCCTGCAGAATAAGGAAGTTTTTAAGCTTTAATTGTGCGGGCAAATAGTTGGAGTGAGATTATGCAGTAGAAGTAGAAACTACAGCAGAAAAGTGTGTTCTCTAGTTCGTTTGCCTGTGTATGTAAGCCAAGGTAGATAAAGATATATCTTAGACAATAAGTGGTTCTAAAAGAAAGCAACAATGGACCAGATCAAGGTAGTATTATTTCATAAAATTGTCCTCCATATAAAGTGCTGCCTCCTCTTTATTGGAGTTCAGGAAAATGCTTGACTTTGTCCTCACCCACGTAAGACGTGGGAATCATATATATATATATGTTTAGGTCCCACGCTTGTCCAAGATAGAGCACTCAGGAAAGTATAATAGAAGATAGCCTAACTCATCTCCCTATTTAGACTCTACCAAAGTATTCGTTGAGGATCTATGTATTTGAAAATGTCTATTAAGAAAACCGATATTTGCATAATTCACTTCCTAAAAACTTGTCACTCCTGACATGCAGAGCAGTATATGTTCAAAGTTGACCTCATATGTTTAATTGAATGAAGTGAGGCCAGTTCTATAGGTTATTCTATGTGGTGTAATTTGTAAGGTGGTTGCCAAGGAGTCTTTTCAACTAAGTTATTTTATCCTTTGATAAATTATACTTCCTCTAAAATTTTATTTAATTACACTTATACCTTCCTATTTTCATAAATATACTTTAACCTCCCTTTCCTTTTATTTAAACATATCCTTATGTCCCCAGTTGCAGAAAAATAAAAGGGGTGAGTACCCTTTTGAAAATAGTAAGAGTGATTAGACTAAACATCAAGGAAGGGATGTAATCTACCCTTTATCTTAATTATCTGAATCTTTCTTTTTGTGGTACAGGTTAGCCAAACTATCACCTTGCCATCAAGAAAAAATTAGTTTACATATGTAGAGGAGAAACTAGATACCTGGTTAGCAAAACCAACCCCAACTCCGAGCAAAAGGCGGCCAACGATGAGCATGTACACATTAAAAGCGGCACCACCAAGGACTGAACCAGCGAGGAACGCAGCACCTCCGGCAATAATGGATGGCTTGCGTCCGAAGGCTCTCGTTACATAAGAAGCGAAGAAAGAAGTAACAAGACCAGCAACATAAAGGGAAGATGTGAAGGACGTCAGTAGTTGGCTGTCGAATATGCAGTAATTGCTGATCTGGGTATCCGCTCTCATCCTGCGGTATACTTTCGGGAAGAACTTCTTCAGAAATGGTTCCATGGAAGTCACTCCACCTTCAAAATAACTTCGGTTAACAAAGTCCATATTTTCATTTGCACATAATTTACTAATTGTAGTAAATCTTACCTGATATGCCGATGTCATAACCGAAGAGGATGCCTCCCATGCCAGCCATCATGCATGAGAGGATAACAAACAGTGTTACCCTGCTCTTGTTTTGACCATTCAGGCTTGTTATAGCCATTGCAACTGCCATTGGTGTTGCTCTTTGAATTTGCAGAAGGGAAGAGGATTAGAGAGATATAGAAGGAAAGGGGCACGTGATAAGGAGCAAATAAGAGAAGTGTTGACTTAAACACTCTGTATGAGGTCAGCTGGTGGGGTATTTGGTTTGAAATTTCTAATGCAATTTTTTCATTAGAACTTGCAACTTTTTTATAGAATCTTGCAACTTTTTTTTACAGAAATCCAAAATATTTTGAATTTTTTTGTTATAAGTTCGAATAATAGAGTTACAATATTTTATAAAATTTGTTGCATATAAAATTATACATATTTGTAACTTCGTATGAAAAAGTTGCAAGATTTTATATCAGAAGTTGCATATTTTATGAGTTGTGTTAAATTCTCTTATAAATTTTCAACTTTTTTGAAGAGCTTACCATAACCAAACTCATATACCAGTTTGGTTTGAAGTTTCAAAGTAAGCAACATTGACTGGTGGCTGGCTTCCTTTGAAGATTCTGCTCTGATGATATTTGCCTCGTTGAAAAAATAAACTGCAAAACCTCTTGGTGCTACGAAAATTCAAACATGCGTAGATTAAATATCCTCAATTATTGGAGGGACATACGTTTTATTTTTTATCCTTGAGAGGAGATGACTTTCTGAGTGTTTTATGCAACTTAAGTACCTATAATAAAAAAGGAAGTAAGTCGTTCCGAGATCTCGTCCGCAAGCTTGCCCGCCTAATTAAAATATTGGACAATAATCACACAAACCTCATGGTCTGTGTCTTTTAAACAAGGCCTAGGGGATGATAACAATCATTAATAACAATAAACTCTCCGACAATGGTACAAATAATAAAATTTCAGGGAAAATAGTTTATGCCCTTGAAATTTGATAAATTACCTCTTAAATTTTAAAAATTTACAAATTACATCCTTAAGTTTCAAAAAAAGTTTCAAATTACGCTTTTAAAATTTGAAGAAACTGCAAAAACAAATATTTTCTATAAATTTTAACTCTAAAATAGTAAATGTGTTGTATATAATTGGTTGAAAGACTTACTTCCACACATATAAGGCATGAAACTCAAATTAAATATCTGACTTTATCCCGAAAATATAAGTTTTATGCTCTAAGTGATAAGTGCTGCATTTATTATTTATTATCTTCTATATTTAGTCATTTATCTAGATCATGTGCATAATAGAGTTATTTTTATCTTGTTTTATGATTTACTATAGATTTTGAAGTATAAAGAACTTAATTTGGTTTAAGTTGGGATCATTTTATGTTGTTAGATTTTTTTTTAATTGTACCTCGAGTTCTAGACTTCTATTTTGGATGATCTTTTTATTGTAAAAAAATTAAAATAAAGACCTTCAATTGTTATGTAGAGATCTAGACCAAATTATACATTAGATGGTATGAAATTAGGTACAAGGTTGGAATAGAATTTTGGCCCCACTATTGCTTGAATTAAATTAGTCACTATATTTTTTGTGATATTTGGAGCTATAAACCTTCAATTGATGCAACCCAACCCCACTGAAAGGTTATGAACCATATCCACAACTTTTGTGAGTGGTTTAAGCTGAAACTATATTGTTTTGAAGGGAAAAAAAAGAAGGTTGTGAATTTAAGTTATAGAGTCTGATATAGGTTAGATTGCACTAGGTCTTTCTTAAATTTTTTAGTTATAACTTGAGCTTTGAATCCTTATTTTGGGGAAGGCTTGGTTTGTTGGAACATTGAGAAACTGGGCTACAACTTTCTAAAGGAGGTCATAACCTAATTCCATAAGCAATCAAGTTATAACTAGCCTCCAAATCAAGGCAAGAAATCAATTCAAAAGATTCATCAAGAATCACAATTGATATAAGATTTCACTATAGATTAGGCTTTCTCTGTTTTAAGTACAAATATGGCATACCTCAGTCATAAATTTCATCACACATTTCATTGAGTTTTTTTTCTTTCTTTTTTCTTATTTGCTTTTGTGCAAGGGGTGAGTGGTTGAATTATTTTATTCAATTCAAAAGTTTTTCTACTTCAATTTGTCTTGGTTGTGAGATAAGTTCTTTTTAATGTACTCTAAATTTAGTTATTTTCTATTTCTCTCTCTTCTCATGTTTATCATTGCATGGATAATTATCTACTAATATTACATATTTGTTAATTATTTGTTGTAACCTATAGCTAAATAATCTTCATAATCCATAATTTTTATGATTGACTATTGCATTTAGCAATTAGATGTTAATCATTATAATCCCACTTTTCATTGCATACCTAATTAAAATGGGGAACAAAAAAAATGATTTAAGTTGATGTTCAATTTGAGCCTATTTTTTAGTGTGTAATACTATTATCAATTAGACTAGGATTACTTCAATATCAAATCAATTAATAATAAGTAATGAATTTAGGTGTTGAACTTGAATTAGTCAACAATAGGAAAAATAAGAATTGTCTAGCTTCTAGGTAATTCTTAGTTAAGTAATCAAATTAGGGGGTAGTTAATTAGATGTTGATGATAAAAGAATGAATTGAAGGTATGAATTTAACATAAGTTGGGGTTTTTCTTTTTGCAATTTTTTTCACATTCAAACTACTTTTTCATTATTGTTCTAATTTTACATTCTAGATTTCAAATTAAAAAATAATTTTTTACAACTACATTTGTTTATCTTAAATTGATTAATTAGTCTTAGGGTTTGATATGGATTTGATAGTACTACAAATTTTTATAGGAACAATAAATTTAACTTTGGTGTTTCAATACACATCAAGTTTTTAGCAACATTGCTAGGGACTAATTTTATTTGTTTTGTTTTTCTACTTTTTATTCTATTTTTAGGCATTATAAGTGAATCTCATTGGTGAAATTTTATGTGGAATCTTGCGATGAAGCTTACTAGCATGTTGGTTATGATCCATTGCTTTGCCATACATCTTAGATTTTTCTCAAACAAATTTCATCATTTAATAAGGCTTTTAGCTTGATTTTAAGTTTAGATTAAATAATGTCCTAATTTTCTTTGGTCACCCTCTTTTGTTTTGTTTTAAATTATGAACTTTTTTATGTATGAATCCATTCTAAATTGAGATTTGATAAAAAAAAATCAAGAGAACCATGTGTAAGCTATGAATAAGGCACAAATTAGAGTTTGAAAATATGGTTTTAAACAACAAACACTAAGGAAGTTAACTACTCCTATTTTAAACTAATAACCTTTATCATTAAGGATCCTGAATTGGATGCTTTCTTTGAATTAAAATATAGACTAATCCATAATCTACTTATTTTTTATGGACTTGTAGGTGACAATGCACACAAGCATTTGAAGGAATTCCATTCATGGTGTTTTAGCATAAAACCACAGGGCATCTTAGGAAGGCAGAACAAGCTACGAGCTTTCCTTTTCTATTTCACAAATTTAACTAAGGGTTGGTTATAGTTACTTCCTTCTGGCTAAATTAATTCATTGCATAAAATGAAGAAACTCTTCTTGGAAAACACTTTCCTACATCCCATGTTATAAACATTAGGAAGAAAATATGTAGAATTTAGTAGTACAACAAGGAGACCTTTTATAAATACTAAAGTGCTTCAAAAAGCTCTGTGTAAGCTATCCACACCACCAGATAAGTGATTAACTCTTGATCTAATATTTCTTTAAGGGATTGTTATTGATGGATAGGAGTATAATCGATACTGCTAAAGAGCTTTGATTGATAAAGCTCCAAAGGTTAGTAGAACTCGATTGCAAACATAGTTGCCATTTCTTAACAATTTGGAATCAAGATAGATCCTTCACCTAAACAAGTAAATAAGGTAAGTACTTCTAGTATTAAGTATTAACTTTTTTATTCAATTTATCTTGCTTATAGTTCATTATAGAACAAATGCAAATAGCCAAGGTGTATAGGTTCTATTCAATGATTAGATATCATACTATTATGTGTTTAACATTGCAAGAAAATGAACTAGTCTATTCAGTTCAAGCAATTGTGGAAATTTCTTAGCAATACTAGCATTGATATGACCCATACTACAAATTATACAATCTTGGTTAGCAAGATAATCTAAAATTCATCTATAGTAACTAACTTAGCCAACATTGCTATAACTCTCCTATTCGAGCTAGATAATTAGCAAACCAAGCTCAAAATTAAAAAAAGAATCATTAAAGAAATTGTCAAGCCTTTAGCCAACAACACCATGTAATTTTAACAAGAATCAAAGGGCAACATACAACACTTGTAGACCTAAATCAGTTACTTGCAAACAATAATAAACAAGCTTGAAGCTTCAGGTTCAAGGAAGCTACCTTCCTAACCAAAAGTGAATTCAAAAGAGAATGTAAGAGCTATGGTGTTGTGGAATGGGAAAGAGATTGAGACCATCACTCAAACCTAATAATTTTTAGCTAAGAAAAGACCAAAAGTAAAAGAAGTTGAAAATTTTAATAATAAGGTAAAGTCTCAACTTAATCCCATTCTTCCTTCCCGTTTTTTTTACTACTTAATTGGCCAAGACTAAGAAAAATTATTTTTGAAACTTTTGGGAAGGTCAATGTAACACCCTAAGCTTGACTAGCCTAAGACAACTACTAAGCCTATTTTACTAGCCTAAAGACTAGACAACTTAGATTAGTCTTCTAGGTAAATAGATCAAACCTACTAGTTATCTTAAGCTAGTCAGGTTTCAAGCATTACAAATAGTATTAGACCATTCACTAGTCATATACTAAAACTAATGTAGATCTTTGGCCATGAGATTTATTAGGCTTAATGAGGATATTAAATCAGTTGAATAGAGGAGATTGTAAAGCTCTATATTTATTAAATTTGATTTAAGACTTGAGTATGATATATAAGGAACTAAACTTAACTACATAAGTAACCCCAACTAGTTATTTAAGCTAATGGATCAAGTTTCATAGTTGTCTTGGGCTAGTTAGGCTTAGAGCATTATAAAAGGCATTAGAGTGCCTATTAATCATATACCTTAGCTAGTGGAGATCTTGGGCTATGGATTTGATGGGCTTAATAAGGATGGTAAGTTGTCTAAGTAAGAGAGATTGTTAAGTGCCACATTGGTTAAATTTGAGACTCAATTATGATATATAAAGCACTAAGCTTGTTCATGTAAACAATTTAATTAGTCTTTTAGGCTAATAGATTAAGCTAGCAATTATCTTAGGCTAATTAAGCTTAAAATGTTGCATTATAAGTAAACATACCTCTATTGATTTAATCAAGAAAATTACAAGGTATGAGAAATTCCTTAAGAAGGAATGCACTAAAAAATGGAAGTTGAAGGGTACTAAGATGATAAGTGTGGGGTGATAAATGCACAAATGCACTTAAATTCTATGTGTTTCATCACTTATTTACTTAGTATTTTGTGCAAATTAATTGAAAAGGATACTTAGATGCTCGATATTTTGTTTTCAAGCTTTGAAATGACATATTTGAGCATTAGAAAAGGATCTGGAGGCAAAACCGTGCAAATTGTGGAGAATCGAAACTAAGTTGTTCATCTGACAAAAAACACAGGGTATGGGAATCCCGTGTTTAAGGCCGTGTATCCTTCTAAAATGCTTCGAGGCTTCACTGAACAGCTCAGAGAAGAACACGGGGATGAACACGGGCCGTGTCATACCCCGTGTATCATACTGCCCTTCATTTCTGAGGTAAACATGAGAAGTGTCAAACCCCGAGTAACATGCTGATTAGCCTTCGTAGAAGAACACAGGGGTAAACACGGGCCGTGTCATACCCCGTGTACATTACTACTTGACACTTCGGAGAAGAACACGGGATGTGTCGCACACCGTGTGTCATGCTGCTCAACTTTCGCTGAGAAACACAGGGTACAACACGGACCGTGTCATACCCCGTGTACATTACCAATATAAGTTTTGCGTGAAAATTTGAAAGGGGAGGAGGAGAAACCAAAAATTAAAAGGAGAGCTGTTGGGAGAAACCCTAGAAGAGACCCATACTCACCAAGGGCAACTTCTAACGTGGAATCAAGCAAAGGATTAAAGATTCAAGCAAGGAATTTGTAGAGCTTCATGAATTGTTTGAATTCCCTTTCTGTTTTCTGGTTTTCTTCTAATTTTGTAATGTTTTTACACTAAACCCTTGTGCTCAGCTTGGGTGAACTTGTTCATGGATTTATGGAATTGAATTTTATATAATCTAGCTTGATTTACTATTGATATATGATTTGATTATGCTGTTTTGTACTTGAACAAACCAATATATCCAGAATATTAGATTTGTGTAATGGATTAATTGATTCTAGGTTGAAATGACCAATTAATTAATCGAATCTTGCATGATCATTGGGAATATTAATTAGACTTAGGAATTAAGCTAATTGGATTCTTTTGCATAGGATGAAATGTCCAAGAATGGATTGTAAAGCAAAGTTAATGCAACCTAGATGAGTGATTACTAGAGAAATTATGGGCACTTAATCTTTTGGTTAGTAGCTAGTAGCCTTGCAATGAGGTATAGCTTATTTTTGGTAATCCAGCAATCTTAATTAACAGCAAACCAAGTTAGAGAATTATATTCATTCCATAATGAAATGTACAAAGGAACCTTAAGCTGAGTACGCTTTCATTTCATTGAATTAAACCTTATTTTTGATAGCTAAGCTCTGTTTTCACATTTTATCCTTAATTCACATATTCAATCGATATGCCTAGATAATTTTTCTTGAAATTCAGTTAGTATTCAACGTTCAATCCCTATAGAGATGATATCTTTTATACTATAACTCAATTTTACCCGTGCATTTGCGGGATCACGGTCAAGTTTTTTGCGCCATTGCCGGGGATTGCATCCAGTTGATATTAACAAGAAGTTTTGAGTGAATTAGACTAGGCAATTCATTTTCTTTTAGTTCATAATTCATCTTGTTTTGATTTTCTTATTTTTATAACATTTCTTTCTTACCTTGTTCTGTTCGAGTATTATCTATTCATTTTGCAGAAAATCTTTGTATATGCGAAGGAAAAGTCTTGAAGGAATTCTTGACTTAGACCCGAAGATTGAAAGGACTCTGCTTAGGAGAAGGAGAGAGCAAAAATCAGCTTATATCCAAGAAGCAATTGACCCTGAACCAGCAATTGAAGACATGGATAATAGATCTCTTAGAGAATTTGCAGCACCTGACGCCACTAGTCTTCAATCCAGTATAAGAAGGCCCGCTGTTGAGGCTAACAACTTCGAATTGAAGCTAGCTCTTTTGTCTATGGTATAGCAAAACCAGTTTGGTGGACTGCCAATGGAGGATCCCAACCTCCATATCCAGATTTTCTTAGAATACTGTGATACAATCAAGATCAATGGTGTAGCAGCGGATGCCATCAAGCTTAGACTCTTCCCATTCTCCTTGAGAGATAGAACAAGGGCTTGGCTACACTCATTACCAGCAGGATCTATCACAACATGGGAAGAGCAACTGAGGGCTTTTCTATCAAGATATTTTCCTCCCAGCAAGACTGCCCAATTAAGGAATGAAATCACTACATTTTCTCAAAGAGAAGGGGAATCTTTATTTGATGCTTGGGATAGATACAAGGAACTATTGAGGCTGTGCCCACATCATGGGTTAGAAAAATGGCTAGTTCTTCATACTTTTTACAATGGTTTGAATTACAATACTAAGCTTACTGTGGATGCTGCTGCTGGAGGTGCCTTGATGAACAAAAGGTTGGATGAAGCATATGAGTTGATTGAAGATATGGCTTTGAACCATTACCAATGGTCAAATAAGAGGGGACCTTCAAGAAAAGCTCCAGGTAAGTATGAATTGGATGCTTTTAACCATTTGTCAGCTAAGGTAGATGCACTAGGAAGTTTAAGTAGCAAGGTAGATGCACTTGTGGCTAAGTTTGATAAATTTCAAGTTAACAGTGTAAATGCAACAGGTGCTACTGACCTTCCTTGTGAGATTTGTGGTATGACAGGTCATATGGCAACTGAATGTACATTGGGGCAAGATTTCACTGAGCAAGCGAATTATGTGAATAACAATGGATTTGGACAGAAAAATTCAAATGAACCATTTGGAAACACCTATAACCCATCATGGAGGAACCACTTAAAATTTTCCTACAAGCCCACCTAGCCATACAACACACAAAACACTCTCAATAGACCACCACCACCCGGTTTTCAAAACCAAAGACCATATAACCCACCAGCCCAAACCTCTTCCACTGCTAAATTAGAAGGCCTCTTGGAGAAATTTCTCATTTCCCAAGAGAAAACTAATGAAGAGTTTAGACAGCATGGTAGAGCCATGGAAGATTCCATTAGGCAACTGTCTTCCAAAGTTAATTCATTGGCCACACATGGAAAGATGTTGGAAACCCAAATAGCTCAACAAGCTTCTACATCTTCTTCTAGAGCTTTTGGTCAACTCTTTGCTCAACCTGAATCAAATCCTAGGGAGCATTATAAGGCAATAACTTTTAGGAGTGGAAGGCTATTGAAGTATCCAATTGCCACTTAAGAAGGTGAAGAAGATATAAGTGTGGGGGAAGAGCAAAAAGAAGGCAAAAAGGCCCCAATTCCTAAGGATGCTAAAATGAAAGAAGGGGAATTACCTGAAAAGTCAAAATACGTCCTTCCGGAACCATACAAACCGCCTATCCCTTATCTTCAAAGATTAGCCAAGGCTAAACTTGATAAGCAGTTTGGAAAGTTCTTGAAAGTTTTGAAGAAGTTGTACATTAATATCCCCTTCACTGATGCACTTTCACAAATGTCATCATATGCTAAATTTTTAAAGGACATCCTCTCTAACAAGAGGAAGTTAGAGGAGCACGAAACTGTAGCTTTAATTGAGGAGTGTAGTGCTATTATCCAGAATAAACTACCTCCTAAGTTAAAGGACCCAGGCGGCTTCTCCATTCCTTGTGTGATAGGAAATGTTCCTATTGATTGGGCATTGTGTGACTTGGGAGCAAGTGTGAACCTTATGCCACTGTCGGTTGCAAGGAGACTGAACATAAAGGAGATAAAGCCCACCACAGTTTCACTTCAACTAGCTGACCGTTCAGTGAAATATCCAGTAGGTATTCTTGAGGATATACTTATCAAGGTTGGTAAGTTTTTCATACCTGTTGATTTTGTTGTGCTTGAAATGGAAGAGAATTCTCAAATCCCTATTATTTTAGGTAGACCATTTTTAGCCACTGTAGGTGCTTTAATTAATGTTAAAAATGGTAGACTTTCATTATCTGTTGGGGATGAAAAGGTTGAATTTAATTTGAATTAATTAATTAAATTACCTATTTGTGAAGACTCAATATGCAGGGTAGATGTGCTAGACAAAGCTGTGAAAGAAAACCTTCTAAAGGAGTGCCTCCAAGATCCTCTTGAAGCATGTCTAGTTATAAAAGGAGTGATTAAAGATGAGGAAACTGCTGCATATGTAGAGTTTTTGGAAGCAAGCCCACCACTTCCCCTCCCTGAAGCAGTAATTGAACAATTGGAAGTGGAGTCCAACAATACCACCACTGAGGAAGACACACCACCTAAGGTAGAACTGAAACCTCTCCCATCTACCCTCAGGTATGAGTTTCTAGGACCCCATTCCACTTATCTTGTGATAGTTAATGCAAATCTAACTGCTATTGAAACAAAAAAATTACTTAGGCAGCTTAGATCTCATAGAAAAACTTTAGGGTATACAATTTTTGATTTGAAAGGGATTAATCCTTCAATATGCATGCATAGGATATTGATGAAGGAAGATAGTAAGTCCTCCATTAAACATCAAAGAAGGTTGAACCCCAATATGAAAGACGTTGTGAAGAAGGAAATAATGAAATTGCTAGATGCTGAGGCAATTTACCCAATTTCAGATAGTCAGTGAGTTAACCTGGTTCATGTTGTACCTAAGAAAGGGGGGTTAACTGTGGTAAAAAATGAAAATAATGAGTTAATTCCCACTAGGACTGTCACGGGTTGGAGAATGTGTATTGACTATAGGAAATTAAATAAGGCAACCCGGAAAGATCATTTCCTTCTTCCCTTCATTGATCAAACTTTGGAAAGGTTAGCTAAGCATTCACATTTCTGTTATTTGGATGGTTATTCTGGTTTCTTTCAAATTCCTATACATCCAAATGATCAGGAAAAGACCACATTTACATGTCCTTATGGTACTTTTGCATATAGAAGAATGCCTTTTGGTCTGTGTAATGCTCCTGCTACTTTTCAGCATTGTATGATGGCTATCTTCTCTGATTTTATTGAAAACATCATGGAAGTTTTTATGAATGATTTTTCTGTATATGGCACTTCCTTTGATAACTGTTTAACCAATTTATCTTAAGTGTTGCAGAGAAGTGAGGAGGTAAATTTGGTTCTCAATTGGGAGAAATGTCATTTTATGGTAAGAGAAGGGATTGTCCTTGGCCATCAAGTATCTGAGCATGGGATTAAGGTAGACAAGGCCAAAGTGGACATCATAGAGAAATTGCTTCCCTCAAATTTTGTAAAGGGAGTGAGGAGTTTTCTAGGACACGCCGGTTTCTACCGACGTTTTATCAATGATTTCTCTAAAATTGCAAAACCTTTGACTAACTTGCTTGCTAAAGATGTTCCTTTTGATTTTAATCAAGATTGTTTGGATGCATTTTGCAGGTTAAAGAAAGCATTGATTTCTGCCCCAATTATGCAAGCACCGGATTGGAATCTACCATTTGAGGTGATATGCGATGCTAGTGACTATGCATTAGGAGCGGTACTTGGCCAAAGAAAGGCTAGAAAAGTTCATGCAATCTACTATGCCAGCAAGACTCTAGATGAAGCTCAACTGAATTATGCCACAACTGAAAAGGAACTTCTTGCGGTAGTTTATGCAGTTGACAAGTTCCGATCCTATTTGGTGGATTCCAAGGTGATTGTCTTCACAGATCATGCGGCCATCCGGTACCTTTTAAGCAAGAAGGAAGCTAAACCTCGTCTAATCAGATGGATTCTTTTGTTACAAGAATTCGATCTAGAAATTCGAGATAAGAAGGGTATTGAGAATGTTGTAGCTGATCATCTCTCAAGGTTGAAGCAAGAGTTAGGAGATGAGGAAGATAAGGACATGCCAATCAATGATTCCCTTCTTGACGATTATTTGTTGGCTGTCTCTTCTTCAACCATCCCATGGTTTGCAAATTATGTGAATTACATTATGAATGGAGTTTTACCTCCGGATGTAGGGTATCAACAGAAGAAGAAATTTCTAGTAGAGGTAAAGCACTACTTTTAGGATGAACCACTCCTCTTTAGAAGATGTGCAGATGACCTGTTTAGAAGATGTGTGCTTGAGGAAGAAATTGCAAGCATCTTGTTCCACTGTCACTCCTTTCCATATGGAGGACACTTTGGTGCTTCAAGGATAGTTGCGAAGATTGCCTAGACGGGTTTTTATTGGTCAACTCTTTTCAGAGATGTTCACCATTATGTCACTTCTTGTGACCAGTGCCAAAGGGTTAGTAATATATCAAAGAGACATGAGATGCCTTTAAACAACATTTTGGAAGTTGAAATCTTTGATGTCTGAGGAATTGATTTCATGGGACCATTCGCACCTTCTTGTAGCAACAGATATATCCTTGTGGCGGTTGACTATGTCTCCAAATGGGTGGAAGCAATTCCCACTTGAACTTGTGATGTAAAAGCTGTGGTTCGATTTTTCAAGAAAGTGTTATTTCCTAGGTTTGGGATACCCAGAGCTGTCATTAGTGATGGAGGGTCTCATTTCATTGCCCATCAATTCCAATCTCTCTTGAAAGGGTATGGAGTAACCCATAAGATCTCTACTCCATATCACCCTCAAACCAGTGGACAAGTTGAGCTTTCCAACAGAGAAATTAAGTCCATATTGGAGAAGACTGTATCTAGATCAAGGAAGAATTGGGCACTTAAGTTGGATGATGCCTTATGGGCCTATAGAACTGCTTTTAAAACTCCAATTGGAATGGCACCATTTAGGCTTATCTATGGGAAGCACTGTCATTTACCAATAGAGATGGAACATAAGGTGTATTGGGCAATCAAGTTGCTCAACTTTGATTTACAATCTACTGGGGAGAAGAGAAAGTTCCAACTTCTTGAGCTTGAAGAACTGAGAAATGAAGCTTACGATAATGCCAAGATTTATAAAGAAAGAACAAAGGCTTGGCATGACAAGCGCATTCTCAGAGGGAATTTCAAGAAGAAGATTTGATGCTGTTATTCAGTTCAAGATTTAAGCTATTTCCAGGGAAGCTTAAGACGAGATGGATTGGACCGTATCTTGTGAAGAAGGTGTATCCGTTTGGAGCTGTGGACATTTGGAGTGAAAGCACCGGCAATTTCAAAGTAAATGGCCAGAAATTGAAATATTATGTTGCTGGGCCACCACTAATGGAAGTTCCGAACTGATAAAAACAGGGGTCGAGCTTATGACCTTAAACAAGCGCTTCTTGGGAAGCAACCCAAGCTTATTTCTCTGTTTTCTTATTTTTAATTCTTAGTTTTCTATTTTTCAATCTGAGTTTCTGAGTAGTTGAGGCATTTAAGTCATGAAGTGTTAATGTAGGATGTTCATTTTTGCATGTGGTCTCTGTCTCTGAGGTAGATTAGGCATGAATGTATGTTTGTTGTTTGTTTTCTTGCACAGAGGGCTCAAAATGCAGTCCAGTGAGATACACGGTGTAAAACACGGGCCGTGTACTACCCCGTGTACCTCACTGTCTGGCCAGTGTAATAGAACTTATGATTTTCATCGCATTTAAGAGAGAAACACGGTGTAGAACATGGGACGTGTTCTACCCCGTGTTCCTCACTGTCTTATTCGCATAAAATTTTTGTAATTTTCATGGAGGTCCAGAGAGATACACGGTGTTAAACACGAGTCGTGTCCTACCCCGTGTACCTCACTGGTTGAACCAATGATGAGAACTTTTGAACATGAGCCTTCCAGAGAGAAACACGGGGTATAACACGGGTCGTGTTTAACCCTGTGTACAATTTCGAAGATTGTTAACATGTTTCAGAGAGAAACATGGGGGAGAACACGGGGTATGTCAAACCCCGTGTAAGTTTACGAAACCCAAAACACTCATCCGCAGAAAAACACGGGGTATCACACGGGTCGTGTTTGACCCCATGTTCCTGGGCGGGTGAGCTTTTAATGGTCAAAAACCTATATTTTCCCAGATTTTCCCCCATTTTCTTTTTCTTCCTCGTTGCCCTAACCTCTCTCCCTGCATTTTCGGTCCTCATTTTGCCAAAACCCACATATTAAAGTGTTTGATTTAGCCATTTGAAGTTATTTTGCTACTTGATTTTCAATTCAATCGGTTGGATTTCACGATTTCGATTCTTCTTCTGGTTTAAACAAGAACTTAGGGTTTTCTTTTTCATTTCACAAGGTAAGGGCATTTTCTTTGAAATCTTTGGAATAGTTTACAATTACTTATGATTATTAACTTCCAATGCATGTTAGAATTCATAGGAATGTTCATATCCTTTGAGGTTTGATGTTTGATTGATTGATTGAATGAATTTACATAGGAATGTTCATAGGAATTCACAAGTTTGATTGATTGAATTTGCATCTTTGATGATTAATTAATTGAATTAGAATCTTTGATTAATGGATTGAGTTTGATTGATTGACTTTGCTGTTTATTGAACTCCAATGCAATTACTTATGTGTATTGAATATTTGACTGATTGAACTTGAACTCTTTAATTGCTTGAATTGAAATCCTTTGAAGTTTACTGATTGATTGCCTAATTGCCTGCTTTACCTCATTGATATGACCTTTTATCTGCATTGATGACATTGACCTTTCAATTGTATTTCATTTGATTGATTGGATATTGAAAGTGCTTGCTGAATTTTTGTTTGTGGAATCTGCTGACTGATACACTCTCAATACTCTCTCTCACTTTGTCAATTCCTTTTGCAGATCATGTCTAAGAGGCAAAAGACCACTGCCAGGAAAACTACCAAGGGTAGTACTTTTAGAGGGACCTCCTCTAAAGGACTAACTCACTCTTTCTTGGAGTTTACTGAAGAGGCTCACATTCAAGCCTTTGATAAACACAAGGATTGGTCATTTGTGGAGGGCAGATACCTACACTGGGCAGTGTTGAGAGAGTTTGGCTTGGAGGATGAGATTCGTGAGCTTATTAGTGTAGGAGCTTAGGAGGTCTTCTTTGAGATTAGAGAGCCTACCTACAGGGAGCTCACTTTGGAGTTTTTGAGCACATTCTACTTGGAGAGGTATTTCAGGACGGTTGATTCAGTCGATACTGTTCAGTTCAGACTTGGAGGAGTTGCATATTCTATGAGTGTGACCCAGCTTTCCGTCCGCTTGGGACTTTATTCTGTGGAGTTTGTGACTACTCCAGAATATCATGATATGCTGGTAGGACTGCCCCACGGGACCCAGGAGTAGCGAGTATGGACTAATATAGCTACTGGGAACACTTATGATCCCACCAAGAGCAAGGCGTCTAGCCTTAGGAGGGTTGCTTAGCGAGTCCTCCACTCTATTTTTAGTCACACCTTGAGTGGATGGGGGCACAGTCATGGGGTCGTGAGCACTTCTGATATACTCTTCCTATATAGCATGATTGAGAGAGTGCCTATTCACATTAGAGGAGCATTTGCCCACTTCTTCTCGGCCCAAGCATCAGACGGGAGAGCTGCGAGCATAGCTGCTGGTCCATATATCACTAGACTAACCAGGCGGTTAAGCGTCTTTGATCGGCCATATAGATCCCTCACCATAGTTTCTCACATGGCACCCCTACGAAGGGGCATTCTTCTGGCTATGGGGATTCAGCCTGTGCAGCAGCAGCAGCAGCAGCCCCATGAGGAGGAGCAGCATATTCCAGGCGATGATGGTGATCGTGATCCAGCTCCTGATGTGGGTCCATCATCTTCTGCAAGGAGCAGAGTTCCATTCAAGGCCTATTTCAAAGATATACTTTCGAGTCAGCAGCAGATTCTAGCTAAGCTCCGGCTTATATCAGAGTGTCAGACGAGGATTGAGGGACTTTATAACGACTTGGACAGGCGCTCCAGACACATCGAGAGCATGGTCAAGCCCCTGTTCCACCTTTTCCATCCCTCTTCCCCAACTGACCCGGACCCTCCTACTCAGTAGCCTAGATTGGATCATTTACTTAGCTATTCTGTTTTCTTTTTACTTATTTTTCCTCTCTATTTCTATTTCTATTGGTCTGTACATATATTGACTATGCACTTTCATTTACTCTTTATTATATTATCTATTTCTCTTTTATTTTCTTGCACTTTTAATATTAATGTTTGTAATAACTAACAACCTATTTTTCCAGTATTTTATCTTCTTTCTTCTAAATTACCAGCCTCCTCTCTCTCTCTCCTACTTTGTCTCTACTTCTGGATCTCCTTGCAGTCGTGACCTATATTGGACAGCCATGTTCCACATGTCAAGGAAGTTTCAGTCCCCTATCTATTCTCTATCTCTTTTCCCATTTACTCTTTTGTATATTGAGGACAATGTCCAATTTTAAGTGTGGGGGAGAAGTGTTTAGAATGCTTTACAATGTTTTGCACTTGAACTTGCTTGAATGATTTAGAGTACTGAAATTTGCTCCAATTTAAATGATATAAAAAAAATAAAAAAAATAATTAAAAAATGTAAGAAAAAAAAATTAAGGCAATCTATTGAACAAAGTGATTGGTTCATGCCTTATTTCTTTAATGAATATTTGGCAACTTAGTAAGGAAAATCTAAAGCTTGAAGCTAAGAGTAATGAGCATAATTGATCCTTGTGAGATTTGAGCATTTTGAGCAATTTTCACATTAGAAATTAAAGCTCATTTTTCTTCTTTAGGGATTATGTCATCACTCTTGACTCTTTGCTCTAGAACTTGCATTTGCTCTTTTTGAGGCTACATTTTATGTATTTTGCATGTCAGAAATGATGAGGCCATGTTTCTTCACCCTTTTTATTTGTTTTGCTTATTTGAATCATTTTCTTTGTTATACCCTAAACTATTTTCAGCTTTTCCCCTAGTTAGCCACTTTGAGCCTTGGACCCTCATTTCTAGCCTAGCCATACTATGTACATCCAAAGTCACTGCCTAAGTAAAGTTGAACCTTAGAGTTTGAGGGAACTTAGAAACATTATATGAGTTTAGCTATCACTTAGAGGTCCTTACTTAGTGCTGCTAGTTGGATAAGTTGATTTATAGCTTTGATTGTTAAAAAAAACACAAGCAAAAACAAAAACAATCAAACAAATATAAAAATAAAAATAAAACAAAACACCATAAATAAATAAAAAAAATGGTGTTAAATAAATAATTTTGGAAGAAGAAAAGGAAGAAAAGCTTGTTTGGAAATAAAAAAAAAGAGAAGAAAAGAAGAAAATGTTATGTTTGCTGATTAATATGTATAAAAAAAATGATGAAAATCAAAAGGAGAAGAATGGAGGTTGAAGCAAGTTAATATGTTAAGCTAAGTAATGGAACTCGACAATGGTTAAACTCATAACCAATGTGTCTTTTTCCTTCAAACTCATGACTCTATCACTTTTCACCCCTTGATTTTCCTTTCCCCTATCCTTATCATTTTCCCTAGTAAAGTCCTCTGATTTGCATGCATTTTACAATATAGTAGTGGAGATTAGAGTTTTTGCAAGCATATGGTAGCATTTAGCCATGAGATGATTGATTTGAGAGTATACACAAGCCTTATCTTGAGAGTGTGAGTAAACACTTTACCTGTGAGGCTATTCTCTTTTGCTTTTATACTGAGGATTAACTTATTTAGTTGCTTTATTTTCATTTTGTTGCTTGGCATGACTTGATCCTAATCTTTGATTTGTTGAATGATTGCTTGATTTTATAAAAAAAAAAGAAGAAAAAGAAGAAAAAAAAATTGGAGTAGATTTTCTTGTTCTCTTACTTCCTTACTCGAGGATGAGCAAAATTCAAGTGTGGGGGAATTGATAAATGTACAAATGCACTTAAATTCTATGTGTTTCATCACTTATTTACTTAGTATTTTATGCAAATTGATTGAAAAGAATACTTAGATGCTCGATATTTTGTTTTCAGGCTTTGAAATGACACATTTGAGCATTAGAAAAGGATCCGGAGGCAAAACCGTGCAAATTGTGGAGAATCGAAGCTAAGTTGTTCATCTGACAAAGAACACGGGGTATGGGAACCCCGTGTTTAAGGCCGTATATCCTTCTGGAATGCTTCGAGTCTTCACTGAACAACTCAGAGAAGAACACGGGGGTGAACATGGGCCGTGTCATACCCTGTGTATCATATTGCCCTTTACTTCTGAGGTAAACAAGGGGAGTGTCAAACCCCATGTAACATGCTGATCAGCCTTCGCAGAAGAACACGGGGGTAAACACGGGCCGTGTCATACCCTGTGTACATTACTGCTTGACACTTCAGAGAAGAACATGGGACGTGTCGCACACCGTGTATCATGCTGCTCAACTTTCGCTGAGAAACACGAGGTACAACACAGGTCGTGTCATACACCGTGTACATTACCAATATAAGTTTTGCGCGAAAATTTGAAAGGGGAGGAGGAGAAACCAAAAATTAAAAGGAGAGCTGCTGGGAGAAACCCTAGGAAAGATCCATACTCACCAAGGGCAACTTCTAACATGGAATTAAGCAAAGGATTGAAGATTCAAGCAAGGAATTTGTAGAGTTTCATGAATTGTTTGAATTCCCTCCCTGTTTTCTGGTTTTCTTCTAATTTTGTAATGTTTTCACACTAAACCCTTGTGCTCAGCTTGGGTGAACTTGTTCATGGATTTATGGAATTGAATTTTATATAATCTAGCTTGATTTACTATTGATATATGATTTGATTATGTTGTTTTGTACTTGAACAAACTAATATATCTGGAATATTGGATTTGTGTAATGGATTAATTGATTCTAGGTTGAAATGACCAATTAGTTAATCGGATCTTGCATGATCATTGAGAATATCAATTTGACTTAGGAATTAAGCTAATTGGATTCTTTTGCATAGGATGAAATATCCAAGAATGGATTCTAAAGCAAGTTAATACAACCTAGATGAGTGATTACTAGAGAAATTCTGAGCACTTAATCTTTTGGCTAGTAGCCTTGTAATGAGGTATAGCTTATTTTTGGTAATCCAGCAATCTTAATTAACAGTAAACTAAGTTAGAGAATTATATTCATTCCATAATGAAATGTACAAGGGAACCTTAAGCTGAGTATGCTTTCATTTCATTGAATTAAACCTTATTTTTGATAGCTAAGCTCTGTTTTCACATTTTATCCTTAATTCACATATTCAATCGATACGCCTAGATAATTTTCCTTGAAATTCAGTTAGTATTCAACGTTCAATCCCTGTGAAGACGATATTTTTTATACTATAACTCGAATTTACCCGTGCACTTGCGGGATCACGATCATAGGGAAGAATATATCTACAATAATTAAAGAAAATTACCTCCAAAATGCAAAATATATCATGATATACTTATGTGTATCTATTAATATTATGCCTTTTTCAATTTTTTTAATCTTTGAATTTAGGTTTTGTGAAAGAAACTAGTGTGATCATGGAATTCCCTAATCATTTTAATGCCATATCTTGAGAGGGTAGTTAATGATATTTTGGTGTAAGTGAATGGCTTGATTTTTTAGGCTTATTTCTACATTTTGAACATGAAGGCTGATAATTCACTAAATATAGCATCATTCATTATTTGATGACCTTTGTTTAAAATAACTAAGATTGTGATTAATGTTAATGATAGTGCAATCACCATGGAGTTTGATGTAGGGACTATCAATGGCATGTTCAAGGCACTAACTTAGGAATTAAATCTAGATTACAAAGAATTCTACATCAAGCTAATAACATTAAACAAAGGCATTGCTTTTAAAGTAACCTAAGATGGGCTACAAGCCATCTGAGATTTGCTCTCTCACTTTATCTTTTAAATTTTACATGGTCATGATTTGCTTATAGTTATTTTCCTTATTTTAAAGACAATGTAAGATTTAAATGTGGGGGGAGGATTCAATATTTTATTTTATTCTTTTGAAGTTAGGATTTATAATTTTTTATTGTTTTCAATTCTTTTCAATGAATAAAGGTTCACATATGTCATAAGAGGAATTGGTTGAGTCTAAAAGTTTCATAAAATGGTTAAATAAATTAGCTTATAACTTAAGGGTGATTAGTATAGGGTGGATTTTGGAAGATAGTATATTAAATTTGGTATATATTAACTTATGAGATTTTGAGCTTATAAATTAAACATTCTTATTGATCTCTTCCATCTTATGTGTAATATTCTTCCATCGATTTGTTTCATTAGAACTTGCCTTGAGTTTTTTGAGATTAAATTGATACATGTATGCATGAATATGATTAAATCGACACATGCATGCATGAATATGCTTCATAAAACATTTGAAATTTTTGTTAGGATGGGTTATGAGTAAGTGTAAAGGAATGTTATATAAGAAGGCAAAAGTAATTTCAATTTCAATTTCAATTCCTAATTAAAAAATCGAAAAAAAAAGAGTTGAAGAAAATATTTGATAACGGTTTGAAATTTAGATGATGATTTTAGTTCCTAATAGCTTTGTTTACCTAATTACATGTTTTGAATGCTTTATTAATTTCTTAAGTTTTCTTACTTTTATATTTATATATTTTCCACCTATTTCCTTGGCCTCATTACAATATCTAGAAATATCTTTTTAATTTATGTTATACATGTAATCTAAATAGTGGAGATTTGATTTTGATAATAAGCAAGTTTCCAGTATTGCATTTTCATGGAGTGAATTCAAGTGAAATGCTTATTCTAAAACCTTAAGATTTTGAAAGTTTATCCTATGAAGGTTTGCTAATATTGCCTTACTTTTTTTTAATGAAATCATTGTATTACTTGATTTATAAATTTATCAAAAAAGTTAGTTCATGATGTGTTATGGTTTTTAAGAGTTTTCATTATTTCCTTGCTTGTGATTTTCTAATCTTGATATTAATGATAAGTTAGTATTTGGTTTTTAGTTTTGAGCCAAGTTTTTTATTTTGCCTCAAGATGTGCAAAAGCCAATTATAAGGAAATTTTATGAGTATAATATTTATTTATTTTCATCTATGTTTAGTATTTTATTAAGCTCATGTTCATAATAGAGTTACTTGTATCTTGTTTTATAATTTGGTTAGGATTTTAGAGTTTAAGGAACTTAATTTGGTTTAAGTTAGGAAATTTGATATTGTCTTAATTTTTTTTGGCTATATCTTGATTTCATGACCTCTATTTTTATAATTTTTATGTAGATGTCTAAACTTAATATAGAAATGTAGTGGCTCAAAACTAGCAATGAAGTTAGAACAAAATTCTAGCCATGCTTTTGCTTAAATTGAGTTAATTATAGTATTTTCATGAGATTTAGAGACATAAACCCTTAATTCATGCAAAACTAAGCCTATTAGAAGTATAAGATTCGTATATACAATTTTCATAAAGGTCCAAAGTTGAAATCATGTTGACTTGAAGGAGAAAAAGGGTATGTTATGTTATAGATTCTGATATAGGTTAGATTGCATTGAGTTTATCTTACTTTTTAGTCCATAACTTAGGCTCTAAGTTTTATTTTTTGTAAAGTGTAGTCCATTGGAACATTAGGCAGTAGGATTGATACTAAGAAGGATAATGAATCAAGCTAAGTTAAACTTTACTTAGACTTGACTTGCATCACATTTGTCTAACTCATGGCTTGACTTAAGTTTGATTTAAGCCAATTTTCCTGGTGAGTAGCTCAACTTGACTCATTAGCTCAAATTAATTATAATATAGTATTTTATTAACAATTTAATAGCTTAAAATACTTTAGAAAGTGAATATCTTTAGCAATTTAATAATATAGATTAAAAAATATAAATAGTGTATTATAAGTATGTTTAATGAAATATAAATAATGATTTTTCTTAAAATATGAAATCACATTAAAATCACAACTAGATTCTAAAAGATGAATTAGTTTAAATTTTTCAATTTTTTATTGATACTTATAACTTTATTAACTTATCTTATTTAAAAATCGTAAACCTTATTTAGAAATAACAAGTGAAAAGTGAACCTTGTCTAATTATTTAACTTATAAATAATAAATTATTAAATTATTTTATAGAATAAGATTTAAAGTAAAAGTTATTTACTTAATTATTGATTGTTAAAATTAAAATTAATAAATTATCTATTAAATTTTTTCTCTTTGATTTTCATTCTTATGATAAATCTATAAATAAAAAATTATCAACCATTATTAATCTAATTATTTTACATATTTTACTTAAAATAATTTTTAT
This sequence comes from Sindora glabra, assembly GCA_020226215.1. Classification (NCBI taxonomy): domain Eukaryota; kingdom Viridiplantae; phylum Streptophyta; class Magnoliopsida; order Fabales; family Fabaceae; genus Sindora; species Sindora glabra. The sequence continues at coordinate 14,608,053 of CM035229.1, read as the reverse complement.
AATTTTTATAAAATATATTAAAATAAAATTTTAAAACCCAAACCAAAACTTAAATTAGGTTGACAGCTACTCATTAGTTAGTTTGATTTATTGCTAACCCTAGGTAATACTTTCTTAAGAAAAGTGAGACCTAATTCCACGAGTAATCAAGTCACAAATTGTAGTTGATTTAGGTTTTCCCTTGAGGTTAGGATTTGGATCCTCTAATTTTAGTATAAATAAGGCATACCTTAAGCATAGAATTCACCACAAATTTTTTTAAATTCTCTTTTTTGCCTTTTCTTCCTTTATGTAAGCCATGAGTGACTAAATTCTTTTATTCAATTCAAGACTTATTCTACTTCAATTCATTTTGATTGTTAGACAAGCTTTTTTTTAATATATTTTGGATTTGGTTATCTTTTGTTTCTTTATTCTTCTCATATTTATGATTGCATGGGTAATTATCTAATAAAACTCATTAATTAATTACATGTGGTAATTTGTAGCTAAACAATCTTTATAATCCATAATTGTTATAATTGATTGTTGCATATAGAAAATAAGTATTAACAATTATGATCTTAATTTTCATTACGTGTAAGAGAAAAGTAGTAAATGAATTAAATGATTTAAGCTAGTTTAAAATATTTATTTATTTTTAGCATCTTCCTAAGTGTGTAATGCAATTATTAAATAGACTAGGATTCCTTCAATACCAAATTAGTTAATAATATAGAATTAATTTGGATGGTGGGCTTAAATTAATTAACAATGGGAGAAATAAGGATCATCTAGATTTCGAATAATTCTTGATCGAGTAAAAAATCAAGAGTTGTTCATTAGCTGTTGATGATCAACCAATAAAATGAAGTTATGAATCTCTCTTGAACTCTTCTATGTTTGCTCATATTGAATTGACCAACTAATATATAGAGTTCGATTGTGACTCTTGATTTTTTCAACATGCATCACTAAGTTTAAAGATCTATTAAAGCTAAAAATGCATTTAGTGTATTTTTTTTTTACCTCGTATAAGATGAAGTACGATCTCTACAATATATATGAAGCATATTTACTAGTTTAAGATTAAATTTAATAATCAATTATACTTTTCATAATATTTTTCAAATTTTAAGGTTGTAATTTATATCTTTTTCTTAGTTTAAAGGTGAAATTTTAAAGATTTTAAAATTAAAAAGGGTAATTTGTTATTAAATGAAACTTTAAGGTTGTAAAATATATTTTCTTTAAAATTTTTGGTTATTTTACAATTAGGTCTTTAAAATGTTATAACTTTTTTTTGGTACTTGGGTACTGGTTTTTTAGGTTTTCACACTATAAAAAATAAAGCTTTTAGTGATAGAAATTTAAACCATTAATATTCTTGTCACTAAAAACAATATTTAGTAACAATACATCCCTATTGTCACTGAACCATAAAATTAGTGACAAAGCCTATTTATTATCATAGAAGGCAATTATTTTTAGTGATTAGTTTTATTTCTTATCACTGTAGCTATTATTTACCATACAATGGCAATAAAAATGTAGTTCTCACAATCAAGTTTTAGGTGCAACATAATTTCATCACTAATAAACTTTTCAGTAACTAGATTTATTCATTGTTATTGTAAGCGAAGTTTAAAAATAACCTAAACAAATGCTCTAAATATTGCTACATTGATACAAATTAACCATGTTTTTAAAGAAAATTGTTTTACGACCTTTAGATAGCTATAGAGTTGTTATTCTGGTTGAAAACTCCTTCGTTAGCTCGATCCACTGGAATTATGACTTTCTTCTTCACCACCACCTCCACATTGTTAGTGAGGTTTAACTTCTAGTTCACTGTTACCTACTAAGACTCCCTAGATTTTGAAAAGAGTTCCTCACTCAAGTGATCTCACATCTATAAGCCTTCAGTTAATGCATGCACACATTAACCAAACTTGGCCTCGATGTCGCACTTGACGTTATGGATGATATAACAGAAGTCGTAGAATTTATGGCCACTAACAACCTTTGTGGCATGGTAGCCATCACCACTGCATGCATGATAGAGCTATACAAAATGCAAATGATAGCAGATGGAATCTAAGACAGGTCGAATAACATGACTTGATTCACAATACTAGCCTGAGAGGCCATAATTCCACATATAGGTAGGCCATTCAAGACAAGAATAGTTTTCACACACGATAAGGATACATCGATACTATTCAAAGTGTTGTTGGCATTTACTTTCAAGTACCAATAGTCTTTATATCTTTGTTTAATTTATAGTGCTCTTTTTTTTGTCACTGGTACTTGTAAATATAGATTACTAGAAAATATGAAATATTCTTTAATTTATAATTGCATATTAACTGTTTGATCGTTTTTATAAATGACATAAAAGATGAACAAATATTAATTTATAGTTGCACATTTGGTCGTCATTTTCCTAACCTTTATAAATCTTCTCGTTAATTTTTAATCAAGTGATAGAACCACTTGTGAATAATCAGTGGTTTGTTTGTATGTCTAAGAAATGAAATTCATAAAGGAGACCAAACCCAAAATAATTTGAAAAGGTATGTCATAATGTCATTTTCACTAATATTTGTAAATTTAGACAGTTAGCTGAACATAATTGCTTTTTCTCATTTGAATGTGGCCACATTTGATCATTATATACCTTGCTAGTTAGAAGATGTTATGAATTTTCCTTACTTATTGTTACTTGTTGCTGTTGAGGTTCTTTTTTCCATACATCTCTAGAGTAGTTATGGTAGGCAACATTTAGGCAACATGTCTTTCTAGCTTAACGTTCTATAGTGGCATTGATCCTTATATTCTGAACACCAATTATAAATCACATTTGATGCAATGGTAATGAAATATCCCAAGTTAAAATCTAAAATTTTATAAATTTTGATAAATGTGGGTCATTATTTATTTATTCAGCTAATATGCAAACTTTAAATTTATTTTCTATATTATAAGTTTTGGAATATTGAAAATGATATTTATGATAATATTTGAAATGTATTTATTTTTATATGGCCAAAACTAATTCGAGGTTTGATTAAATAATTTTACAAGGAATGAAATAATTTATTTGTATTTTTGAAAGTTTGAAAAAGATTTATTTTAAATGGCCATTATTGATTTGGGGTTTATGTAAATATTTTCTATAAGAATTTATAAAGTAATTTATTTGTACTTGATAAATTATTTTTGTGAATTATGAAAGTTGGAAATAATTTGAGTAATCATGGGTACAAAAATTTATGAAATAAATTGTTTATATTTGATAAGTTATTTTAGGAATGGTGGAAATTTAAAAGTAATTATTTAGGAATTTTAAATTTATCATGCTAGTACAAATATATATATATATATATATATATATATATATATATATATATATTTATATATATATATATGTATGATTATATGGATGGAAGGTAAAAAATGATCAAGTTGAGAGGTTAAACAAAATTAGTATTATAAAAATGAACTTCTAAAATAAATGGAAAGCTAGATTATTTTTTATTTAAGATGCAAGGCTAAGATTTATTTAGAGAAATGAGTTACACTAAGGTGAGAAGCATGGAATCATACTCCATGGCTTTTTAATTTTTCTTTCTCTTTATTATAAGGAAATTTCCCTCTTTTTTTGTATTTTTTTTTCATAACTGCCTCACTTATTTAATATGTTGGCTTTCTCTTATTTCAATTTTTTTAGTCCCTCTTTTTACACTACTTGGATACAGCTCTCTCTCTTACTTTTTTCCTTTTCTTCTAGTAGCTTCTCTTTCTTTTTTCTTGTCTCCCACTTCTTCACTACCTTCCCCTTTCTCTCTCTTTCCCAGCATGCTTCCACTAATAAGCAAGCTGCTAATTATGCCATGTCTCCCATTGCTATCATTAGTTCAAGAGTTAGCTGCCTTGAACTTTCATAACTTCAACCGCTAATTGAGCTAATGAAGGCTAGCAAATAGACAGCTAATTAGCAAGATTTTTTCTTCGATCTTCAGGTGGCATTGAAGCTTCCCACTTTTCTACTAGTTTTCCCTAACTGTAGGGCCTTCTGAATAGCGCTTAGGTAGCAATAAGGGAAGCTATAATTTCTTCTTAACCTTTGGCATTTTGGTAAGACTTCATCGCTAGCAGAACTCTAATGGGTTAATCTTAAACTAGCGAAGTAAGTCACAACCTAAAACTATTATTTTTATACAGTAAAGCTGATTAGCAACTAGGTTTCTTTAATCAATCTTGGGAATTGTTGCAAACATAAAGTCAATTTCTTTTGGTTTTTCCATTTAAGTTGGTGGTGGCTAGTTTGGGGGCTAATATGAAGATTAGTTTAATCTTTTTCTAATATATATATATATATAATAATAATAATAAATTAGAGGAAACAAAATTATAACCTGTATGATGAAAAGTGTTAAGATGATTAAAAATTAAACCTTTATAAATGGATAATGTCTTTATAATAATAAGAAGCCTATTAAGGAGGTGAATAGATATAAGGTATTGTTATTGTTTTAGATTTTGTTGAATGTGTCATGTGTGGTTATGGTGTAAATAAATACATTTGCAAAATAAAATGGTGAAATAAACTATGTATCTCTTGATCCAAAGGATAGTTAAGTGAGTTAAAGTGTAATTATTCACAATGTTTAGAATTGAGAGACTTAAGAAATGATTCTTAGATTATGGACTTAACAAAGTTATTAAAAATGAGTCATGTTTGGAGAAGCAAGAATGCAAGTTTTGTTATATAGTACAAAATAAGAATAATGTTATGTAATATTACCATGTAGATATAGAAAGGTTTCTAATAAATAAGAATAGGATATGATACATGGGGTTAAAGTTTTCCAAGGAAAAGAATAAAAAAATAAATAATAATATAAAGATAAATAGATAAAAGAAAGTGGAGTTGTGAAAGTACTAAAGGTAGCACTATACACTAGATAACACTTTACCTTTTTTTAAATTTTTTTTTTCTTTCAGAGAAACCATAAGAGGTTAAAAGTATAGAAGTTTAAGAGATTATTACTTTAATTTGATTCATTTTTCACACATTTCTCTTGATTTTGCTTTTGATTTGATTATCTCTTCTTTTTGTGCTCATTTTGTAAATGATTGCTTAGATAGTTTATTAAATATAATTGATTAGTTGATTCTCTATAGGATTCTATTACTAAAAGATTAATTGAAATTGATTCTCATTTATAAGTTAGTTATGATTGATTGTAGTCAATAGCAATTAGGCTTTTGTGATTTGATGATTAGGTGAATCATTAGTTACATTAGAAAAATGAGGAAGAATTGGAAATTTTTGCTTGTATAATTATTATTTCAGTTTTGACATTGTTCTAGATGTTTAATGCTATTATTGACTTGGATCACGACATTTATTCTAAATTAAAATCAATAGTAAGAGATTAGTTTAGTGCTTTTCTAAATTAATCAACATTAAGGACTTGATTATTGTTGGCTTAAGGGAAATTCTTAGTTAAGTAGTTAAATCAAGAGTAAAATTTGTTTAGTTTTTATGATAAATCTAGGAATTAGAGTGTGATATTCCCTTAAAGTAAAACTTTCCTACTTTTTTTTAAATCTATTTCAATTATGTTTTATTTGTTTAATTACATTTCAAAGCCCCATCTATTTTTTATTTTTATTTTACCTAAATTGACCACTAATCCCTTTGGATTGATTTAAACTCACCTTTGCTAGTAGTTCGAGTAGGTTTAGTTAATAATTTTGGTTTGAACAATGCGTATTAAAATTTTGGCATTATTATTAGAGATTAGTTAATTGATTTCTAGTTATCTTTCCTAATTTTTACTAACTTTCTATTTTTTTGTTTATTTTTTATATTTTCAAGATTTTGAAATGGAATCAAATAAAAAAAAGTAACATTGTCTAGCTAAAGATATTAAAGAAAGGTACTTTTTAAGAGGAAACCTAAGCATTTTTAAAATTTGTATTGTCTTTCTCTTCTCTTTTATTTTACTTTTCTATTTTTTTTGCTATTTATATACTTTACGTTGAGAATAATGCAAGATTTAGAGAAGGGAGGAGACTTTTAAGATTTCTTTAGTTTTTTTCCTTTAATTATATTAATTGTTTTAAAAAATGAAAAATAGGATAAAAAAGAAATATTTGTGCATTTTTACTTATTTTTTAGTCCTTTTTGAGTTATTTTAAGTTGCTTTTCAATGATTAAAAGTTAGCAATTATCATTAGTAGGAGCTAACAAGAGTTTGATGATTTCATAACATGATTAGATAAATTATCTTAATTCTTAAATTTGATTAACATAGTGATGGGTTTTGAATAGTGAATTGAATTTTGATAGTATATCTTCCCTTAAGAGATTTTGAGCTTTTATGATAAGAATTTATGCTATTTTCTTTCTTTCTTGTGTGATTTTCTTCCATGAATTTGTTTTTCTATAATATGCTTTGATTCTTTTTGAGATTAAATTTCCATATGTATGCATAAATATGATAAAGGTATTCTTTATATGAGCTAATGCCAAATGGTTAACCTTGGAATTTTATCTTTAATGAGCCTTCTTAAGTTTGATTGCTTTTTCTTTGCTATTTGGTGCATTAACATGTTTTTCAATGAAGAACAAATACTTCACCTAACTTTGGAGATTAAAAAGTATTTAAAATTTTTATAAGATAGGTTCTTGAATAAGTGTGGAAGTATATCTATATGTGTGTCATATATAAGAAAATTGTGCAAAACCATTAACTTCAATTTCAAGGTTTAGTTGGAAAAAAATAAAAAAAAATATCATGAAAAAAGTGATAAAAAATAAGAAAGAAAGAATAACACAAAAATAAGTGTGAAAGAAAGGAAAGATAAAAGAAGTTGATAATTAATTGAAATTAAATTTAGGATGTTATGTTAAGTTTTCATTACCTATAAATAGCCCATGTTTATGTTTTAAGTGCTTTATCGATTTCTTTAGCTTCTCACCTTTATATTTTAAAATTTTCTCCCTTTTCTCCATAGCCTTGTTACAACATTTAATAATATCCTTTTCATTTTTTTTATACATGTGATTTGAATAATGGAGATTAGATGAGAAGAAAGTATGTGGTGTTGGTGTATACACTAGTAGCTAACATAGGATGATTGTAATTGTATACATCATATTATGTTTTCTTTATATATAAAAGTATTTTAATTAATTGCTATGTTTAATGTTATATTTGTGTAATATAGATAAATATAATAATTTTATGGAATATTTTGTATTATTCTTAAAATATCCTAAGTTGAGTATTATTGTAAATTAAGATAATAATAATATATCAAGACTAGTATGTATATTATTGATGACCACGATCATGAATATGAGATATCAAGTCCTTGTTCCTACATTTAATAAAATCTTTTTAATTTTTTCATGCATGTGAATTGAGTAGTAGAAATTAAATGAAAAGAATGCATATGGTGTTAGTGTATACCCTAGTAGCCAATTATAAGATGATTCTATTTGCATAGATTATATTATGCTTTCTTTATATAGAAAGGCATTTTAATTGATTTTTATGTTTAATGTTATATCTATATAATATAAATAAATATAACTATTTTTCTTGAAGTAACTTATATTATTCTTAAAAAGCCTTTAGTTGAGTATTATTGTAAATTGATATAACAATAATACATCAGGACTAGTATATATACTGGTTGATGATTGCGACCATGAATATAAGACATTAAATTAAATTATAGGTACATATAAGAGAATAAATGTGTTGGATAAATTTACCATGAGAACGTTATATAGATCACTATATAAGTATCATAAGTAATTCTTTTAATGACAATAATGTACATGGTATTTTGACTTTAGATCACTACAATTCCTTACATAATAAGTCATGTGTTTTAATTCTATCTAATGTCACCTGTAATAAAATCACTCTAAAAGGTGGTGATTAGGTATAACATAAATCATGCGGAGGGATATAAATGATTTAGATATGATTTTGTCCTTCTTATGTTAGAGGAGTGATATCTATAGACCTATTGATTTAATAAAACTATGTAATGCAATGTCATTTTTAAGTGGATCGATATATAATATTAATTCATTTGTTTTAGTTAATCTACTAAAAATCAATAAGCACATAAATTGAACTATGAAGAAAGTGACACATTCTATGCCTTAAGTTTAATCTAGATATCTAAAGCAAAAGGTACTAAATTGCATAGACCACTGATTATAGAAAGATTATGCCAAATCACTAACACTACTACAAAAAGGTTATCCCATGTCAATTGTTTAATGTATTCAATGTTAGTTTCTAATCGTCAGTTTATTTAGCATCATTGTAATTATTTTATAATGTTAATTAAATAATCATTATAAAAAATAAATACTATGTCAGTTCCTATAACAAATAAAACATCATCATTTCTTGTAATGCATAAAACATGGTAACCGAACATATTTAGATTTGTCAATTTGTGCTAAGTAATCTTTATTGAAAATTAAAATTTGCAATCATCTTATTTTAATAATCAATGTGGAATGTGTTATATGCCATGTAAGTGATTCACATAATTAACATTATATTATTCTCCCTCACTAAAAAAAGTTAAAAAAAAAAACTTTTTCATTACATTATCTTTATTTTACATAGCATCTCATTTCACTTTCTATTACATTACATCTAACTTGAAATACATCTAGAACCACGAAAACTATAATACTCTAACATTTTCATATAATTTAGATATGTGGAATTAAGGAATGCCTAATGATTTGTACTATTGAATGGCATATATCTAAAATATATTCAAACTGCAAAGGAACAAAGTAAGCAAATAAAAATTTGAATATTGCAATAATTATAAATAAAAAAGTTTATCATGATGAAAGAAAAATTAGCTCCTAATTTTTCATGGATATCCCTATTCCCTATATTTCTTACATGTAACCAAACCAACATCTTCATCACAATTTCAATATATTTGAAGTAAAAAAAGTTTGAAAATAGTCAAAGGTTACCTCAATTAGAAATGGATGTTTTGTTGTGGGAACCTATTACTCAACATATGATGTTAGTGCTCACTAGAAAAGAACTTTTGAATCCAATACTTACAAATATAAACAATATTCATTGAAATTTCATGTATGATATTACATAGAATGCTAAATAAGATAAATGAAATCATGTTTCTTACCCTACAAACCTATAAAATTTACATCAAAGTGAAAGTAAACAAAATATACATAATTATGAAACTAAAAAATAAATTGTAAGAACAAACACAAAATATAAAATTAATTTTTATATTTATATTCTATACATTTTTTATAAGTGCTAAACTTCACATACTTAGCCAAAAGCTAATGGAGCTTCAATCTTATTATCATAATTAGTGAGCTTAGACACAAAACTAAAAACAAATTACTTTTAGGTTAGTTGAAGAGCATGCCTCATTAGAGAAAGAATCATTTAAGGCTTCACGAGTAAGACTTTCCTCTCTTTATTTTCATATTACATCTTTTCTTATGCTGTGTTTAGAGTTTCTACGTTAATTACTAATTAAAAACCAGTGTGTATAACAAAATGATGTTGATCAACTAAATAATCTAATATGTTAGTTATAAAATAACAATTGATATTATAAATCAAAATCTTTTCTTTTCCCATTATTTTCTAAGCCAAAATTTTAAAATTTTGCAAGTTAGCAACATTTTTTTGCATGGTGATATTTTTCTTATACAATTAGAAAAATATAAATAATAATATATTGAATAATCTAACAATGAGAAACTATAATTTATAATAAACAAAGTTTTAGTTAAGGTTAATGAGAAACTAACAAATAAACAATCTAACAAAGGAGAAACTATAAAACATAAATTTTTACTTAAAATATTATTACATAAAAGTGTGTAAAGTTATAATAAAAGCTTTTCATTATTGCACAAAAGGGCATAAACTAGGATACTAGACAAGCAAGATCTTATCTATTTTATTTTCTCTTATTTCTTATCTCTTAGTGACATACTCATGCTTAATTTTACAGAATTGGCATTATTTTATAATTTGGGGTTAATTTTATAATATCCTAAATTTATTTAGTTAATGTTAGATTTTAACACTATTTCTATTTTTGAACTATATCTTAAGCTCTGGATGTCTGATTAGGATAATCTTTATATTGTTAGAAACCTTAAAGAGAGATTTACAAATTTTATGTTTTAGCCCAAGCCCAGTTTAGATGTTTTAGAGGTCATATGTGATTGAGAAATTGAAGTTATGTCTTTATCCTAATTGAACTAGTATCAGTTTCTACATCATATTTAGAGTTATAAAGGTCTAATTAACTTGAAACCAGTGCCGAAATCTCTGTAAGACCCAAGTCTATGACTTTGATGTTTATGAATTACCCAAATCACCTTATTTTAGGGGTCTTAAACTAGTTGGAAGTCAAACCTACTGGAATTCATATGTCAATGTAAAGTTAATTGCCTTGTAAAAAATAGGTCTAGGCTTCCAAAAATTAAGAAGGCCCCATTATTGTAGTCCTAATAGACATACAATCCAAGTCCAATAGGGTTTTAGGTTAATTAGATCAAATAAAGTGAGAGAATTCATTAGACTCTTCAGACTTTAGATAGATTTAGCAATGCAACTTTTCCTCTTCTTATTTCTCTTTTGTTCTTCATTAATGAAAACTTAAATTCAAAGTTGATTCAAGGAGTTTGAGGCTCTCCTTCACTAGATTATAAGATTATGAATTATAATATTGACTTTTTTTAATTAATTTTTCTCTTTTCTTATTTACTTGTACTGATTTCTTGAAATTACATATTTTAGAAGTTGATTTGGTATAATTGATATTTATCCTCATGATTTCTAAAAATTTGCTATTTTAATGTTGAATTGTGGTTAGTAAATCATGATTTTACACATAGGGGTAGAGGGTTGAGGGATTAATTTAGAAGTTTCTAATTTAATTTCTCAAATCAACTTAATTATATCATTAAATCAATTTCAATTTAGCTTAGAGATTATAACAGTTACTTAATTTAACTAATCCTAATTGATCAAATCCTAAGTGATAATATAGCATAGGATTCATGAATTATTGCAGGGGTTCCAAGTAGTTTAAGCTTGAAAAATTAATTAGAAAAGTCAAATCTTAATTGATAAATGATTATTCTAAACTAGAGCCCTGAATTCGTTAAATTGGGTATTTTATTACATTAATTTTCCTTCATGCTATTTGTTCTATATTTTTACTTTATTTAATGTATTTAGTTCAATTTAAATAACAAATCAAAAAAAGAAAGAAAAAAAGAAAGAAAGAATAGTAAAAAAAAGAAGAAGAATAAGATAAAAAGGAAATTCAAACTAAAACAAAAAGAACAGGAAGAAGAAAGAAAAGAACAAAGGACGAATAAAGATATTGATAAGTATCTAAATTTGAATTGTTGGGTTATAATTGTTTATGATTTACCTATATATTTTTATTCAAGTGATCTATTTATTTCTTTAGTTTTTAACCTCTCATATCCTTATTTTTCCTTCCCTTTTCCTTAACTCCATTATAACATAAAGTAAAGTCCCTTTGGTCTGTGTTATGGATGTGATTTGAGTAGTGGACATTAATAATTAGCAAGCTTAGAGAAATTTCATGAAATGAAGTTGAGTAAAACACTTACCCCAAACATTTAAGAGATGGAAAGTGACTTTTGCAAGAATCTACTAATTTGATCTACTTTTTTTAAATGAAGTTGTTATGTTAGTTAGTTCCAATTTTATTAAGATTTTATTCATGGTGTGTTATGTTCTTGCTGGCTTTTATTTGTCTTTTGCTTGTGAATTTATGAATTTGAAATTTTTAGAAAGCAAAGTCTTTTATTTTTTAGTTTTGAATAAAATTGTATCTAGCTCAAGGTTATGCAAAGGATAAGTATGGGGGAATTTATTAGGAAGATATTATCTATTTTATTTCCTCCTATTTCATATCTCTTAGTTAGATGCCTATGATTAAATTTACAAAATTGGTCTTGTTTTATAATTTAGGGTTAATTTTACAATATTTTGAATTTATTTGATTAATGATAGATTTTAATATTGTTTCAATTTTTCTGCTATATCTTAAGTTTTAAATGTTAGATTGAGGTGATCTTTATACTATAGAGACCTTAAGGAGAGATCTACAAATTTTATTTTTTGCCCTAAGCCTAGTTCAGATCTTTTGAAAGTTATATATGGTTGAAAATTTGAAGTCATGTTTTTATTCCAGCTGAACTAACCTTGATTTTTGGGCCTTATCTAGAGCTATAAAGGCCTAATTAACCTAAAACTAGTTCCTAAATATCCATAAGGCCCAGGCCTACAAGTTTGACATTTATGGATTACCAAAATCACCTTATTTTAATTGTTTTAAACTAGTTAGAAGTCAAACCTGGAGGAATTCACTAATATAACTATAGAGTTAATTACCTTGTAAAAAATAAGTTTAGGCTTCTAAAAATTAAGAAGGCCCCATTATTATAATCCTAAGAGATATACAATCTAAGTCCAATAGGATTTTAGGTTAATTAGGTCAAATAAAAAGGAGGAACTCATTAGACTATTCAAACTTTAGACAAATTTAGTGGCACAACTTTTCTTCTTCTTATTTCTCTTTTATTCTTCCTAAGTGGAAGCTTAAATTCAGAGTTAATTCAAGGAGTTTGAGGCTTTCTTCCATCAAATTATTAGATTATGAATTGTAATATTAAATTTTTTTAATTAATTTTCCTCTCTCCCTATTTACTTGTGTTGATTTCTTGAAATTACATGTTTTGGATGCTGATTTGGTATAATTGATGTTCATCCTTGTGATTTTTTATACTTTGCTATTTTGATGTTGAATTATTGTTAGTAAGTCATGGTTTTACACATAAAGGTAAAGGGTTAAGGAATTAATTTAGAGGTTTCTAATTTAATTTTTCAAATTGATTAAAGTCCATCATTAAATTAATTTTAATTTATCTTAAGGATTATAGTAGTTGCTTAATTTAACTAATCCTAATTGATCAAATCCTAGATGGTAATCTTGTTAGTGTATATGCCCTAAAACCAATCATATTGGTGATTGTAATTTTGAATCATGTTATTTTAATGGCAATTCCAATTATTATATTTATATATATTATCTGCGTAATATATTTAATTATAATAATAACCTTAGAATAATTGTATTCTTAAATGTCCCTAGTCATATATCATTGTGGATCAGGTTGCTTTGATATATTAAGACTAGCATGTGTGAAAACTTATATGGGATATTAAGTTTATACATGAGTACAAGTTAGAGAACTTGTATACTGGACCGACCTATATTAAGAACACTACATGGATCGTTATATGAGTGTCATAAGTGGTTCTTAGTGATCATTATTAATATGGTCCTTTGACCTGAGATCACCAAGGTTCCCTACATGTGAGTTTCATATTTTGATACTATTCTATGTCACTAATGGTTAAGTGAATGCAAGGGTAGATATTGGATATGTCACATATCATGCGGAGGGGTTTGTGTGATCGAGATGGGATTTGTCCCTCCTATATAATAGGAGTAACATCTATGGGCCCCTTGACTAAGTAAAGTTGAGAAAATGCATGGCCATGCTCAGATGAATTGACATGAGATGTCGATTACATTTGTTTCAGTCAGCTTACTTAGGAGTCAAGAAACCTTAAGATTGGGCTATACAGGAATGACACGGTCCATGTCTCGTGCTCAATCTAGATGTATAGGACAAAAGGACATAAGTGATGATCACGTGTAAAGGTTTAGTCAAATCACCGACTTTCTCATTACTTGGATAACAATGATGTGTTGCTAGACACCGATCTTCGTTTATGATCATTAATATGATTAATGGTCATTGCCAACGTAATGAGAGCCTGTAGGGTCGCACACTTAGAGCTTAGTGAATTTGGAATTAATGGACCAAATTGTTTGGGCTTAATATTTAGGAATTAATGTTATAATTATAAGGCCCAATAGTAAGCCTATAATTATACATGGAATAAGGCCCAAATAGGTTAGGTTTTTCTATGCACCTATTTAAATAGGCTTATTGGGTAATAATAGGATTATTATTATTCTTCACGCACCCCAAGTAAAAGCATAGAAAAACCCTAGCCACTCTCCTTGACCAAAATCTCTGAAGAGGCGTAGCTAGCACTACGAGGTCTAAGGAGATCAATTCCAACCGGTGTGTGTAGCGGACATTCATCGGTGATTCACGGGTTCGTGTGGATACCACAGAGGTGCAGCCACATAAACGTTGTACTGGTGATCTGATTTTCTGGTTTCCATTCCGGTTCGTGATTTGGAAGCAGATCAGACTTGGTGTAGCGGTCAGAAGAATTTTGCCGAAAGGTATAAACCCTAATCCCTAATCTATGGTGTTCTAATTTCGCATGGATCCTTGGTGGAAATCGTGCAAAAAGTTTTATTCCGCTGTGCATGTATGATGCGCGATTTCCAGCAAATCTAACATAGGATTTATAAATTATTGTAAGGATTTCAAGTAGTTCAAGGTTAAAAAATTAATTAGAAAATTCAAATTCTAATTGATCAATGATTAATCCAAACTAGAGCCTTAAATTCCTTGAATTGACTATTTTATTACAATAGTTTTCCTTTTTGCTATTTGCTATGAATTTTTACTTTGTTTCAAGTTCAATTTAAATTAAAATAAATCAAAAAAGGAAAGAAAAAGAGAAAAGAAAAGAAAGAAAGAATAGTGAAAAAAGAAGAAGAAGAAGAAGACAAAAAGGAAATTGAAAATAGCAAAAAAAAAAAAGAACAAGAAAAAGAAAGAAAAGGAAAAATGAAAAATAAAGAAGTTGATGAGTATTTGAATTTGAATTATTGAGTTGTAATTATTTATGATTTGCCTATATATTTTTAATTCAAGTGCTCTATTAATTTCTTTTGTTACTAGCCTTTCATATCCTTATTTTCCGTTAGCCACATTACAACCTAAAGTAAAGTCCTTTTGCTTTATGTTGTAGATGTGATTTAAGTAGTGGAAAGTAGTGGCAATTAGATGATTAGCAAGCTTATAATAGTGCAATTTCATCAAATGAAGTTGAGTAAAATACTTACCCTAAACACTTGAGATGTGGAAAGTGAATGTTATGAGAATTTACTAGTTCGATCTACTTTTTTCAAATAAAGTTGCAATGTTGGTTAGTTCCAAATTTATCAATATTTTTCTTCATGATGTGATATGTTTCTTATTGGCTTTTATTTGTTTCTTGCTTATGAATTCATGAATTTGAAGTTTTTGTAAAGTAAAGTCTTTTGTTTCTTAGTTTTGAACAAAATTGTGTCTAACCCAAGGATGTGGAAAGGATAAGTGTGGGGTAATTTGATAAGAAAGATCTTATCTATTTTATTTCCACCTATTTCATGTATTTTTGTAAGATACCTATACTTAATTTTATAGAATTGACCTTATTTTATAATTTAGGGTTGATTTTACAACATTCTAAATTTATTTGGTTAATGTTGGATTTTGATACTATTTCTATTTTTCAACTATATCTTAAGATCTAGATATTGTATTGAAGCAATCTTTATATTATTAGACAGCTTAAGAAAAGATTTACAATTTTAATGTTTAGCCTAAGCCCAATTTAGATGTTTTAAAGGTCATATGTGGCTAAGAAGTTAAAGTTATGCCTCTATTCTAGTTAAACTAACCTTAATTTCTAAGTCATATTTAGAGCTATAAAGGTCTAATTAACCTAAAATTAGTGCCTAAATCTCTATAAGACCTAACCCTACAACTTTAATTCTATAGATCACCCAAATTACCTTATTTTAGTGGTCTTAAATTAGTTAGAAATCAGATCTACGAAAATTCACTAATGTAACTATGGAGTTAATTGCCTTGTAAAAAATAGGTTTAGGCTTCTTAAAATTAAGAAGGCCCCATTATTATAATCCTAAAAGATATACAATCCAATTCTAATAGAGTTTTAGGTTAATTATGTTAAATAAGAGGAGAGAACTCATTAGATTGTTCAGACTTTAGATACATTTAACAACACTACTTTTCTTCTTCTTATTTTTCTTTTATTCTTCATTATTGGAAGCTTAAATCCAAAGTTGATTTAAGGAGTTTGAAGCTCTTCTCCACTGGATTATAAGATTATGAATTGTAATATTTACTTTCTTTTATTAATTTTCCTTTTTTCCCATTTACTTGTGTTGATTTCTTGAAATTACATGTTTTGATTATTAATTTGGTATAATTGATGTCCATCCTTGTAATTTTTAATACTTTTCTATTTTGATGTTGAATTGTGGTTGGTAAGTTATAGTTTTACACATAGGGGTAGAGGGTTGGGGGATTAATTTGAAAGTTTCTAATTTAATTTCTTAATTTAATGAAATTCTATCATTAAATTAATTTCGATCTAGCTTAAAAATTATAGCGATTGCTTAATTTGACTAATCCAAATTTATCAAATCCTAAATGGTAATCTAGTATAGGATTCATGAATTATTGTAGAGATTTCAAGTAATTCAAGATTGAAGAATTAATTAGAAAAGTTAAATCTTAATTGATTAATGATTAATCCAAACTAGAGCTCTTAATTCCTTGAATAAACTATTTTATTATATTGATTTTCTTTCTTGCTATTTGCTTTATGTTTTTACCTTGTTTAATACATTTAGTTTAATTTAAATTCACAAACCCCTATTTTGTGTTCTGCATTCTGTTACTACATAATTCTACATACAATATATAACATTCTGCATATTCTTTTAGCATAGTGCATCTATTCTATTTGCATCTATTGTATTCTATCTTTATGTTTATTTTTGCATTCTATTGTGCATTTTATTTTTTCCGTACTATTAGTAATTCATAGTAAAATATAATATCAAGGGATCACTAAAGCTGCAACCTGGTTATGTCATTATACTATGTTATTTTATAGCAAACTAGTTTTTAATCTAATTTTGGTACATTGTGACATGCATGATCAATACCTTATCTTGTAATTCCTTTATATTAAGTTTTGAGTTAAAAGATGTAAATGATTGAAAATTAATGATAAATTATAGTAAGAAGAAACAACATCACTAATAATGCATTAAACTCAAGCCTACTAATGTAAGAATGGAAATATTGCTTCTTCTCACAATAATTTATTATCACCTTGCAACTCATATTTGAATTTTCTCCCTAATTATGTTTCTCAAAATAGACATGAAAAATAAAATTTAGCTTTGGAAGGTGTGATAGTTACAAATTGATGATAAATAATATTGAAAGGAAGTAGTGCATCCACTCTTGTAATGAATTTAATGTTAAGCTTTGTAATGTAAAAATGGGCATACTACTTTTTCTCATACAATTTCTCATTAGTTTAGTCACCATTGATAAGGCATTGCCTAGAAATTTTAAATAAAGAGTGGGAATAAATTTATAGGCATCATGCAAAGATTTAGATGTTGATCATTAACCAAAACAAATATATTATGTTTGATTTTATAAAGCTTGACCATTGATATGCTTTGAAACATTATAATTTTTAACGATTTCTCAATAATTTTACTTTATAAAGTTTATTATTTATGATATATGTTTTCATCTCCTAATATAATACATCTTGTAAATGTCATCATTGGTGGATTGGTAAATATTTATTATAAGTTAGTAAATATTTATTAAACGTTAGTTGGCTGTTAAGGTAAATTTAAATGTTGGTTATGATAAAAAAATCATTGTAGTATCTAAATCTAATTTTTCTAAACCCTGTTAGTTTTAATAAATAACTGATATGGTGTAGAAACTTTTTTTACAACTTCTTGACTTTTTTACAACTTTTTAATCCTAACATTTTTTTTAACAACAACTTTAAAGAAAAGTGATAATCAAGTAGGTCTTGTTCATTGATAAATCATGTTATAATGATATCAAATTGAAACATGAATTACACTTGAATCATTTTACTAAGGTTGTTTATAGCATTAGTTCTCACTCATACTATAACACTTTCTACAATTACCTTAGCAAAGTAATGATAAAGTTTGCTCATTGATAGATCTAATTATAAGGAATAAGAGACTAATCCTTAAAATATGAATAAAATTTGTGAAAATTTATTCCAAAAAAATGATGGTGATTATCTTCAGGGTATCCTCCAAGCAATTTTTAATTTCCAAAGTGATAACCTTATGGTTATTATCAACAAACCCTCATAAAAATAAAGGCTCTTTCTTGTTACCAATACTCTCACATTCACTCTATTGAATTAGTAAAATAGAAAAGAAATATGATCATCTTTGTTTATTTGTAAATGGTAACTTAATTAAATTATGGATGAAAGGAAGATAATACAAGAATGGTGAATTGTATCTCAGTAGTTGATAATGGAAGAGCATTAATCATGTAATGTCCTCTTATACCACCACTATATGGAGTGAAAACCTATATAAAATGTAAAGTGCAAAAGAAGTTAAATAAAAAATAGAGTGAAGGAAAAACTTCATAAGTAGAGAGCTTAAATAATAAAAAAAGTGAAAGAGGCAAACAACATAGACAACAAATGAAATGAAAAAGAAAATTTATAGCTAGGGGAACAATAATAAATGTCAATTAATTAGTAAAAACTAATGTATAAATATTAAATATCTTATATAGTGAATGCCTTTTGGATGATTGTTATAGGAAATTGATGTGTTAAATTAATCATTTTTACAATAATGCCACAAAGCTAACTTATAACATTTTCTTTTCAATAGAACCAACATTTGATAATTTTAAGCATTAGTTATTTGTATATTAAACCCTAAACCCTAAAGCCCTAACATTTTTTTGCCCATATGTTTTAGTATAACTTAAATACCACATTGAGTTTTAGAAAATTACATTGACAAATGGAAAATAAACTAACCAATCTACAAATTGCTTGAGATAGATCAAGTGTGAGAAAGCTTACAAGTTGCATAAATAGGATGAAAGGTTTACTCTATTCTGAGACATTAATTTTTGTAAATTTTTTTAAAAAATAATGTTAGTTTCAAAATTAATAAAGAATGTTTCTTTACTTTTATTAAATATTAAATTTCATGACAAGTTATATGTTCTTATGCATATTTTTCTTACAATGATATAAATAGTAATATATTGAATGTTAATATACAAAAATATGAGAAAGAAGACATCAATATAAGAAAATTTATTCTACAATTTTATTCATTCTATATATCATTACATTAATAAATATAAATTTATAACAATATTATACTAGGAAAAAAAAAAGGACTTGTGTATTCCACTCTTGTTGCCAATCTCAATACTAATCCTTATAGTCATTATCCAAAAATAACTTATAACATCCATTAAATTTTGATATTGGTAAATCATTGATTTAGATAATACATTTTTTGCCATTATTGATGCTAACCTATATTTAAGGAAGAGGAGGAAAATAGCTCTTACATTATCTCATTTGACAAATTTAGATAATGTTGATCAAATTCTATAATTTCTTTAAAAATGTTAAATAAAATGGTAGGAGAGTTATTTTTCTCTTCCTTAAACAGATGCTAGAGTTAGATAATGGAGGTTAAGGCATCACTAAGATGTTTTTAAATAGAAACTGAACATAAAATATAAAGGCATAAATAAAGCTATAAATTAACTAAAAATCTACATCTTAGGGTTATCTAACGGCAGTTGGATTGCCTAATGAAAATTTTAAAATACCCTCACATGTCGGTTAATAATAAAATTAATTGTAAATAGTTTTACCTTCTTGCTTGAACTTTCAAATACCTATTGGGCAATAGTTTTCTAAGTTAATAGTCATTTTAAATTTCTATTTAAATTTAAAAAATGGCATTACATAACTCTAGATGTCGATTTTTCCCATAATTGTCATCTTATTTTTTTTAATACCTTTAAAAATGTCATTGTGTTTTTATAAAAATTGGTTTAACCAATGATCAATGTTAATTGATCGATGTAGAATTATAATTCTATAGTAGTATGATATTCTCACCACTATTGTAATAGTGATGTATTGTTGGATATCTTTCATTGTCTGTGACACTAAAAATGAAATATTAGGATCACTGCTAGTGTAATGAGAACTTATAATATCACACACAAAGAGCATTTCAAATATTAGGGTCATAGTGTAATTAGAAAATTTTAGTCATACTAAGGCTCTCAATTGGGATAGGCCTAATACAAATAGTTTTCACTAGGTTATAGTGAATATGAATGGATTATACTTAAATAACACTGAATATAGGTTAATTGCTTATCAAATTGATGATTTGGCCTGGTTAACAATCAAAACCCAATTATCACTTTTCTTAGAGTCATTCTAGTAGAAATTATGAATATATTTTTATCCATAAGATAAAAAATTAATTATATAAATATCTATCTAATATTGACCAATTAGTTTTAATTAGATAGAATATATCATGAGAACAATAGATCTAAGATATTATTCTATTTTTATTGAAGCCATAGTTATAATATACCTTATACAAAATTTTAGGGTTTATTGAAAAATTAAGTGAGATTGAAAACTATAAAACATGTGGCTAACATTATGTTAAAAAGTAAGATCGATGCCATCCAATTTAATTGGAGTATTTAATTGCTTGTGTGGATACCTTAAAAGTGCTGCCCCAGTAGATAATGACTTGCAATTTGTAATCCTATTCATTGTTCATCGTCTAATTTGTAGTTTTGTTATCAAACCATTAGTAAGTTCATTGTTGGATCATTCAAGCATTGATAATTAGACATTATTGGAGTGTTCGTGATTGAAGGAATAGTGTTCATGACAAGCAAGCATGATTCATACTTGGGTTTATGAATTTAGTCACAACAAGATCGATTTAGGTTGAACTCTCTTAAAATAAGTTTAATTCATGCTACAAAGGTATAAGCCTTATCATTGGTTTATGATCTCTCACATAGATCCTTATTAGGCTTTGGATTTTTTTTTTAATTTTCCACTATTTTGTTTAACTTAAAACTTAACATATGGTAAGGTAATTTTATGGAAGAAATTTAAGTGAAACACTTGCTTAAACACTTGAGAGATGGGATAGTGAATTTTATGAAGGTCTATCAATGCAATCTATCTTTTTAGAATGAAATTACTATGTTCATTAATTTTGAGTTTGCCAAGATTATTGTTCCTAAAGTGTTATGATTCTTAATGGCTTTAATTGTTTTCTTTCTTATGAATTATGTGATCTTAAAATCATTGGAAAGTTGATCTTTCATCCTTTGGTTTTGAATAAAATTATGTTTTCTTAAGGATATACAAAGATTAAATGTGGGGGAATTTGATATGTAAAATATTTTCAATATTATTATCTATTATACTTTGTTTCTTAGAGTGTTACAAATGATTAATTTAATGGAGTTAGTCTTATTTTGTGATTTTGGAATCTTACTATATTATTTTATTAATACTAAATTTTAATTTTACTTTAGATTTTTGGTTACTACTTGACTTTTGAAGGTCCAAATGGGGTGATTTTTATATTGTTGGAAATCTAAGAGGAATCTTTACAACTAGCCTAATTTCACTAATTTGGAATAAATGAAGATCTAAAGGTCCAAATGGTGTTAACATAGCTCTTGAAGTTACCTAAGATCCATCTCAACATATTTCAAGACTTATTTTAATTAAACTATATAGTTTTAGGGCTTGTTACAATAGCTAAAAAGGTAACCTATATATTTTACTACAAGAAATCCTTATAATGTTTTGATTTATAAATTGGGTTGTAGAAGTTCAAATTAAACAAGATCATATTCATCTTAACCCTATAAGCCTAATAAATAAAAAAACCTAACACATTAAGATTTTAAGGAATTTAGGCCTCCAATGGTAGCATCATACACTAGATAACACTTCCTTATTTTTCTTTTATTTTCTTTTCTATGGGAAAAGCCATTAGAGGCTAAATTTATATTATTTCATAGGATTATCACTCTAATTTGGTTTGATTTTGATTTCTTTCTCTTAATTCTACTTTTAATTTGACTATTTCTTGTTTTACAGCTCTTCTTATGAATGATTGCATATATGTTTTGCTAAATATGATTGATTAGTTGATTATTTGTTGTAGTATATAATCAAATAGTTAATTGCAATTAATTTTCACTTGTAGGTTAGCTTTGTTTGATTCAAATCACTACAATTAGGATTTAGTGATTTCATGCTTGGATGAATCTTTAGTTGCCAAATAAAAATAGAGGAAGAATTATAAATTTTTACTTACAAAATTATTAATTAAATCTTGTTCTAAATGCTTAATGCTACTATTGGTTTGATTTATGATGCTTATTCTAAATTAAAGTTAGTAATAAGAGATTAGCTTGGTGCTTACATGAATTAGTCAACTTTAGGGACTTGATTGCTTCCAACTTAAGAGTAATTGTTGGTTAAGTAGTTAAATCAAGAGTAAAATCTATTTAGTGTTTGTGATAAATATAAGAATTATAATGTGATGTTCCTTTAGTATGAAATTTTCATATTTTGTTTTAATTATATTTCAATGATGTTTTGTTTATTTAATTGCATTTCAAACCTTTTTTTTGTTCTACCTTGATTAACCTATTCTATTGGATTCGACATGGACTCATCCTTACTACTAGTTGAAAAAGTTAGGGCAAGCAACATGCATCACTATATCATTAAAAAATTATTAAAACCCTCTTACTATTTGTAAAATCATTAGTTATTATTGTTGTTTTAATGAAATGTCATCTTTTTTACTCACTGATAAAGTAAAATATTTTACACTAAAAATACATCAAATTTAAACTTATATATATATATATATATATATATATATATATATATATATATATATATATATTGTTACATAAATTAAAATTTTTAGAAGTTAAATTTCACCATTTAGAATTAATTTTGTTAGAAAGGTTGTATGTATGAATTTTTTTTATTTCTCAATTTAATGTAAGTATTTGTTAATGAGTATATTCTTGGGTTATGATTTAGTAAATGTTCAAATATTTGTACATAATATGTTCTTTTGAATTTTGATTATTTTTCTACTTTCACAACTTTTACATAAAAATTATAATTTCTATAAAAGTTAAAAATTACCAAAATTATTATGTTACAACTTGTTATATGTATTGGAAAAAATATTCTTGTATTCAAATACACAAGCATTAGGAAATTAAATTAATTAGGGTAGTGTAATAACATAAAAACAATTTAACTTGGAAAAACCCTAATTTCTAAAGGGGAAAAAATCACAAATGAGAAAAGATTTATTATATCGACAAAGATTACAAAATAATGGGTATGAAAGGTCTATGTCATAACCTCACATTTTTCTAGCCTTTATCCTTACATCTCTTCTAAACCTCTATAAAAGTCTAACATAAACCTATAGGCACTCATATCATATCTCATACCTCAAGCCCTGAGCTAATACAAATATTTATAGCTCAAAGATATTTTTTTCATAAGGAATCTCAATCTCACTTCAACATAAAAGCCTAACCTAAATATAAAGACAAGTCACAATAGGAAATAATTAGAATTTAAGTTAACTTCAACGATTTCTATCTTGACACAAATTTTATCATCTTTACTAATCTTCATGCTTCACTTATTGTTAAATGAGATGATTAATGGGGTGATAACCATGAAAGTTGTTCTTCATTGTAACTTCTTCAAACTATAGCAAGCATCTTCTTATTAAGTGGTTCACCTCAATTAAACATCATAAGCTTTACCAAAATCTATCCTTGATCTTCTCAACTATAAGCATCTCACATATTTGTAGTAGTGCTAAATCTTATAAACATTTTTCATGAAACAACATAAAATTTTCAAATCCTAATCACTATAATCAACTGTAACTTTCTCACTCTTAGCCATTATCAAATTTTCAACACCATTATTAATTGCATTAATCAATCAAACACTTTAATTCACATACAATCAAATCACTTATCACCACAACAAGTGTCATTATTCATCATTATGTGATATCCATCAAGCTTTACTATCTCAAATTACCGTTTTCTCATGGATCAAACCCATTTTAATATTAGTTGTTGGAAAAAATATCCTTATCTCTAAATATACAAATATTAAGAAATTAAATTATTTGGAGTAGTGTAACAATACATGAACATTTTAATGTGGAAAAACACCAAACTCCAAAGGAAAAAAAAATCATGAATGAGAAAAGATCAATTGTATCAACTATGATTACAAGATAATACTTGTAAAAATTCTCAATCATAATGTCACATCTTCCTAGCTAATATCCCCACATTTATCATAAACATCTATAAGGGTTCTTACATAACCTGTATAAATACTCACATTAAATTTCTCTCATACTTTAAACTCTTGACCAATATAAATATTTATAACTCAAAAATACTTGTTTGATAAGAAATCTCAATCCTACTCTAATAAAAATGCTTAACTTGAATAGAAAGACAACTTACAATACAAAAAAATTAATAATTGATAACAATTAGCATTTTAGCCAAACTCAACAACATGAAAGTTTAAAAAGTTATAACATTTTATGACAAAATTACAAGATTTTCCACACAAAATAAAACATTTTAATACAATTTAATAAAAACTTTGTAAACTATTCTCATAATCCTGCCCATTTATTTTATAAGATTATTCAAATAGTCCACATTGTATCATTATTTTATTGGCTAATTTTTAATAATAATTTATAACATTTTATGTTATAGTTTATATCAATCACAGAGCTAGGACCTATGTCTCATTTGTTAAGTCCTTTATAAAAATATTGGAAATTTCTTTTACTTTGATGTGAGAAATAAATTATGAAAAAGTACTAAGTAAAAAAAAATTAATATTTTAGTAAGCTTAAGAAGGAAGATTTTACAAGAATTAGGTAAAGGAAAGTGAGTAAAATAGGGAGGATTGATATTTGAAGTTATTATGAATATATGAATATGGAGGGGTGATGTAAATAATATTCTATTAATATTTTTTCTTATATTTTGGTCCCTTAGGAGGTGATGATCTTAATTGGATTAATTTTACATTAATTTGAGATTAATTGCAATAATTTGGACTTAATGTTGGATTTTTTATACTATTTTAGCATTTTGATCATAACCTGAGCTTTGAATGTCAGATTTAGATGATCTATACACCATTGAAAAGCTAAGAAAAAAAAAGCTACAATTTTCATATTGACTAGAAAACCCAGTTTTGCCATCTTGGAGGTCAAAGATTAGCTTAAATTTAAAGTATAGTTGCTGTCCAAGCTCAAACCCGACCCAATTGCAATTATTAATTCACATCTTGAGCTTCAAATGTATAATTGATGCAAGACCAAGTCTAATTATTCCATAAAATCCATACCTAATCATTCATGAGGGCCTTTTGGAGAAACTGAGTCATTTTGAAGGCCAAAGAAGACAGATTGATGGCTCATTACTTCAACTCAGACTAGATTGAACTATCTGTAGTATTTTAGCTATAACTTGAGCTAGGAATGTCTGATTGGGCTAAAACTTTGTGGGTAGCTTCCTAAGATATTAGGCTACAAGTTTGTAGTTTAGGTCCAGTCCTAATTATGGTTCTACAGTTGTAAATAAATAAAGAGCAGAATCAGAATGTGAGGGGGACAAAGAAGATACATAGCTTGATAGTTTTCTATATTTCTTGGGGTTTTTCTCTCTAATGGAAGGCTAATTCTCTGAGTTAATTCAAGGAAATTTGAGGCTCTTCTCCTCTAGGATTATGATATCTTGATTTGCATGGTGGCAACTACAATTTATTTTCCTTTTTCCTCATCTATCTCCTCTGATTTGTATGGTTTACTTAATTTGAATGTTGATTTGATATAATCTTTATTCAATTTTGTAAGTTGTGTTTCAAATTTGAAATAGTAGTAAATTTTGGTTAATTAATTAGAGTTTTTTATGAAAAAAAAGGGATGAATGGATGATTTAGGATTCTGAATTAATTTATTTAATTTGGCTAAATTCTATCTTCAAATTGGTTTCGATCTAGCTTAGAAGTTATTATGATTGTCTAATTTTGCTAATCTTAATCAATCAAATCTTAGATGATTATCTAGCTTAGAGTTCATAAATTATTGTAAGGATTCTAAATAATTCATCACTAAATAATCAATTGCAAAATCCAATTTATAGTGATCTATGATTAATCCTCCGAAGAAACCTTGAATTCCTTAGATCAATTATCTTTGTTCATTGATATTTTTATTTTCATTGCTACTATTTTATTGATTCCATTATTGATCTTTTACTATTAATATCTTTCTATTTTAAATTCAAAACCCCCCAATTCTGCATTCTATTTTGCATAATTTCTACATACATACACCATATAGCACTGTTTCTAATTTTATTTCTATTATAGCATTCTATTTCCTGCATTTACATTCTGTATGCATCTATTTCTCCTATTTTTGTTACATAAATAATTCAACAATTATGTGAATATTATTAGAAACACATTTAGAATAAATAAAATTAAATGATCACTAGGGGTACGACCTGGTTATGTCATTATATTGCATTATTGTTTTTGCAAAATTTTGAAGAGATAAAATTTTGGCATTATTGCTGAGGATCCTCTTGAATCCATCTTTTCACACATATTTTTATTAGTATATCACACAATTATTGAAGCATTCTAGTCATTGCATCTATCATTGTGTTCTTTGATTTCTGCATGTTTATCTATTCTTCCATTGCTTGGACTTTGAAAAAAATATGACATTATAGAGCTTTCTTTAAGCTTTCCAATAATATAAATATCACTCCAATTTGATCTTTGAAACTCAAGATATAGTTAAAATTTTGAAATAGTGTAAAAATCTAGTATTAATTAAATAATTTTAAATCATTGGAAAACTGACTCCAAATCACATAATAAGGCCAATTTCATAAAATTAAACATATGTAACACATTAAGATGTATAAAATAGGAGTAAAGAATATAGACAAAATCTTACACATCAATAATGTTAGCCTAAAGGACTACTTTAGTGCATCAAAGCATTATCCAGTAAGACCTTCGTGCTCCAAGTTGGCAAACCTTATGCCAAGCATTACTTATAACTCAATGCAAACATGATGGAAAAAATGCAATGAAGACAAGTGTAGCATAAGCAAATGCAATTGTAGTTTTGCATTTTAATAGATTAAATTACCTTTCAACACATTATACATTTGAATTCTATGATGTCTATCTAGCTAATCCCTACAATTACTACCCAACTTGCCCCTAGGACTATTAATCAGTAGGTATTGCTAATCCCTCCTACGACTAGTGTGTTAGAGGTGTCATCACTTCCATTTCCATTTGCCACCATAGGAAATATTACAAAGACCATACTTGAGGTAAATATCATCATAAGCCCTTATACTTTTTCATATATGTCTATGGATGAATTAGGTTTTAGATAGTAGTGGTTCATATTGAACAAGGTGAAGATTCATGTTCTTTGATAATGGTAGGGCCACCTATGCATAGGGTTGTAGTCAAATAGGTTTTGAAAAGTTGTAAGATTTACCATTAACCATTTTTAGATAATTTAGTTAAAATAGCATCAACAAGCCCTTGGACCACATGGCTAAGGTGTTAATGCCAAAGGATAAAGTCCGTACAATAGATAAAGCCTATGGAAACTTCATCATATGGTTGAAAGCCTTTTTTTAATTCTCAATGGTAGTTTCATCATCTATCCTTTCCCTTAACTTTTTTATATAGTTAAAGCTATATTAGTTATCTTGTTTGACATTATTGACTGATGTTATAAGTGTTTTAGTGACCTCTTAATCATGATCGAAAGATGATACAAGTGAATCTTCATAGCTTTTAGGCCCCAAGGGCAAGGGTTTTGACTTATAATAGAGGCATAAATGGTGAAAATATCTCATCCACTATTCATTGAGAACTAGACATGTAAAATAAAGTAAGTTGAACACACACAAGCCTAAGCCTATGTGAGCTCACTCATGTTAGGCTTGTGTAAACTCACCTATAAAAGCTTATAATTTTAACGAGTAAAATTAGGCAAGCTTGTTGGGGCCTATGAGTAGCCAACACTAATTTTTTTTAATTACAGGAACGATTAAATCATAGATACATACATGCAAGGATTGAGCATTGAATCATGGTTATAGAAAAAGGCACCAAACCTTTAAAAGGATATTGGATTAGGTTAGATTAAAAAAACTTTTTTTTATAAATTATAACTAGACAATTAGATTTTTATCTTTTACTTTATATAATAGGTTAGCCAAGTAAGATTAAAAAAACCATATTAAGCTATTAGATATTAGATTAGGTTAGATTAAAAGTCTCTAAATGCTTGAAAGATTAAAAAAAAGGAAAAAAAAAACTTAGACCTATGGATAAGCTTATAACTATGCAAGCTTAGTTGTATAAGCCCATATGGAAAATAAGCTTCACATAAAATGCCTATGATCACCCCATGTTTGCAATAGCTTGCAAAGCCAATAGGCTTAGGGCCTATTTTACATATCTATTGAGAAAGACACCATTTTTCAATTCTTAAAGTTTGAAAAGCTTAATGTCACTTACATCTAGTATTAGGTGAGGTAACTTTGTTTACTCTATTTTAAACAAGTGTGAATTAATTCAATTATTGTCTAAATAAAAGTTTAGCTCATGGCACTCTTTTTATAGGTATTGTTATAACCATTGTTCCTTCCTAAAGGTGAGAGCTCATTATAGATTCTTGTGTCTATATTAAATTAAATCTCAAGCTTAGAAGGAAGATAAGAATAAGAAGGAATATAGTATAGCTACCTTATTGAATGAGCTCAAGAAAGCCTATTACTTTATGTCATATCACAAAAGGTAATTTTCACTTTTGTGTCAGTTATGATTTCTAATTTTCATAAACAAATTTTAACATTTTGTTATATTATTGTATTATAAGTGTCATCATATACTTACTATGGTGTACTTGAAAAAGAAGCCCATCTTTTAGTTGGATCTTTTAGGTAATAGAGTGCAATCGACCTTGAGGTAGGTCCTGGACAAAGTAATACATGAATGGTCTAACAAAAATTTGCAACTAAAAAGGAAAGTAAACAAGTAAAATTGGTTTATGTAAAGGTAAGGTTCTTAAGTAAGATTGTAACATGTTGTAAATAAAAGCTTATGTATCAATAGGATAAAACTAATTTCTTATTTTATTGTCATACCCTAAATAGGCCAAAATGTGGAATGTGGATAATACATCATGGAATATGGGTGATATAATGAGTATTTAAAAAAATTTAGCTTTGTTAATTTCTTACTTATTTGTAGCTTCTCACTTACTTAATTACTTGAATTGTTCTTAATGTTAATGTGTTAATTGTGTCCAAATTGAAGTGGTTTAGCAATGCTAACCCATTCACTTAAAATAGGCTTGATGAAATGTGAAAGCTTTAAGCAAGGAATTTCAATTAAGGTCACAATTGCAACATACAAAATGATTTTTATCTAAATATGTAGTAGTTGTAACTTAATGTAAATATTGATAGTGCTTCTTTTTTTTTTTTTTTTTGTAAATAACATGGTTCTTGATTTCACTTTTTTAAATCAATGCTATTGTATTTTGATGTGGAAATGAAATTTTAAAAGCTTTAAATAAAAGCTCTAATAATTATTTTTATTGTTGTCAATTGCAATATGATTATGTTATTTTGTCAATTATCATTTGTTTTTACAATTTTCAATTGGTTGTCTCTAATATAGGTTTGAAAAAAAATTATGTCTTAGAAAAAATGGTTAGTTATTTTCCAAAAACTAACATCTTAGATAATAAGATGTCAATTTTTAGACAATATCTAATATAGAATGTCTACATTACCATGTTAGTTATCTCATAAATAATAACATCCTAGTAGAATGATACCATTGTCATGTAAATGTCAATTTTCAAGTTAATAAGTGATGTCTAAAGGAAAATGACATTGTTTTAACAACTTCTATCTTCTAACATGAGTTGAAAATAAAGCAAGTAAAGCATTAGTGCTAATTATAAATTTCATCTCAAAATTTTTTTAAACCTAAAATGAATCTTTATTCAATGAGATATGCTCACCTTTTAACTTTAAGATGATTCTCTCTAGTTTTATTTTTTTGCTTATTAATTATTTTGTAAGATTAAAGTTTTATTAGTCTGTTACTAAATATTTGAGGTTTTACAATCCTTGAAAAAATGCAAAGTATAAATTAAGGATTTGTTTGGTTTTTGGTTTTGTGTTTACAATTTAGTTTCTAGTTTCATAATCGATCATATTATATTGCCTATCATTTGGATGTAACTTTTACAATTTTGCATAGGAAAAAAATTTAATTTTATTTATCTTCTTTAACATTTAATGATATTATCTACTATTTATTTAAATAAAATGTGTAATATCATAGATAAATTTTTAATGGATTTTTATTATATTTATAGTTATTGGATTCAATAGTGCTTTTCTAAAAAGTGTAAACCTCCTATATTAACAATGAGTATCAAAATAGATTTAGAAAAGAACTTATTTTGATTGGTGTATTGCATATGACCTTTTATTGTTTTGAAACTTTTATTATTTAATTTATTCTTTATAATTATTAAAATTGGGATTTTGTTGTATCTTAAAAGACATTGATCTTTATTTCAATTAGGGCATTCTATAAGGAGGAACACATGGTGAATAAGGAGGACTTTGGAAGAGGGAACAGAGAAAGGGGGGTTAGGATGTTTTGTAAGAAGGAATAGATGGTGAATAGGGAGGATTAAGGAAAGAGAATCAAAGGAAGGTGTTAAGGTTGGGTAGGGCAAAATATATCATGTCAGTTATTTAATTAAATCAAAATAATATTTAAAATGCTACAGATATATTTCTTTAAAAAAAAATGTTTAATATTATTTCCCTCGATACCTCAAAAGCTATGAGATTGATTACTTTTGATATAATAATTGACATTATTATTATTTTTCATAATAGCTATAGAATCGATGTCAAAATTAATATTTAATGATGCTCAATTAGATGTTAAATGAAAATTGACATATAATCAACTAAGTACTTGATGTCTATTTGTATTTTTGTAAAAATGTCTTGATCTATTATTTAAAAAGGACAAAATTCACTGAATGTATGTTTATTTAATTGATGTGTCATTTATGTGGCACATTCCTTTACTTATGGGTCCATAATTTGAATGAGAAGAAAATATATTTTATTAAGATTTATAATGATTACTCAAGTGTGAATAATATGATTAAAGATGTCTCACCTTTCATTTAAAATTTCAAGAAAAATAAGAATTCAATTCATTTGAAATTATATTCTTACATAAAATTGTTTATGAATCTAATTTCAACTATTTTATTATTTTAAACTAGGAGCTAGCTAATATATGTCATTCCTCACAATTGGAAATTCATTGCTTGCAGGATCCTCCCAAAGGGAGTGGTTTGTTCCTCCATGATGATCATGCCGGCGTTTACATTTCTTTGTTATACGAAGTTTAGTCTCTTTTCTTAGTCCACTTTTCCTTAACAAAATAAATTCTAATCATTTTAAAATAATTCCATAGTATATGTGGACTTTCCAATTGCACTAAGACCTTTCTTTATAAGCTACCAAAAAAAAATTTCTTTGTACCATTCACATACTTTAGGGATTTAAAATATTATAAAACTTAAAATGTAAATTGTAGTTTAAATTATTTCAATATAATTAAAAACTTTAAATTAAAATAATTACAAAAGATTTACATAAAAATACAAATTGATAAGATATGTGACAATTGAAACTTCTTTTTCAAATATGTGGATATAAATGGATAAAAATGTGTATATCATTCCTTTCAATCATCTACAGACTAGAAAATAAAGATTTTATATTTTTATTTCAATTTCAATTGATAAGATTTCTGCAAATAATTAATAAATTAATACTTTTAGATTTATGTTTTATTCAATACTAAAATATGATTAATACAAGTGATTATTTTTCTTTTTCTTAAAAAATTAATATCATTTCATACATAACAATATAATGATAATTTATTTAGAATAAATGATCTTAAGAATTTTTAAGATTTTGTTAAAATTATAGAATAATATTATTTTTGACATACAATGTATATTTTGCTCATTTCATTGAAGTTCATAAGCAACTATAAGTGATTTTGCTACTATAAGTAGACACATACTGTAAGTATGCTGACTAAGTAATAGGAAGAGAAAACCAAGTAAAAGTAATTGCTATCAACAAGTTAATTTGTATTTCAAATCATTAACAAAATTCAACACTTTCTATAAAATTTAATCGGTAAAATTATAATTCAACAAAATACTTAGATTCAGTTCTATTTCCATCCTCTAAATTTTGATAAAAAGATGGCCTTCTTTATAATTTTTTCAGACTTATCCTTACTTTCTTTAAAAATAAATCATTATTTTTTATGATAGATTTAAAAAATCAGAACTAAAATTAGAAAGAATAGTTAAGATTAAATGTTTAAAAATGTTTTTTTTTTATTCCTTCAAGTTTCTGTAATTTAAAAAGAGTCAAAGAAGATCATTACTCAGTAACAATGAAATTCAAGAATGACCAGCGATTTCATAACTAGATATCAAACCAAAAAATTGAGTCAAGGAAGATTTTTAGGTTTGAGGAGGTTTCGGTTAATATAAACATAAAGAGAATTAGATTTGCAAGTCCACTACTTCTTTTACGGTATTAATAGAGATTATTTTATTGTTTGGATAATATAATTGAACACATGTGAGAATAAAAAGTTTCACTCTATTACAATTTTGTTTTCATATCTTGTGATATCCATTCATGTGCACCTAAAAGGATTTAGTCAATTTTCTCATTACCCTATTACTTACAATTTCATGTTTAATATGCAAATGAAGATAATTTTTAAAGGGAAGACATTTAAATAGAGGAAAATTAACTTTAATTACAAAAATAATTGTCAATTGACACAACCAACTAAAATAATTGTTAATTTACACAAACTAACTTTCACATTAATTTTAAAATTAATTACTATAATAGGATCTATTTATAAATAATTTACGTCATTTAATGTTTAGAATTCTCTAAAGCTTTTAAATGGAATGATTTATATAAACTAGTTGGGAATGACAATTTGATCCATACCTAGTTGGTGTCTTCCATTTTTACTTATTCAAATTGGGGTGTGGGGTTTTGAAAATAAATATGAGTATAGGTGGGATTTTTGTAAGGATTTTATCATGCGTGAATATAGGTATGTGGATTACATTACTCAACCCTCTCCTTACTTATATTATTTATATAATACATAATAATATATTTATATATAAATTTAATTATGTAATAAAAATTAAAATTAAAATTATGTATATAATTATTTAATTTAAATATAAAATAATTTAAAAAAAAATTAGCAAAAGAATTCAGATTATTCTTTTCAAGTAACTAGAGTTCTACTAAAAAATAATATAATATAGATAAATATGATGAATATGATAATATATAAATAAATTATAAGGGACTAAATAAGGCAAAAAATAAATTAAAAATTATAATTATTATAAGATATAAATAAATATGTATTATTTAGATAAAATGAGGAAATAAAAATGGGTATAGAAATTCAGATATTTGATGAGAATGAAGGTGAGTATTTAAAACTCCACCCTTATGAATAGGAAAGGCAGAAAACAATAAAATATTTTAAAAAGGAGAGGGCCATGTAGATCTTAGTCATCTCACTATGCCCTCCCCATTTCCAGAATTAGTTCACGGAGTTTGTGGACCATTTTGATGGGAGTTGGAGTCCTATCTTATGGGAACAATTCACGAATTGTTTTTTTTTCTTTTTTAAGAATACAGTTCTTTCATGTTATCTTCGAAATTGAAATTAGTAATTTAATTATTAAAGAATATAAATTTTATAGGTTAAAATAATTTATTTAAAAATAAATAGATAAAATTTATGAATTACTTAAATATTATATATAGAAAATTTAAATTATTAAATTTTCTATTTTAAATTTAACTAAAATAAAGGTTATTTTTAAAATTTTATATGATAATTATGCAAAATTATTCATTTTCAATAAAAAATTTTAAAATCCTTAATATTTATTAAATATTTCATCCAAACACAAGGTTAAATTCATTGTAAAAAAATTATTATTTAGGCTTAAAATATGTACAAATGTAACTTATGCCCCTTATCAATAATCTATGAAAAAAAATTTAGTATGCAAAATTTTTTTAAAATAATTCAAAACACTTACGGTGTATTTGATAATGTTTAAGTTTTCAACACTAAAATATAGCATTAGATATTTAGCATTAAATAAATTAAGTATTAAATTTAGCCCGTTTGAACATATTATTATTTTCAAGCACTTCATCTAATTTAAATATTTAAAAACTAGCAATCAAATATTGAAATATTTCACATTACAATATTAGTTTTAGATATAATTCTGAAATTGTTTTAGATAATTTTTTATTTTTCAATATATTATTTTAATAACAAAATTTCTTTAGGATAAAATATTGGAAATGAAATCTAAAATACAGTTGACAGCCAGACTAGCCATTTAATAAAATAATAAATTATATAAAACAAACGTTTTGTGCAAATGTTCAATTTTATTTTATTACAAAAAGAATATTAAAATTTATAATACGAAACTGTATGTACTTATGTACTTGATAATATGTTCTTTTATAAGAATATGTGTATAATGTTGTATTTGTGCAAGCGATGATGATTCGCTAATTTGTTAAATTGAAGTTTCAAAAAGAATTTATCAAACAATAACAGGTAATTTTAGTGCTGAACCATATTTTTAAATGTTTAATGTGTATTTTAAAATACAGTCTTAGACACACGCCAAAAGTAGTAAATAATTCAATCATAGAACACAAAATTTAGCAAGATAATTTAAAAAAGGATATCTTAACTATAATCATGGGTATTGATATTTTAATTAATAATCAAATAAAATGATGACACATTACTTATGTGGAAGAAATTTTTAAGTTAATTATTTTTTTATAAACTTTTTAAATTAGGCCATAAATTTATTTTAATTTTATTTTACCTCTAAATATTTTTTTAACAAATTAGTAGTTAAATAAAAAGTAGAGCTAAATTTTCTTTTCTCTATACAAATTTAAATTTTTTTTATTTCAATTGTTTCTTCTCTCTCTTTTTGCTTCACATACATATTT
Organism: Sindora glabra; assembly: GCA_020226215.1. NCBI lineage: Eukaryota > Viridiplantae > Streptophyta > Magnoliopsida > Fabales > Fabaceae > Sindora > Sindora glabra. The sequence continues at coordinate 14,572,724 of CM035229.1, read as the reverse complement.
CTAAAATCCATATTTGTACTTAACCTTAAAAGTACATAATAAAATTATTTTATTAAATAAAATAACATATTAATTATTGTGAAATTTTGATCAATAATTATTATTTATTATTTAAACATTACATGAAATAATAAATTACTTTCCACTATTTAAAAATACTCATTTATATTAAAGCAAATATATATAAAAGTTGGTGCTTTTACGTTAAATGAAGAAAATTATCAATTATCTAAAAAATTGAAAAAAAAAATCTATATACTATATTTTAAATTTTCTATTTTAAATATTTTATTAACAAGATTATTTTTTCCAATAATTAATTCTTTATTTGCTGTAAATTTATTGAAGATAATTTTAGACACAACCTAACTACTGATCATCGCCTTAGTAAGTTATTACCTCACTAACTAGCTAATCAAACACAAGCACCTCATCGGGTGGATTCCTTCTTTTGCTCCTTAGCCTATGAGGTATTAACAGTCGTTTCCAATTGTTGTTCCCTTTCCAAGGGCAAGTTCTTATGCATTACTCACCCATCCGCCACTAGAAACAACATTTCCCGTCCGACTTGCATGTGTTAAGCATGCTGCTAGCGTTCATCCTAAGCTAGGATCGACCTCTCCATGAGATTCATAGTTACATTACTTATAGCTTCCTTGTTCATAGATAAAGTTGATTCAGAATTCTCTTTTATTCCAAGGCATAACTTGTATCCATGTACTTCATATTCACCTGGAGTTTGATCCTAGAAATATAGCCCTCCCTACTCCTTCACGTCAATCCCACAAGCCTCTTATCTATTCTCATTCGATCACAATAGGGGAGCAAGTCAAAATAGAAAAACTCACATTAGGTTTAGGGATATTCAAGCTCGAACAAATGACTTTCACCACGTCAAGGTGACACTCTACCACTGAGTTATATCCCTTCCCTTGCCCTCATCAAGAAATATAATTGACTAATCCTAAGGCAAAGGGTTAAGAAATTGAATGCCATTATTCTTGAACAACTTGGAGTCGGGCCTTTTGTTCACACTATTATGGATACAAAAGATAATGGAAAAAATTGTATTCAATTGTCAACTACTCCTACTGGAAATAGGATTAACTACAAATTTGAGCCATAACACATGGTTTCATAAAATCGTATGATTTTCCCGATCTAAATAAAGCAAATTTCATATGAAGAAGATTTGGCTCAACATGTTTTATTTGATATGGGTAGGAGAAGAACCTAACTCGGTATTCTTAAAAAAATAGAGAAATTAGAACCAAGTCAAGATGATATGGATCAACCCCTCTTCTTATGCCAAAGATCTTACCATTTCCGAAGTAATTGGAGTTACATTTATTTTTCCATTTCAATTCAAGAGTTCTTATGTGTTTCCAGGCCCATTCGAAACCCTGAAAAATGGATAGATTCCTTTCCATAGGAACACATACAAGATTTATCACCCCAAAAAGGATAATGGCAACCTCACCATTAATTACTTCATTTATGAATTTCATAGTAATAGAAATAGAACTGTCTTTTCTATATACTCTCCTTGGTTCTATTGCTATCGCGGGCTTTACACAATCTATCGGATCATATAAATATCCATACAACATAGGTCATTGAAAGGATCTTAAAGACCCACCAAAGCACAAAAGTTAGGATCTTTCAAAAAATAGATTCCTATTCAAAGAGTGCATAACTGCATGGATAAGCTCACAATAACTTCTCAATTTGGGATCCAATTCAGGATTTTCAATATTATATAAATAGAGAAATTGTATAAATAAATATTGAATATTGTATAAAATATAATTCTAATATAATAAACTAATAAAAAATACCCTTTTTATTTGTTTGAAGGGGTCGTGTTTTTTTTTTCTATAGCCCAGCTAGATTGGTACCTAGCCAAGCTTTTTTTGTTCTAATGAATCTCATGAATAAAATTTATTTGATCTAAAAAAATACTTCTTATTGAAAAAAGATCAATCATAAGAAAAACTTTTATATTATTGTGAGATAAAACCACAATGATAAAAGATCAAAATGCCATTTCTCATTATTTATTCTTTATTTTTTCCAACAAAGTACCCATACCTAAAAATATAAAAAAAAAAGAAGCAAATACGAATAAAAAAAAGAATGGAGATTCTTTCACAATGCATTTTCTTTTTATGTTATGACTAAAATAATTCTTTTGTATTGTGAAAATTCTATTTGTGGGTGTGTTTGGGGTAAACATAGTTGATCGGATACTTTAAGATTCAAAGTATATCCCTTATCTTGCCTTGATTTTGTATAACTAATTTTAATTACTAATTATTTGAATTTGAAACAATCTATCTCATTCGAATTTCACACTGAACTTTTGATACACGTGTCCTATTCTATTCCTAATGCAAGTGGAAGAATATTAAAAAAATAGAAATCAAACAAACATACAATGTAATAAAATAATATTTAGACATTAATGTATCGTGTCTAAATAATTTTAGAATTTTTTATTTAAACTAATCAATTTGTCAATATAAATCATGCTATTATTCATTTTAATATAATATAATATTTTTCACTTTTTATTCTTTTAAATTATTTAGATTTGTATATAAAATCAAATAATACCAAGAAATTATTAGTAAGAATCAACATATATATACATATTTGTTTATTTATGTATGTTCAAATAAATTCTACCTAAAAATTAGAGATTTGAACGATTTATTATTATAATTTTAACCTAATACAAATAATCCATTTTTAAACTTAATACATTAAACTATGGATTGTGTTTTCCTTCTTAATGTTAATCTCTATTTTCTTTATAATTTTACACATTATGAAGTGAAAAATAATTTATCTCATTTATTTTTATTTTGTATTTTATATTACATAAAAATCATTAACAAAAATTAGTTAAATTAATAAAATATTAATTTTATTTAAAAATCATAATATGAACATTGTAAAAGTTTGTCTTTAATATAATTTATAAGATGAGAAAAGTAAAAAGAAATATATATATTATAAAGTGCATGCATAATACATTAATTTTTAAATAAAACTTATTTAATGTATTTTAAACAAGTTTAGAAAATTTAAGTCTAGGTACGTATAAGAAAAACAATATGTATAAATATCATTTCTTTCAAAAGTATTAATAGATATTAAATTTTTTATTGGAAATATTACTAAATTTTATTATTAAATTTAGTACTTTAAAAAATTTCATTGTGTATTAATGTATAAGAGTGAAGGAGATTATTTTAAAAAAATAAAAGAAATAAGAAATAGTTTTATAAAATAAAAGTTTAAAATTTTAATTTATTAAATATTAACTAAATTTTATATTTTTAAAATGATTATGTGGTAGTTTTTGAAAGCATTTTAATTTTGAAAGTTTTAAATTATAATGTACTATAAATAAACTTGAATTAATAATTATTAAATTAGATATATTAAATAGTAAAGTGGTATAAAAATATACATATAAATTAATATAGACAATTTATTCAAATTATTTATTTTAAATTATTGATAGATATAAAATTAAAAAAAATTATGATTTAAAATAGAAATATGATGTCATTAATTCTTCACCTATTAAACAAGTTTTTTAGTCATAAATATTAACCATTCCTTTTTGTAAAATTAAAATTTAATGATTCTCATTCTATTAAAAACTTCATATATTAATACTCAAACTTTTAATTAAGATACATTAGAATTATCCTTTAAAAAAAAAATAAAGAGGCAAGACATTTGATATCTATTCTGTCTATCTTACCTATTCTATACTGCTAAAAGAGACTTTTATTTTTCCAAGGGACACATGTCATTTTCTACTTCCTTTTTCCTGCCTAATACTAAACTCTTTTTATTATTGTTATTATTTTTACTTTATATTTTACATATATTTATTTTCATTTTAATACTTTCAAATTCTTATATAATTTTTCTTCTTTTTCTTTATTATATTGCACTATTCGAGTATATAAATATTATTTTTTAATTCACTCCTATTAATTACTTATTAGATGCTAATATTAAAATAATATAGATATAATATGATATAATTTATTTTTATCATAAAAATATTTTAAATAAATTAAAATTTTAATTTTATTTAATTTATTTTTTGTTTTTATTACCTTCAAATTATTATATAATTTATCTTCTATTTATTGGTTCTAATTACTCCATTAAATTTTATAAATATTATTTTCTTATCTAGCTTATTGCATTTTTTTTCATGTTCTAGCATATTATTTGTAACTTAATTAGAATGCCAATATTACTTAATAGAATAAATATAACATAATATATTTTATTTCTAAATAAGTTAAATTTAATTAAATTACTTAATTATATATTTGATTTTAATATACTGCTATTTATCATTTACTCCATTATATACTTTTCTTCTTTTCTTTTTTTATTCACTTATGTTATTTACAATTTAAATGTAAATATTACTAAAAATTATATATTTTATTTTTATTATAAAAATAATTTAAATAAGTTAAAAGATTTAGTTTAATTAAACCACTTAACTTCATATTCTATTCTTAAATCTTATATTACTTTATAGCTTAATTATTGTTTATATTCTCCTTATTTATTTTGTTTCATTTTTTTTATGTTCATTACTTTTGTTTATAATTTAGATGCTAATATTAAAAAATAGTATAAATACAATACAATACAATATATTTAATTTTATTGTGAACATATTTTAAATATGTTAAAATTTTACTATAAGACTATTAATAAAAATAATTAATTATATATTCTATTATTTAATAAAAATAAATGAAAAAAAATCAATTTTATTTATTTAAATTTTTAAATATTTTTTATATCAATTGTTAACCACTATGTTTAAAACTTAATATACATTAATTAGGGTTGTCAGTGTTTAACAACTTATGGACCATTTCATTATCTATTTTCTTGCATTTTTTTACGTTTGTTCATAATATTTACTACTCAGACATAAATATTATTGATATAATATATTTTATTTTTATTACACTAAATTTTAAATAAGTTAATTTAATCAAATTATTTAAATATTTATTCTATTTTTAATTGTTATATTACTTGATAATTCTCTGATTATTCTTTTTTTATTTATTATATTACATCTTTTTCTTCTTTTTGTTTTAATATTCATTCCTATTTGTTTATAATCCAAACATCAATATTATTAGGAAATATACACATAGCATGATATTTGTTATAAGATTTTGTAAATAAGTTAAAATATTTAATTTAATGGAATTACTTAACTAAATGTTATATTTTAATTTTATATTATTTCACGATCCATCCATTATTTTTTATTTTTTATTTACTCTATAGCATATCTTTTTTTCTTTTGCTTTTGCTTTTTTGTATTCATTCATGTTGTTTACCTTATAACTTAAACACTAATATAATTAAGAAATATATGTACCATATAATATATTTTATTTTAATTATAAAATTATTTTAAATAAGATAATTTATATATTTTAAGTAAATTACTTAATTATATATTCTATTTTTAATTCTTATATTATTTTACCACTCACCTATTTTTCATCATTTTATTTGCTTCACTTTTTTTGTCCATGATTATTATTTATGACTAGATTTTAATGTCACAAAAAATTATAGATATAATATATTAGATTTAATTTTTTATAAAAACATTTTAAATAAGCTATAAATTTAATATAAAAATATTGATTGAAGCAATTCATTATCTATTTCATTTTTTAAAAATATTTTAAAATTAAAATCAAATTAAATTATTGAAATTTTATTAACATTTTTTAATATCAATTTTTAAGTGATATATTTTAAGCATATCAATTAAAATTTTATCAAGATTTTACAATTCACAAATTGTTTTACTTTCTCTTGTATACTTTTTTACATATTTTTTTTATTTTCACTTTATTACTTATAACTCAGATGACAATCTCATTGAATCATATAGATATTACGTAATAAGTTTTACTTTTATTATAAAAATATTTTAAATAAATTAAAATTTTAATTTAATTTAATTACTTAATTATATAATCTATTTTTAACTTTTGTTTTACTTAACAATAGGGTCATGATCTTATGATCAAACGCTAATACCAAAATTTACTTCAATTAATTAATTATCAATTAAATTAAATTACTTAATCATTTATTCCTTTTCAACTTTTAAATCACTTTTTAGTTTACTCATTTTTTCTCTTTTTTTTTAATAGCATATTTTCTTTTTTCAATCCATCACTATTATTTATAATTCAAATATTAATATTACTAAATATTATACATATAACATGATTTATTTAATTATATTATAAAAATATTTTAATTAAAAATTAATATAGAAAATATCAATCAAATTATATACTTATAAATTTATATATTATATTTTTAATAAAATATTTAAAAATTAAAATTATATTTATGTATTTAAAATTTATTAATATTTTATAAATATTAATTTTTGGAGCTGTATTTTAAATTAAATATTATAGATTATTTATATAGGATGATATAGCTATAACAAAATTTATTTTTTATATTATAAATTATTTATAATAAGTTAAATATTTTATTTAATTGAATTAATTTACCATATATTCTATTTTTAATTCTTATTATTTTATAACTCACATATTATTTCTCTTTTTTAATTTTTTACATATTTTTTTGGTCGCTCTTGTGATTTGAACCTTAGAAATTAAAATTACTAAATAGCATATATATAATATGATATATATATATATATATATATATATATATATATATATATATATATTACTTTTATTATAAAATATTTTAAATAAATTAATGTTATAGAAAGTATTAATTGAATTAATTATTCGTACATTCCATTTTTAACAAAAATATTTAAAAATTAAAATTAATTTTATTTAACTAAATTTTAACTATTATATTTTAAATTAAATACACGTGAATGATATTTTGTCTATGCTTATCATTTTTTCCTTTATTTATTGCAATGCATAATATACTTAATTTGAAGTGATTTATTCAGAATTTCTTTCAATGGTAGAATAATATCTGGAAAATTTTAATTTAAGGTGAAAGCTATTTATTAAAATATATAATATATAATATAAATAATAATAAATATAATTGAGAACATTTATTAGTTAGTTATTAAAATTATAGTTTATATTTGCACCGCTAGATATGTACTTCTCTTTACAACATCAATGCATAAAATATTTTCTTATAAAAATATTTTAAATATATTAAAAACTTATTTGCACTATCAATGCATAAATTATTTACATTTATTTAAAAAAATTCAAATCAAATTCATCTTTAAATATTATTTAAAATTTCTTATTATAATTTTTTTAAATAAATTAAAATTTTAACATAAAACATATAAATGGATTGAATCAATTAAATTCTCTATTTGTAATTAAAAATATTAAAATAAAATAACATTTTTTTATTTAAATTTTTTAATATTTTCTTGATACTATATGTTGTTTTTCTAGCTTTGAAGGAAAATGTTTCTTTAAATCAAATTCTTCTTTAAATATGGCAATTTTTTAATTATAAAAATATTATAAATAAGTTAAAACATTTTTATTTCATTTTTATCAAAGATATATGTGACATCATTAAAGAACAGGCAGTAAGAAATTATAAAATAAATTAATAAAAAGTATCTACTGAAATATTTTATATAATTTATTACTTTTAAATTTTATTTTATTTAATTGAATGTAAAATTTGAAAAAATATTTTGAAATATATTGATATAAAAATACTTGAAAAATGATACTGTAATGATAACGTGCTTATCTGAATTAATATAATTTATTATAAAATAAAATTTATTTATATTATTTTGAGTACAAAAATATTATATTATTAAAAAATAAATACAACTAAAAATTTTGACAAAAAGTCAAGAAAGTTTAGAAATTTTCTTATAACGTAGTAATATATAAATAAGTAGTTGTATAAATTTTATTTATATGTGAGATACTAAAATTATATTTTTGAAATTAAAGTTATATTTTTCATTAAGAATATTATTTTTAATAAAAACTCATTCTTCATTCTATTCTTATATTATTTTTATGCATCAAACATAACTATAGAAATATTTTTCTATTTTATTCTCATTCTTATTTTTATTTTTATCATACTAAACATGATATAAATATTCTTTCCTTTTATTATTATTTTTTACTATTATATAATTATATAAATTACATACACTGAAATTCAAAACAATAAAAAAGACACATAATTTGTATTTTTTAAATTTCATTCCTTTTTATAAATTAAATAATACATTTTAATATATAAATAAATTATTGTAGCCTTTTAAGAGAATTATTATAATTTTTTATTAAATACTAGCCCGGGCACGGGCTGAGTCACTAGTTCGAAATGAAAACAGAGTTATGCAAGGGAAGCAAAATTAAAATTAAGGTTATGTTGGGTTATGATTTTTCACCTTTTTCTGTTCCGAAACTGTTTTAAAATTTTAATTTTAAAAATCATTTTTTATTTTCATAAATTATTTTTGAATTTAAAGAAAAGGAAGAATAGATTGTGTTTAGATAAATAACTATAAAAATATTTTATTTAATTACAAAATTAATATCCAAAATTTATTTCTATTTTCCTGTTTTAAAATTATATATTTGGATTTACAGATTTTAAAAATAAATTTTAACATAATTTATCAAATGGGAACTTTTATTTTTAAAATAAAAATATATTTTTGAAAACGAAAAACAAACAAATTTAACTTTCCAAATTTAGCCCTTCCCAAAGTTACCCCGTCTTTTCATTTTGAGCAAGTAAAGACAGTTATTTTTGTTTCATTGTATAATCCGAATTTTTAACCTTCGAACCAAAAAGTTTTATATAACTTTAATATATTTATTTAATATTTTAAAGATTTCCACTCTTAGAAAATTTTCAATCCTCAAAATTTGCATGTTTTCGTATCCCAAAGTCTTTTCAATTTTCTTTTTCTAAATATCTCTAGAAAAACAGACTTGTAAGTAATATATGTTCTTATTTGGTAATTAATTAATTATATTAGCAGTTAATTAAATTAGTTAATTATTAATTAATAATTAATTGTATTAACTAATTTAATCAAGTAATAACATTAGTTTTTTGAATAAAAATATTTAATAAAATTAACTATTTATTAATAATTGTATATATACAAAATGACATATAAAGACAAGATTTTATTTTATTATTTATTTGTGTGTATATATATATGTATGTATATATGTAATATTTCTATATATAAATTAATCTTATTAATTTTGACTTTTAATGAGAAAAAATTAATATTTATTGAATAATTATATCAATATCTTAAGCATGTTATATAAATTATTTTATTATATATTTAATTATTAAAATGTTAAATAATTATATATTATTTATAAAAAACCATTATATTATAATATATATTAAGTTAGTACATATAAAATTAAAGATTTATAATAGCATATTGGTTGAATTATAGGTACTATGAATATGAATTAAAAGTAGAGGGTTCAAATCCTTTCACATGGATTTTCAACACCATGATGAATAAATGATTATACAATTTGAGGATATTTTTTATTTTATTAGGAATGTGTTGTTTGAAAATAATGAGTTTTTTTAACTCTTTCAAGTCAGTGAATTCAAGATTAATAAGCCATTGAATTAACAGTTTAACAAATACTAAAAATAGTTGATTGACCAAGTCATTCAACTAAAGTGGTCTTGATCAGTGAAAGACTATTAAAAAAATTATTTGCCAAATGAGCTCTATACTATTTTAAATAATAAAAAATAAATTCATTTAAAAATTACAATATATTAAGTTTTTTAAAGAAATGCTTTTGAATTATATATTTTTATACAAGGATATAATTGCAATTTTATTACATAATATTTTAATTCCATTCATTTTTTCAGAAAAACAAAAAAAATTGAATTCCCTATAATTTTTTATTTATTTTTCTCTTCTTCTAAATATAAAAGATGAAAATAATTTTCTTCTCATTCAAATTTTTCTGTTTTCCATTCCATCTAATTTTTATCCCTCTCTTTTCCCATTTCATTCAAATAAAGATGTTTAACAAAGAATTAATCATCTGAATTTTCGTTAATTTGATTAAGTTTGATTAATTAACTTATAAAAAATTAATTGTTTGATGAGCGGGTATTCCAAACAAATTTTAGGCTTTAATCAGCCAAAAATCAAAACGCCACTGGTAGCAGCGCTTTGGCTTCTGCTACTCACAGATGGATATGCAAGATTACTACATTATCCCCAATAAACACATGCGGAGTCTACCCACTACTTGTTTGTCTTTTCCTTTCTCTAATCGCACATGACAGCGCACGTCTTTATCATAAAATGAAAGGACCAACTTGCTGGCAATTTACTAGCAAATAGCCACCTCCCAGTCTTTACCAAAAAGAAAAAAAAAGGCCTCTTGCCGGTGCCAAAGGGCAACAAATCTCCAAAACTGCGCACATATGCAGAAAATTTAGGATAAGTTAGATAGGTCTACATATTTATTATTTTTAAAAATAATTTATTTTTTTATTTTTAAAATAAAAAATTATTTAATAATTTATTTTTAAAATTTATATTTAAAAATTATAATTTTAAATATATAATTTAAAAATAAAAAAATACTTAAATAATTTATAAAATATACTTATATCTTTATATGTTATTTTATATACAAGCAACTAATCATAAATAATTAATTTTATTAAATATTTTTATTTAAATAGTTAATATAATTAACTGTTCAAATTAATTAATATAATCAGTCACCAGCTAATGAATCAGTTAACTATTATAATTATCAGTTAATTATCAAATAAGGTCAAAATTTATCTTTAAAAATTATAATTTTAAATATATAATTTAAAAATAAAAAATACTTAAATAATTCATAAAATATACTAATACTTTTATTTATTATTTTATATATAAATAACTAATTATAAATAAATAATTTTACTAAATATTTTTATTAAAAAAATTAATACAATCATCTAATCAAATAATTAATTTAATTAATCATCAATTAACAACTAATTGAATCAACTAACTACTATAACTATCAATTAATTATCAAATAAAATCAAATTTTAAAGGTAAGCGAGAGATGAAAGTAATAAATAAATAAATAAAAAGATGTCAACCAATCTACAAGACCTTTTAAGTATGATTGACCCAAATTGCAAATTCAATGGATGTTTTACATTTGTATTTTTTTTTAACGACGGAGGTGATTAAACTATTATATATATATATATATATATATATATATATATATATATATATATATATATATATATAATTTTGGGATCGTGCAAAGAAAAGTAGAGCCTTAAAAAAATATTATACCCCCTAAAATCAAAAGCATCTAATTGAAGTGTTTAATTTTATTTTTAGAAAAAAAAAAGGATCTGTAAATGTTACTTCATTTCAACAGCTTTAATTCAAGAGAAAAATATATTATATCCCTTTGAAGTTTATGTTAGAAACACATTACTCTCTTAAACTTTAAAAGGCAACATTTTAAACCCTTAAATTTTAGACTAATAAGAAAAAGTTGAAAGCTGAAACTCAGCTAAAACAAAAGGAAGAACATTCATATTTAAATTCATGATCTTTTCTTTGTGCTCTCTCCCACCCTCCCCCTCTTTCTCCCTCTAGAATTCAACAGACTATGAATATATTTATGTGATTTGGAAAGGTTAAAAGAGGGGCTATAATTCATTTTTATATGTTGGATTCATATCAAAATTGATAACTATCTAAATAAGTTCAAATCAAAATTAATTCAAATAATAATCATAATATTAAATTTATTTATTTATTAAATATTAAGATGGATCAACCTATTTAATTTATTTAATAATTTTAATTAATAAATTCTATTTTATAAATTCATATATCAAATTTTATTACTTAATATTTTTTTTATTAAAAGTATGGTTGATTATTGATTAAATACTTTGTTGAAGTTTTGTTGTTATTTTTTTAAAACAGAAAAATTATTTATATATATAATTATTTATAATTTAGTTTTAATTTTTTTAAATATTATTTTAAAACATTAATATAAATTCTTAAACAAATTGTTATATTAATAATTTTGAACTAATCCTAATTTAACTTGTTTATTGTTCATATTATACAAGTTGATTTATTTACAATCCAAATCCATATAAATTCAATTCTCACGTGTTAAGTACTTCAGATTCATGTAAAGTCATGTTATGTTTAAAATTATTACCCATAAGATAAAACATATAAGTTTAAATTGTATAAAAGTTATAACATATATAATATAAATATTTTTACTAAAAATTATAATATATTATTGTTCAAGAAAAAATAAACTAAATTTTGCAAACATGAAACTAATGCTTTAGCATTATTATTATTTGGTTCACTCCCGAACCCCAGCAGCAGAGATCGAGCGTCTGGAGTATTTTCACTTAAAAAAAAAATTAATTCTTTATAAGGAAGCCAGAGGTTACCGTACATTGTTGAGAAAATGAGTATAACAAACACTTACAGACAGTACAAAAAATTTAACAGTTACACTCAATCAAAATTTAAAGGCGTAAAATATGCATTTTAAAAATTAGGAAGGTAATGTGTTATTGAGTTAATGTTTGGGGGAATAACTTTTATTTTCTCCTTAATTCATTTATTTCATAACATAAATTCGTACAACTCTCAATCTTATTATTAGCAATGGTGGAGAGAGAGAGAGAGAGAGAGACCTCCTTCCAAAAGTTTAATAATTATATATACACACATATATATGCATGTGTATCATTTATTTATTCTTTTTTAAATTTTTTTTAAAAATACATAATCATAATAAGAAAATTATACATATATATAATAATAAATTTTATAAAGAATATAGAGATATAAATAAGAATTGAAAAATTATAATTCTTATATAATTAAAAGTTGTAAATAATGTTTTTATATTAAATTTTTGCCTTACTTTTTTCTTGTTAAATATGAATGTATTTATTATATTATACCTTAAAATATTTTATGTAGAAAAATATATTTAGTTGAGACATAAATCTTATATGGCTTAAAAATGTTTTTTTAACTTCTATCTAATTCTAATTTTATTTTTACAAATGTATTATGTACACTAAAATTCATATGTACTTATTTACATTATATACATTATATAATTACACTAGAATTGTAATTTACTCACTATCTTTTTTAAATTTTATCATTCTAAATTCTCAAAATAAAATCATTATACATGAATAAAAAAGTATATATATGAACTTTATTAAATTAATTATCTATTTAAAGTATTATAGATTTTTATTATAATTTTTTTATAAAATTTTGAATAACTTATGTGTTATAACCTTTATAAATTTAACATTATATTTGAAATTTTTTCAAAAATATCCATAGCCCCCAAAATTTTAAATATTTTAATTAAAGTCCTTAGTAAAATGCATTTCGGTCCATCCAAATTTCTTCTTGTAACTTCGCCCCTGAACATAATCACGCTCTTATAAAATTTTCAAGTAATGTATTAATGTCATGAAATTATATACATTTTTTTGAAAAGATTATATAAAGCATTTAATTTTTCAAATATTTTTATTATGACCAAAACTATCATATCTTGAGTGAAAATTCAAGGTATGAAAATTTTGGTTTTGTGTTTAAAAGTTAACCATGTGATTATGCTAAATATTGATACAATGTTTATTCTTGTAACATTAGTTTTTGGTTTGACTAGTAAATTATCAATTTTTCAGATTAGGAGTGTGGCCTAACAAAACTATGTAGGAAAACGGTGAAAAATTGGGACAAGTATTACTTTCATATATCATATCTAAACATGGATTTAAAAAGTAGTTGTCAATATATTTTGCAACTTATTTTACTAAAAGTTAGCTTTTTTTTTCATAAAAATTATAAATTGTAATGCAATACTTTATCAACATAATTATAATTTTTATATGCTCATTAAATTTAAATTTTGTATAAAATTGTTACTTATATGAAAAAATTATGAGATTTATATTTATAATTTATAGAAATTAAAGTTATGAAATATAGATATTTATGTTAATTCAAAAAAATGACAAAACTCTATGAAGTCCATGTATAAATTATAAGCATTCAAAAATTAAAAATCTTTAATTTTATAATAAAAGAATTTTAAATCATATTATGTAATATCTTTTTTTTTTTAATTTGGAGAGCCATTCATTCAATTATTTTTTTGGTAGTGATTATATATATATTGATGTCTCCAAAAGTGCCCAGCCACTTTTCAATAGTTAGAGTCGGCTTCAAGCACCTATACAAGGGAACAAGGTTATACATACATGTCGAGAGAAAATCTACAAAGCATGCTTTGATACCTAAGTCAGTCACTAAGCGCTTTATGGAGAAGGTTTTTGTATCCCAGTCCTAGTTACATACTTGAGTTTTATGGAATTAGAGCATTAAAGGAGATGTTAAAGGAAAAGTCCATTCCTTGTCTTTATCAATTAGGTTATCAATAGTATTAAATGATAGGAATCTTAACTAGAAATCAAGCAATGAGATCAATGTTGTTGTTTTGAGCTTGACCATGATTAAGGTGAAACAAACTTTCCTTATTGGGTAGGCTCTTTGTTACCATTCGATCAGGTTATGGGATGGGGAAGTTTAGCGTCCACATTTCAATTTTCAAGAAAACTATATTAACTTAATTTATATGAAAGTAAAGAAAGGATAATTATGTAATCTAAATATAAACGGATTTTAAAGTAATTTTAAATCATTTTGAATAGATTAACTACCTACTAAATAAGGATTAATGAATTTTGATCTTTTTATTTTTAAAATTTTTGAAATTTTTACCTTTCCTATCTATTGGTCTCTCTCTCTCTAAAGCTTATCAATTTTCCTTTAAGTTTTTCCATTACATTCATTCTCATTATAATTTTTCAAAAACTTCTTTCAATCATCTTTTAATTGAGTTAACATGTTCTCTCTATTCATTAATAAATTTATCATTTAATATATATATATATATATATATATATATATATATATATATATATATATATATATATATATATATATATATATATTTCAAAAGAAATTTGTTTTTGCAATTAAAGCAATTTTGGGAACTCAATGAAAGTGATGGATTGTTTATACTTTTTAGAAGTAGTTTTGAACCTAAAGATGAGATATCCATTTTGTCCATGAAATTAATATGTATAGTTAGTTTCTTCATCTAATTCTTACTTCTTTTAATTTTATTAAGCAATTTCTCTGAAGATAAAGTCTTTTTTTTTTGTAGTATCGACTTTTGAAGATCCACCAACACATGTACAAGAGAAAGAAGAGAAAAAGAAAACTAAAATGAATTTTCAAAACTTTGTTACAATTCCTTATAATGATGTTTAAAGCTTAAAAATAGTAAGAAAAACTACTTAAATATTACAAGAAAATAATACTGAGGTCTTAGTTTATTTATATATAAAAAGATCATTGGATTGTGTTCTTTTGCTGCTTATGATTAATATCTAATTGTAAGAATAAATATTATGTCATTCTTCTTTTTTCTTTCTATTTTTTTGTATATTTGATTGGTTTTATTATTTCTACACAGCTTAATAATGGAATCAATTTTTTCCTCTTCATTTCTAAAAAAAGACAATCTTATATCACTCCTCATAGACTTCCACATTTAAAATTTTTGTTTATAACTTAAAATTTATTTTTGTACTAAATTCTCTTATACACATACATTTTAAAGATTATAACAAGCTTAACACCATGAGAATTAACAACCATATGATCAATATAGTTCACACAAGCATATAAGGTTACTCTAATAAAGAGAATCTTTACCCACATAAACTAAGGGTGGTCAAAACATGCATGCACTTTTTGAAAGAATATAATAAACTTAGCACCTTGCAAATTATCAATCACCTAGCCACTTCATTTTCATAGGCAAACAAATTACTTTAGTAATTTTAAAGGGAATTTTTTATATATAATTCTTAAGGGATGACTGGAACATGCCCCTCACACTTTCTCATCCTTTTTCATTTTTTCACATCACATTTTTTCCTCTTAAATTATGTATTTCCATATTTAAAAGTGAACACACATATTTTCCCTTAAAATTGAACCAAACTTACCTCTAATCTAAATAATTACTTTACAAACATGAGTATACATAATCATATTTTGTAAGATTTTATTATGCATGTTAATCCAAGTTAAGTTTGCTCAAAAATCAATTTTTCTCTATATCTTCCCTTGGGCACCTGAACCACTAAAGCCCTTCCTAAGGGATTTTTCTTTTAAATTTACTTCTAATTAAATCAAGGAAATATTTCCATATTTTTATCAAATATACACATTATTTTATCAAACTTTTTTCTTTCTTTTTATTTGCATGTTTATCTTTGATTTTTAGTATTTCCATTCCAACTACCTATATCACTTGCATGCATCTTTTAATGGATATTGTGGAAAAACTATAGAATAAGAGTGTAGGGAGAATACTCACCTAGTTAAGGGTAAAGTTAGATAGGTTCACATTTTTAGGTTCCTCCATGAACATAACACTTAATAAAACTTCTAATATGCCACTATATTAAAAAAGAAAATTTTTGGAGAGTGAGATTTTACTTGAAGATTTTATTCTCTCTTTTTAATTAGAAGAAACTTCCTATATTGCTTTGGATCATCCTTTTGCCTTTGGTTTTTAGGAAATGGTTCCATGGTGTGAATGGGTAAAAAGATGAGAAATTTTATTATATTGGGAACAAAGGGGTTTATAGCCTTATGTAGAGAAAAAAATGAAAAAACTTGGTGTTTTAGGTAAGGAAAGTTCCATACAAAGAGAATAGAAAATGGGTGTGTGATTTTTAATTGAATTTCACTAATAAAAACACTTGCTGGTTTGATCCTAAAGGAGACAATTCCAAAAAGCTAACTAAGAGGATTAAGAATGCACTTTAAGGAGAAAACTTAAAACCTATGAATGCTACTTTGGGTCTAATTTGGCTATTTGACTATTTTAAACTTCAATTTGTGCTTTTATTATGTTTAAGAGGCCTCTAATTTGTTAGTAACTTTAGCCCATTATTTTTACCATTTACTTAGAACTATCTACCATGTTATTATTAATCATTTGATGATGGTTAATTAGTAGGCTAATTAGTATGTTAGTGTTAGGCCATCTAGGTCTAAGTAAGCCTAATTACCCTAAGTTAACTTATTAACTTCTAACTTACAAAAGGAGGGGTGTTTCTTATAAAATAAAAAGTTAGATCAATTGTGAGGTTGAATTGGCTGTTGCTTTTTTTGTGAAAATACGATTCTTTCTTTAATTCTTAAATGAACTTATGACTTATTAAAAAGATCTAACCTTTGTAGTGTTGATCTTCACTTATCAAAGGATATAACCTTTGTAGCATGATTCTTCTAAACTTATTCAAGGATTTTCATCCTGTGTAGTATATTTTTTCATCACTTATTACTCCAATTATTCCTCTTCTAGAGTATGGCATGACTATCCTTCTGTTTTTATTTAATTTGTTGAATTTTAGGATGATCCATCAATTAAATTCACATCACTTACTTATTAAGTCTCCTAACTTATCCTACTCATAATTCATTGATTAGTTTAAAATCTCTTATCATCTTCTCATTGGTCCTTGAGTGATGATGTGGGAAAGGATTAAAATAGTTTTAAATTAATTCAAAAATAATCTTAACACGTTGGCTTTGTAGCTTTCTTAGTTATGATAATGTTGTGACTAGACTTAATATTCAAGCATTAGCTTAATTAGAAAGGGATTTAAGTTCCACTTTTTAGAAAGCCAAGAAGGAATCTCATCCCTCTCTTTGCTCTTGGCATATTGGGCCCTTCTTTTGATCTTCACAATTCAATTTTTTACATAACTCTTACCATTTTTTGGTATTTAGGCCTTATATCGATTCTATGTACTCAGAAGTCCTCATATAACCCATTAGTGACCTAGACTAAAGTATTTTCTAATAATATGCTTCAAATTTTCATATACCATGATTCAAATGCATTCATATACATTTTCCAACTTAATTAAATTTCTTCCTTATTGGTAATTATATTTACTCCTAAAGCACTCTTTTTCAATTTATATTACATAGCCCTTTTGTAAAATTTGCATATCTTTACTCCTAAAGCACTCTATTTCAATTTATATTACATAGCCCTTTTGTAAAATTTGCATATCTCTATGTGTTCGATGACTTATTGCATGAAAATTTTTTCCAAGATATCCATATGTGTCCCATAATATTGTCCCTAACCTTACATCAATTGGATGCTCCTAGAATAAGTTATGACAAATTTACCAAGAACTAGTCAATGTCATGATGCCTAGACTTTACCCCTAATTCAAAAAATTATGGAATTAATTGGTTAGGAATTAAATTATAAAATTTATATGGGTCAAAGCCCCGGATGTATATTTTTCAAATCTTTTAATGGTTCTTTAATTAGATATTTCTATTCTAAGTTATTTTCAAAATATTGTTGGGTATGCAGAAATCATTTAAAAATGGGTCATTTCTATATTTTCCTAATAATTCACTTAATTCTTGTTTTAAAATTAATTTAATGACTCTATTATCTCATTTATAGTTAATCAGATTCTATATCATTCAAAATTTAGGTTTCTTACCTTAAGGCCTATCTTTGATAATTTTTCATGCATTTCCTTCCTTTTTCTACCTTGTATTTATATAGTTCCTCTTATAGATCTTTCAAACTCCTTAGAAACTAATACTTATGAAATTTCTTTTGACAAAATATTTCAACTCCCTCTTATTTTAACTTATTCTAATAATTCATACTACTTATTGTACTTGTATCCATATAACTTCCATTTCTAGAGCTATAATCTCTATCATTATGATAATACCTTTCAAAAATATGTCTCAATTTATTCATAAATACCATTAACAAATTTTTTAGGTTTCATAATTTTTATATAGAAATATATTATTTCTTTGAATAATAAAAATGCTCATTTTCATGTATTACTATGTTATAATATTTGCTTTTGTTTAAGGTTGACAATGATATTTTGAATGGACATGACACATTTGATTGGATAGAAAGCCAATCAAGCTTATCTTCCTAATAAGACTAAGCTTAACATAAAAGTGGTCTAATCCACAAAGCCAATCAAATGTGCACCCAGGTCCTATTTAGACATAACCAACTCAAAGGAATCTTCTAGAATACACCATGAAAAGCATTCACTTGAGATCGATGACTAATTGGACACACATATGATTGCAATTGGAAAGGAATCATGTCATCCAAGTTATATCTCAAGATTTACAAATATTGGGATCCACCATCATCCTATCGAGCTTGTAGGCTTCAACCTATGAATACAAGTTATTTCCGTCCTACTAACTAAGTCACTCTAGGTTATCCATTATTCTAGATTCTAGTCATACATATCTTTGTTCGTGGTGCTATATGTGACTCAGTTAGCCATCATCTCTTAACAAAACACCTCTGTAGTAGTCCTCTACTAAGAGTGAAGCAAGACCACGTGGTCATTCATTAAAATTCCTAGTGGCAATGCTCGCATTGAATAACTACAACAAAAGGTTCGACGAGTGAAAGTAGAGATTAAATATGATGCCTTAGTAAGGATAGTATGAAATTACAACTAGAGCTTAAGCTTTTATGCAACTCTGTCTAAATATTTTATACCAACCAAGGTAATAACTATCGTAACCACATCATAATAAATTTAACCTATAGTGTTACTCATATGCCAATGACATTTTCTTGGTCATTAGTATATGGTAAAAGTTATGCATTGGGGAGCTTTGGCACCAAATATAGGTCTGATAATTTTATGCTAATGATAATGTTATTGTTATAGAAAGAAAAATTAAAAAATTAATCTTTTTAAAAATGAAATAATTAATTTCTTAAAAAATATATTTATAAAGATGACATCTTTATTAATATAGGTTAAGCAGATAAGCATATAATAAATTATTTTTTTAAAAAAATGAATTAATTAAATTCAAAATCTATAATGATGATAAAGTCTTTAATACATCTACATGGTGAAATATAGTTGACACTAATATTTCCAAGTTATAGATTAATGACAATGTTTTTGTAATAGAATTTATGAAAAAAATTGAAATGTGAATTTTTGGCACTATAGCAATAACTTTGTCGTTGCAGTATGGTTTCTTGAGAAATGGAGAAGAAATAGTCAAATGTTAACTTTTTAGAGATCATATATCAATAACCAAGTTTTACACATTTTAATGATATTGTCATCACAAAATGGTTCTTGAGAAAGTGTTTTAGAGAATCTTTAATGACATTTTTTTAGTCTTCTATGTAGGCATGCACTACAAATATTCACAAACATCCATTTCTATTATCATCAACAGCTAAAAGTTAAAGAGAGAAGAGATTGAAGATGCCATTTTCATATTTTTGAGATATTTTTCGCACATGTTTTCTCTTTTATTTTTAATATTCTATTACTCTTTCTCTCTCTCTCTCTCTTTATATATATATATATATATATATATATATATATATATATATATATCATATTTTGCTACTTTGATTCTGTAAAATGTAGAGATTGTGTTGCTTCCTTACTATTGTTTTTTCTTCATTTCTATCATTATTCTTCCATAAAGATAAACTCAAATTTAATCATACAACTTTTGATCTCTATTTATTTTATATACATTTGGTCAATTTTTCATTGGAATATTTTGTTGATTTAGGAAATTTTATTATTTCTACTATTGCTACATTGGTCCTGGAAATTTTATTGCCTTCCTACCACAAAAATTTTTACCTAAAGTTATATATTTGCTAAAGTTGATGTTGGATTTTTGCTGAATTTACACTATTTTTGCTTATTGCCAATTTAGTTTTAGTTCTTTTCATTTTTGCTTGCTATAAATTTTCTTACTTCGTGTATATATTTGTCTCTAACTCTTTCCTATTTACATTATAGAAAATATTTTTTTTGTTTCAATTAATCTCTTCCTTTTTATTTATTTATTTTTTTTGCAAAATTTATAATTTTTTAATGAAAACTTATTCATAATTAAAGTATGATATTGTAAATTTTTATTCTAAACTTTGAAACATAAACAATTATATTTAAAACATGAAAATTGAAGAAATCATGAAAATTGTAAATAAAAAATTAATAAATCTAAACTTCATAAAAAACTTATAAAATTATAAAATTAATGCCAAGAAAATTGTGAATAATGATAAGATATAATTTAAAAAATTAAAGCAATAAGAACACATATAAGAGTGTAAATAATAGGAAAAAATTGATAAATATAAATTTCATAAAAATGGATAAAATTAAAACCAAGAAAATTGCATACAATGGGAAGTCATAATTTTAAAAATTAAAGTCACGAGAATATAAAATGTAAATAATTGTATAAATTAATAAATCTAAACTTCATAAAAAATTTACAAAATTATAAAATTAAAACTAGGAAAATTGTATACAATTGAAGGACATATTTTTAAAAATTAAAGTAAAAAGAATATAATAATGTAAATGATGGGAATAATTAATAAATTAATGCTTGATTAAAAAATTATAAAATTACAAAATTAAAACCAAAATTTTTTTATACAACTAGAAGATATAATTTTAAAAATTAAGTAACGAGAGTATAATAATGCAAGTAAGGAAAAATATTAAATAACTAAAATTTTAACATAAATTAGGAAAATAAAATATTCATTAATAGAGATTTAGAGTAAACTTTGGTTAAAGTAATGAATAAGATGTAATTATTATGAATAAATATCATGCAAAATTTCATTTCAAAATTAATTTGTATGATTTGTTAATATTTATAAAGGAATTGGCCGTACATTAGGGACATCCACTAGTACAACCTTGGGGTTTAAACCTTATTGATGGTTGTAGAAAAGTTAGGAATGTTATCCAAAGAAAAAGGATGTGTAGAAATATTATTAAATGAGACAATATTTAAACACAAATACATTCCCATAACACAAAGTAGCCAAGGAGTTTAATATGGGTATCATGACTTTGAAGAAAAGGTGTAGACGATTGAGTATTCGAAGGTAGCAACATAATGGAGAAAATGAACAGTGACGATGATTGTCTTCATGGTGTCCTCAGCAATTCATCACTTTCATGTTAATTTTTAATAAAATGATGAATAAATCATAAAAAATATTAAAAGTTTATTTTCATATAATACTTAATTATTGTAATTATAAAATTACAATAATTTTAAATTTAATACCCTTACACTTTAATCTTAGACCCATTTATAGGCTAAATAGCCATATAGAATAATCAACCTTTGAATTATCCTATAAATTTAGATAACTTGGGATAGTTCTTTTAGTTATTGTTATCAACTTATCTACTTATTATTTCATATTATAAAAATTTTATGCATCTTTATTCTCTAAATGTATATTATATTGATATATAATTTACACACTTAAAGAACTATCAAGATATATTGTCGATATTTCTCCATTTAAGAAATGATAGCATGGATAAGTTGAAACAATATTTGCAAGAATATCTCAAATAGAATAAAGCCTTACCTTTTAGAGTTGAAGTGATAAGATGAATTCAAAACACATAATAAATATGCATGTAAGATTGAATCGTATAATAACTTGTCATGTTATTAACTAGCAATAATATGTCTATTGACAAAAACTAGATAACTTCGCAAAAATTGCTTATTTAATAAGTATTAGAATGGTGCTTTAGTATTTGTTGAGAGAGCAAAAAACTTTATCAATTTGAAAGGGTTGCTAAGATGTTCGTGTAATTAGTGCAGAAATATATTCCTTCAAAATTTAGACACCATATAGGCACACATATTAGACTATGGATTTGATCCATTTTTAAAAAAATTAAGTTCATTATGGTGAAACAATTATATCAACTATCAATTCTACATAAAGGGCACCTCTTGACGATACAAACAAGATGGTTAACATTATATATGACTTCATTAGCTCTCATGCGGTTATTAAATAGTTAAGAACAAAGATAAGGATAAAGGTGCCTTGGAGGGAACATATCTTATGGCCAAAGTTTAGATGAGATGTCCACTAAAGTTGAAATAGAATTGTAGCCTAATTACACAAACTTTAAATCATTGAACTTTCTAGTTAAATTTATGCATCTAAAAGTACTACATAAGTGGACTAATAAGTTGTTTAATTCTCTTTTGAAGTTATTAAAGGAAGCACTTCCTATAAAGGAAAGATTGTCCAAATCACATTACAATGTAAAGAAATGGCACAATAAATTAAGGTTAGGGTATGCATCAATCCATGTTTACAAGTACAACTATGCATTTTTTTGAAAAGAACATGCTAAAATGGAGAACTGTTTAATATGTGGGGGGAATCATTAGGTTGACAAAAACATAAAAAGGAAAAAAATGTCTCATAGAGTGCTAAAGCATTTTGCATTGGCTTGAAGGTTGAAAAAATTGTATAGATTGAGGTATATGGTGAAAGATATGAAGTGCCATCTTATAGGATGGTCATTCGACGACAGGGTCATAAGACATCCTATCGACAGAGAAGCTTGATAGGATTTGAATAAAAGCCATTCTAATTTCTCTATGGAATTAAGGAATGTTTGACTGGGTCCAAATGCAAATGAATTCAATCCTTTTAGTGATATAAGTTTATTTTATAACATATGACCAATAGTGATAATGAGTTACAATTTTCCACTATAGCCTTGTATGAAAAAGTCTTTGTATTGACTTTGTTAATCCCTGGACTACACTTTTTAAGAAAAGATATAAATTTCTTCCTAAAATTGCTAGTAGAAGAGTTAAAATAGTTATAAGAGACAAGAGTTGAAACTTAAGATATTACTAACAAAAGCATGTTTAAGTTGTGAGGGGCATTGTTATAGACTATTAATGATTTTCCAATATAAAGTAGTTTATTAGGGTGGAATAGACAAGGGTACAAAGCATACTTAACTTACAATGAAAATACTCCATTAATGTAAGTTAGAGGAAAAACAACATATGTTAGTCATCATTAATTTCTTCTAATGAGTCATAAGTTCTAATATAACAAATAATCTCATGGTAATAGTAAGATGAGACCACCTCTAAGGTAATTTACAAATGACATGATCATAGACTAATTAAGTAGATCGCGTTAGAGACTTCTTGGAAAGCACATGTAGTTTGGTGGAATGAAAGGAAAGAAAGATGTTGATAAAATTAACTAGAGTAAAAAGAGCATATTTTATTTCAAGCTTCCTTACTGGCACACAATGAAGTTAAGGCACATTAATGTCATGCATGTTCAAAAGAATTTATGTAACAATATTGTAAGCACATTGTTGGGCATAGAATACAAATAAAAAAAATATTGATCATGCAATATGTGAACTAATGTAAGATTAGAGCTACATTTATATAAGGAAAGGAATAAATTAATGAAATCATAGGCTAAATACACATTAAACAATGTTAACCAATGATGGTTCTATCAATTTATTAAAAATGTTAAGTTTCTTGAAAGGTTTGCTAGTAATTTAAGGAAGAAAGTGACTAAAAATGACATAAAAATTAAGAGGTTGAAATTGCATGATTATGATGTTATTATGCAATTATGCAATGATTATTAGCATTTGTAATTTAGATAATAATGCTAAGAGAACTACCTACATCGATTGTTGACAAAAGAGCCTAAAGCCTATGGGCTTAGTGGATATGTCCGCAAGCTTTTTGTGAATTGGACTTGTTAAAAAAAAGCTAACAAAAAAGCAAGCCTAAATAGGTTAAGTTAGCATGGACTAGATTCGTGTGAATTGCAGGTTTGCCTATAGGCTAACTACCTTTTTGAGGCAAAAAAGGGCTAGTCCATGAACTTGCAATGCAAACCAAACTACCCAAAATGGACCCACTTTAATTATAGGTCTTAGTAGACTAGGCTTAAATGGGCTCAATCCACACAAGCTTTGACTTGATTTAGTTCACTTGGCTTATTAAGCATCCTTAATTGTTGAGCTCTGTAATTACTTCAATCAAATGTGAGCAAGAACTTTGAATATTGTAGAAATTTATAAAAGACATTATTCTC
This sequence comes from Sindora glabra, assembly GCA_020226215.1. Lineage (NCBI taxonomy): Eukaryota > Viridiplantae > Streptophyta > Magnoliopsida > Fabales > Fabaceae > Sindora > Sindora glabra. The sequence continues at coordinate 14,547,483 of CM035229.1, read as the reverse complement.
ATTTTGTATAAGCTTGAAATGATATACTATTCGACATTCTTTAACATAATATAGCATTTGGTGAAGCATTTTCCTAAAGAAGCATTGCTAAAGGGACTTATTCATTTTTTATAGATGTATCCATACAAGAGATACATCAATAAGCTAAAGAACTATATCATGAATCATGCTCGACCAAAGAATTCCATTATTGAAGGCTATTTTGTATATGAAGCCTTGACATTTTATTCCATGTATCAATAATGGGTGGAAACTAAATTCAATCAACTCAAACAAAACTTGGATGTCATTTAAGTTGGAATATGAAGGTGATTGTTCATGCTCATATCTCAATGTTAACTCATTGCAAACAATTTTTTTGTTCAGTAGGAAAGATCAAGATTTTATAATATGGTATGTCCTAAATAATTACACTAAAATCGAGAAGTATCTTTTGTATGTCTTTCAGACTTGTTATTCATTTTTCCAACTTTTTCTCATTTAATGAATAAATTATACTTTGTAGTGAATGCATAAGGGAACTATGAGCAAAAGGTGGTTAAAACCTAGATTAACTCCAGAATATCAAGTTCTTTTCATGGTTTTACTTAAAGATAATGTCTTCTCATATTTGTATTCATAATTTTATCTAGATGAATCACCTACACAAGAATGAATCTCTAGAGGTGACCAATGAGCTATTCTTATTAGCTTCTAAACCAAATTTCATGGTTATGTCATGTTTGATATATACAGTCAATGGAGTTTGATTTGTAACTTCTTCTTAGGATCGTAGGCATAAGATACAAAACAATGGGATTTTTTTAATCTGAACAAATAAAAACACATTTTGTAATGTTTTAAAGGATATTGTTAAGTTAACCTATATCCATAATTACTCTATGATTCTATTTAAGTGTAAATGGTTTGAAACTAATCGTAGACAAAAGAAAATTGTCATTGATAAGAATATAACGAGCATCTCTATTAGTATTCAATGGTACAAAGATGATTTGCATACACTAGCCTTCTAGGTAAAAAAAGGTTTCACATCATTAACCTTCTCAATGGACCTAATTGGAGAGCCATTATTCATGTGATGTATTATAATATATGGGAGCTTCCAAATGATGATGTTAATGATCATAGGATATCAATATTAAAATATGCAAATTCTATAAACTTAAACCTCACAATTAACCTTAGACATTAGGATTTTACTGGATGTAAATAATGATCTTGAATTTGCTTCATTTTTTGCACATATTTGTGCTAACACAAAATATGTCGATAACTTCATATATGATGATGATATTTTAAAATATGAAATAATTAATGATTATATAGAGGAGCAGTAGTTAAAATTTGATGATGGTGTTAAAACTAATGAGGAAGAATATAGGCATCTTACTTCTAATGATAGTAATTTATATTAGGGTTTAAAAACTTCTACTTTTTAAAATGTAAACATTATGTAAAGACCAATTTTTAATATGTTATAATAAATATTATTTGTATCCAATCCTAATAGTTAGTTCTCTTATATGTCTTGTATGATGTTAAGGTTGGTGATACATTTAACATTGATGTATTGCATAAAATATTATTCATCTCATGTAATTATAATTATTCATAGCTATAGTTTTTATTATGCCTCATTATCATAGAGAGGAGAAAGGAGATAACTTACTATAGGGCCCCTATTGAGATATTTTCAATTATTATGAGTTAAGTAAAATTGCTTATATTGCATAACTCATTTAATTTGTTCCTATACATATAATTTATTTACTTGATAAATATTTTTAGAAGTTGCATCGGCTAAGCGGATGTGTAACAAAAATAAGAACATTGGCCTCAAGAAATTAGTATAAAAATGGTCATAAACAAATACCTATGCACTTTGATCAAACCTAGTAAGAGAGAACTAAGAATGGTTGCCATAATTGATAAGAGTGGAAGTGAGAATGCATTACAAGCTATTCCATAAGTTTTAGGTGGTAGTACATAAGAAGCAAAGGCACCTATTGTCAAGGCAGTCCATATAATTGTTAACTTACTTTGTTATTTAATTTACAACCTAAAATTATCATTATTTGGCTCATTTTTTTTCTCTTACATGTCTTTTAATGTAGGAATATTTTAAGTTTGGAAATGTCCCATAAGAAAAGCTACATTATGTCTATAATGACATCTAATGTTGTGTAGCTAATTGGTACAAAGATTGAAAATAAAAACTACATGATTATTTCTTAGTACATAGGGGGATAAGCTTACTCATGATCTTTCTAGTATGTTATGAGCAATTTGAATTGATATGCTAGTAGATCATTAGGCTCAAGCCTACAGGATGTTCGATACTCATAAGTATAGGGTAACAATGAATTAAATAATATAGGTTATAATTTTTTAATTTCAAGTTTATTTTTAGCTCTTTTAATGCTTATTATGTTTTGCTTTGAATTTGAAAGAGAGGTTTAAGAGAAATTTGTAGAGTAAAGTATAGAAAAGGTACAATGATCTACACTAATTAAAGTACAAAACAACGCATCAATACGCCAAGGTATGTTAAGTAAACATTTGTTAAATTTTATATAATCAATAATTTTGACTAATTTTTCTATATTTTTTCTTTTAAAATTGGCCTAGAGAAATAAGCAAACATATCCATTGCAACCATTGATAAAGAACCTTTCCTAGCGTCATACCAAACTATCAAGGGAGTGGGTATCTTTAGATGTCCAAGCCAATTATGTACATATTTTTATTCTTATTTGTCAATTTTAATTACTTGTGATAATTTTTTACTTATGCTATCATTTTATCTTTAAAAGATTATAAAAACTCAAACATAAGATTAGGCCATTCAACCGCAGTTGTAGTCTAGATCTGCATCTAGCTCATTGATAGCTAGCTTAACTTAGATTGATGAGCTTGTCATTGCCAATGAGATGTTGGGCATTCATTGAATACGTAAAAAAGGAATTAGTTGTATGCTTCGAGGGACACCCTAAGGTGACACCCCTAGCAATAGCTCATTGACTACATCTTATCCTCCATAACAACAACAAGATGCACTATACCCTGAGAAGGTGCAATAATACGTTATTCAGAATTAGCTGCACATGAACTATTATCAACAAAGGGTATAATAAATTAAGCCTTAACTCTAATGGGTGATCCAACATGTGCTATCATAGTTTAGGATTTGTACTCCTTCATTGCCTCTATTCCTTTTAGCTTACGACTTATGTCTCCCTTAACATAGCCTACCTAATTTTCCCCTTGACCACTTACACCTAGACTTTAGACCTAACAAGATAATGCCTAACATAGGGATGACTATGCAAATTAAGAGGACGTGTAGATTTTTTGTACTTAATTGTTTTCATTTGCAAATTACATTCTTCTGTACAAATATCATATGTTTTTTTATTGTTATATATCATTTGAGATTTCATTATATATATTTCTTTTTTTATTTATTTTAGTGTCAATATATAATTTTATTTTTAAATTTTTAATAATTATAATAAAAGGTGTAGGAATAATGCTTGCTGTTAATATTATTTAAAAATATGGAAGTAATTACTAAATGTACAAATTTTTACATTAAAAAAACTACAAATTATTTATAACAACAATAAATGTTGTTAATATAGACTTTTGAATTTTTGAAGTTAAAAAAAAAATTGTCTATATTGACGATAATTATTGTCGATATAAGTTGTGCCGTGTTAGAAATATATATAACGATGACAAAATATCATTAGTATATTGTTGATTGGTATAACATTGATGATACATAACACCTTTACAAGCATAAGGCATATACTATGATGACACTTGTTATCAATATTGGTCTAAATGGTATATAGGTATGACTTATTAATGACAACATGTTTCCAATGACAATATCAATGCTATAAACATATACCAATAAGTTTCTAACATATAGCAATGAGAATGTTGTCATTGTAGGCTTTGTTTCTTGTAGTGCAATACTTTGGTACCTCCATTTATTCTATTATCATCTATATTGGTTAATCCAACCTTTGCTATCTTCTTCATTCACCACCTTTTTGTTCACAAACCCACCAACCAAGGGTTGTATAGCTTTTAATCACTTTTTAACCATTAAAGGTGAAAATTTGTTCTCATTGAGCAAGTGTATTCATCACTTATTATTCTTTCATATTCAAATCATTCGATAACTTCATTTCTACTTAACATGTAGTTTCAAGGGTGTCATGGCAAGCCAACCGAATTCACATTTTTTTTAGTTTCAAAAACTAATTTTTAAAGTTTAAGTTTCTTACATCTTTATTTTTAGAATTAAAGCTTTTTCAACAAAAAAAAATAATAGTAAAATAAGTTACTTATTATTGTTAGGAAAAATATCTCCTTTTTAAACACATAAGGATCAAGCAATTAAATCAATTAGACTAGTGCAAAAACACAAAAATAATTTAACAAGGAAAATCATAAATGAGAAGAGATTCACTGTAATGAAAAGATTAATTACAAGATAATACATGAAGGCATTCCACCATAGCTTCATAACTACCTAGTGACTATCCATACATCTTTCCTAAGCCTCTTCTTAAATAATTTCATAAACACTCACATTATTATTATTCTTATACTTTAAATCCTTAGCTAACATAAATATGTATAGCCCAAAAATACCTTTTTTGATAAGGAATCTTGATCTTACTCTAATACAAATACCTAACTTAAATAAAAGGATAATTGATAATAGGAAACAATTACTGATAACAAGTAGAATTTGGTTAAAGTTGACACTTCATTATGCATGCATTTATATTTTAGTTTTTATTTTTAGATTTTAAATTATTAAAAATAAAGGTCATTATTTTTTAATTAATTATCATTTTAGAATATTATATGCAAAATTCAAGGTTCTTGGATCACTACAAGAGTAACTAAGCTAATCACATTCTCAAAATTTTGAAAACATGACACTTTTTAAATAATTGATAATGTTAAATTCATTTCATGTCTAATAAATTACATATAATTTATTTTTACATAAATGATACATCAAAAAGTCACTTTTCATCATTAGATGACTAAAAATGATAATCAAATATATATTCAAATTAAAATCACCTAAAAAATAAGTTAATTTGAGTACAAATGTTAATGTTTATGGATTTAAATTTGATTTATTATTAATATAAATCAACCTTACACTATAACCTATCCATGTGTTGCCATGTCAACAAAAAATTATGAAAATTACTTTACTAGTGTTAAAAATATTTAATTACTAGCAAGTCTTGAATTTATCAGTGGCTAGAAAGGAATATCGACACCTACACAAAGAAGTAAACAAACAATCGAATGCATATGGCGAGAGGGGCCTACCATGCACGCTCTAATGCCTAAGTTAGTACTTGCTTATAGCGTAGCAATTATGAGTAACTTATTGAGTTCAAGTAAGCACACCTTGGCTGTTTATAAGCTTAAATGAGTATGAGTTATATTAAATATGATGATTCTTCATAATTGCTAATTGTAGGTCATTAGGCATTAATCATTATATGATATAATAATAAGGATTTATTAGCCTTAATGAGCCATAATGAACCTTAATGGTTATTATGAACCTTTTATAAAGCTAATGGTAGATATCAAGCATGATTTTGGCTAAAAGATAAGCCTATGAGTCATTTTAACTATGTTGAATGGACATAAAGGCTAAGATTGTGCTTATTACATATGCATTAGACAAGATTGATTGATCATGGTTTGATCAGACATTTTAGTTATTGTCATTTGCCCTTCCTCACTCCAAAAGGTTATGATAAGTGCCTCATGTTTGAAACTTATAGTGGCTATAACTTAATATTGAGAAGGTTACTTAAGTTAAGATTATGCATAGCCTCTAAAGGCTAAAGCTTGAGCTTTTGTTTCATTAATGATGAAGATACCGCTTAGGCTTAATTTTAAACTCATGGCTTATTCTTTTAAGGTTTCTATTTATCCTTAAAATGGTAACTCTAAGTTTAGTTGACCAAACTAGGATGTTCAATCAGTCTAAATTGCCTAAAGCTTTTTTCTAGGACCCTACTATTTAAAAGTGTGTTGACATGATGGTGGATTTAAAGTTGATGTTTGCAAGTGTTTGTCTTTGACATATTAAAGTGATTTTAGCTACTAATGATTGTCATTAAGGTTTTAACCATGGTTAAAGGAATAAGTTCATGAGTAGGATGGTTGGATATTTGGAGAAATATGGACCATTTATTAGATGCTAAGTTGGGGTGGTGATAACTAACTAAACAATATCCAATCAAACATTTTGGTCATTGTCACTTGCCCCTCTCTTTTTTTTCATTCTTTAACTAGACAATATCTAGTCAAATATTTTGGTCATTGTCACTTCCCTCTCTTTTTTTTTTCATTCTTTCAGATAAATTAGTTTTTAACTAGTATTAAATACTTACATGCTTTAGCATTTATATGTTTATGGATATTGATATATATTTAGATATGACTAATTACCGTCAGGCCTCGATTCCATCATTCTTTTGGTTGTAAGGTGGAAATGTTTGTTCATGTTTCTTTTTTTTAACTAGTCTTTCCTAAGCCATTATATTTAAGATGGTTATTTAATGCAAAGTTATCTTAATCATTGTAAAAGATCGTATAGATCCTTCTCCTTTATTGCTCTTTGTCAATTTCAACCTTTTCATTCCTAGTTCATGTTCCATTTTTTTCCCTGGCCAAGAGAGTTTTTGCATTCTTCTTTTCTAACACTTGCTAACTATGTTTTTCTATTTACTTTCTTTTTTTTTCCTTTTACATTGATTATTATCCATTGTAGTTTTCCTTCTATTACTTTTTCATTGTTGGAACTTGGTAAGGAATTATAATGAACTATATATCTATTGTGTTTCCAAACTTTTGTCACTTTCTTCAAAGAAAATGCTTTATTTTCTACTGGCAATGACACATTGTCTGAAAACTTGCTTTTGTATGTGATAGTTCAGTTTTGGCCAAGATTTTTGTCTTCATTTCTTTCTTCACATTACCAATTATCTATTGGAGTCCATTATGGTTGTCAAATCAAATCCACCATTGACATTGTTGGTTACCTTTTTATTATGAAGATTACATGTTGTTTGTTTATAAGACTTATTCAAATTCCACTTCTTTCTTAACATTCAATCCTTTTTCTTCTTTGAAGGTTTCATTCAAATATTGGTGTCCTCTTTCTTCGTGCTATGATACTTCTAATTTCTCTTTAACTTTTTTAATATAGTTAAAATTACTCAAAGTTATTTTCCATCCTTCATTTAGCTATATCATGGCTAATCAATCAAAGAATGCTAATAAGGAAATTTTGACCTCTTATATGGTAGGTGGATTGAAAGATCTAGACTAGGTGAATATGGATAAAAAATCACTATTGCATCCAATTGTTGAACTAATTTGGAAGTCATAGTTGGTCTCTAAAAATGTTATTCAATCACTGAAGATATGGGATTAGCATTTCTTCTTGCCTAGGAAGAAAAAAAGGTGTGCATATATATATCTTCTTTTTTCATGTTTTATGGTAACATTATATAGTGGATTGAAATTTGTGCTCCTTTACCATCTTTTAATAGCATGTTAAGAAGTGCTTGAATGTTTGCCTAAGCTAGCTAACTTGGAATACCTAGTACTTGTTGGGTTGCTTCAAAACCCTCTGTGGTAAAATCAAACCTAAGTCTTGCAACTTACATGTCTTTTCCTGTTATTACACTTACTCCTATCAAAGGAACAAATCTGGGACCCATATTATGCAAAAATCTAATTAGATTCTCTTTGATTGTTTATATATCAGTATAACAGGTTAGAAAAATAACTTTCTTAAAGTTCAAATGGTTAATGGTGTGCAATCATGATAGATGCATAGCAAATGACAGTTATGTCCTACTAAATGGATTTAAGGTCAAGGTCATCCTTCTCTTCTCAAGCTTAGGGAGTTCAAAAAAGATGATCACGATACCATTATTCATCTTTTGTTATTGTTTATCTTTTATTGTGCACTCATAAAAATTTTTTAGATATTTGTAAAATTCATAGTACATATTTTTTTATTGCTCAAACACATTGCATTTTATCATATCTAATATTTATTATTTTGTCATAAGCTAGTGGTTAAGTGAAGGTGATTTTGATATTCCAAATTTCATTATAGATGTATCAAAGGTAGCTCTTAAAAGGTATTTTTAGAGAAAGAGAAAAGCTTAACTTCCGCTTTAGTCATTCATGTCCCAGATCCTAACCCAACTAAAGAAACTTTGATCAACATTGTAGCTCACTCATTAGCTCCTAAACCTAAAGTGCAAATGATAGGATGCACTTCCACTCTTACTGCCATAGAACTCAACACTTACACCTACTTATTTGATACTATACTTGGATTTTGTCCTTCTAATAGGAGTGTCAACTCTAATCAAAATAAGCATATAAATCCAATCACTAGAATTTAACTAATAATGTGGGTATTAAATAAATAAATTGATTCTCTTTTGTTAGAATCTTTGAAAGCAGTTTAGCACTGAGGAGATAGGAGATAGTGAGGGATAAGTGAGATGTTTAACATTGAAAGTTTCAAGATGATGCAAATCAAAGTCTCCCCTTAAGTTAACATCTATCAAAGCATATGGTAGAGAAGAATGGATTCGATGGCTTGGTTGCAAAGGCATCTCATGATTGAGTTAACTATAAAAAAAATTACTATTTGGGTGAGCATAGGGAAAAGCAAGTTCTTTGCTTTGTAACTATATAGATTGGTCATGCAATGGGTATGCTCTTGGAATCTATACCCTAAGTGGAGAAAAATAATGAATCTTCTGTTTAGACCTATCTAGAGACGACTAAAAGGGATTTGACCAATACCTACAAATCTTTGAAGGATAAAATTTTTAAGCTCATAGAGTTAAAAAAAAAAGGATATAGATTTAGTGGACAAGTTAAAAGAAGAAAAATGGTCTCATTCAACTACTGAATTTCTTTTGGATATGTATTGCAATAAGAAATGTGAATAGCAGAAAGAATTAAATGAGAAAAGTGAGGAGGCTTAAAAGTTAAGGAAGCACGTTGAAAAGCCTAATGCTAAGCTTTTAAATGCTCAAATGGATTGTTAGCTTCTTTTTCATTTAGGTTTTGAAGAGGCTATTATGCAAATTTAGCACTTCAATGTTGTTGTCTCACTTGACTTGACAAAGATTGATAAGGACTCTACTCCAGAAGGCTTGCTAAAAAAAGGAATGCCTTTTGATTTTTTGTACTTTTAATGAATATTTTGCTAAATATTTCTAGATTTCATTCAGATAATTGTGTAATCTTTATTAGATATAAACTTGTGGTTTTTTTTCTTGATAATTATTATTTTTTGGTAACCTCCAACAAGTTATCTTCATACTGTTTTGCATGATTTCAAAATTTCAATTAACTAGATGTTCTCACCTTTATCATTTGGATATGTTGGTTGACTTCTCTATGGTCAATTGATATTTGGCACTATGGTTCTTAGTTTTTGTTATTTTTTGGTAAACTCTAGTAGGTTATCTCCATTCTAATTTATTCATTTTTTTAAGTGTGTTGCTAACCAAAAGTTGTTGCTTTATGTTGGCCCCTTCATTGCTTTTATATATCTAATAGCTTCTAAGTAGTTGGTTGGCATTTGCTCTACTATTGATTTCTTGCAACTACCTTTTAGGTAAGTTTAAAGTCGCTCAAGCAATTCCTATTTTATATAGCTTTCCTGCTATCACTTGGAATGTCAAGGGAGTTTGCTTGTTTTAAGTATTGTGAGGGGCCACCTAGGACCGTTAAAATTTTGTTAAAGGAGTTTGTTCTACTCTTATTCTGGTTGTCAAGAAAGTTTTCCTAGGCTAAGCATCACAGGCGTCCTCCCGCACCATGTTGAGGTAGTTTGTTTGAACTTTGTTGAGGGAATTTATTCTACTCTCATTCAGGGTGTCAAGGAAGTTTTTCTAACTTGAGCACTGTAGGAGTTCACTTAGACCAAGTTGAGGGAGTCTACTCAGGATTTTTAAGTACCAAGGAGGTCTATTTAGATTTTAATGCTAAGAAAGTTGAAGTTTTGCTCCTCAAGGGAGTTTACTTAGGCTTTATAAGTATCGAAGGGATCTGCTTGGGCTTTAATACTAAGGTAGTTGAAGTTTTGCTTCTTAAGGGAATCTACTCAAGCTTTTTAAGTATTAAAAGGGACTACTCAGGTTCTCATGCCAAAGGGATTTGCTTAAGATTTAGTATTAAGTGAACTTTTCTCCTTAAGTCTTAGGGGGTCTACTCAAGCTTTTATAGCAATGGATCAAGTCGTAGGTTTTAATATACTAAAATTTACTTCGCTTCAACATAGTGTCGTGAAAGCTATAGACTTTGAAGTTTAAGTTAGTAATTATTCAAGTGAATCATAAACTGAAGTATATCTTAAAGTAAAAGATGTTACCTATTGTGTGAGCTCTTTGTCCTTCCTCATTAAACTTCTACAAGGTATTATGTATCAAACTGGAAGAACTATCAATTTTAGGAAGCCTTGAACTTTTTATGGGCCAATAATTGATCTTCTAAGCTTTCTAGGCTATTTAGCTCATGTGATGACCGACGATTCTTTATCTTTGTCATTCTATATTTTCTTGCATAAGGTGCTCCCACAATGAGTGATGGACTTTGTGTATATTTGTTCCTCGCATAAAAAGAATAACAATTAATTAGTATGTGAAATGTTTACAATTGTCTTCAAATTTTAACATTCAAGAGTTTTTAGAACTATGCATGTGATGTAACTATGACAAAAAGAGAATAAGTGTGCCATGTAAGAAATGGGTTCATATATCATAGTTGTAGCCTGTTAACGTTAGTCAGAGGTGCGTCACGAATCAACAAAAATGGATAGGCTTTTAAGTATCATGCCAAGCAAGGAATAATTTGGCATGTAAGCATTAAACATGATTACATAACCAATCAAGCTTATACCATCTTCATAAGGTTGTGGGCCGTCCCTTGTATGTCTTGTTATGCAGAGGACGTGCTAACAAGTTTGGACTCTTCTTCATTTAAAATGGATAACGGCGTATATGCACGACGTGTAGGACTTAAATCAAGGCATGTCATACAAGCATGCATCAGTGTGTAGGTTTGGCTAATGGCACAAATATTCCGCCACCAATCATAAGTATGAAATCATAGATAAAGCTGAAATATTTGACTTTTCAACCACTCTCGTAATACAACTAGACGTGTTACTCCCTAAGTCAATGGCTGCTTGGTTTTATGGATGAAAGTGTACTCTTATGAGAGGGAGTCACTCATAAATGGGTGTTGTATACCCTGGTGTAAGCAGTGAACAATATAGCAGATTTTACTTATGAAAAGATTTGATCTGAGTTGACATTTAAAAGAAAAAAAAAAAGAAGAAGAAAAAGTTCATGTGTTACGTAGACCATCACAACCATTGATCTTGGATGCTTTACGAGGACTAAAGGATGGTATAACATATAATACTTGGTCTTCGTGTTCCTTTTCAATGAAAATTAGCTAAAATTGAGGTGTTCACCTTAGGGGGGTGTTGTTTACACTATATGTTGGAAATCTGAATTTCCCAAGTGATGTTGTCATGTTTTACTGTGTTCTTGTTAGTATCTCAACTAAAAACCTCATGTATATGCTATTACGGAAGTATGAATAATGCCAACGAACTAAGGCATCATTCCTATAATGAAAATATTAAACTCGAATTTTGCAAAGAGCTCTAGGATGTGGTATAATCCTACTTAGAATGATGCCTGTCAACGGGGGAAAATGGGGTCCTTGCTGTTGTTTAGCTAAGGGTTTTGCCTTCTTCGACTTTATATTCAAAAGCGTGTGAGGTCTGCTTCTCTTGCTAATGAAGAGGGTGCTAACTATATTATCCTACTATCAACACACTCCAGACACTTCACTAACTTGGATTTACACTAACTAGTGTTTTCTGCTAATCATATTCTAAATGCATTTTCTATCCAAGCCAATGTCAAAACATGTTCAAGGCCAATGAAGACAAACAAAAATAATTCCCACCTAAAGTTTAAGGTTAAAAGGGGGGGGGGGTGGGGAGGGGGAATAATAATGGCGAATTTTAGAGTACTGGCTTTTATGTACGTTGCTTGTAACTTAGTATTAATAGATATACTTTCTAACCCATAAATGGATGAGTTCTATGGACTAAAACAGATGCTAACCTCTTAGCATCAATTTAACAATGACTGATACTGTACTTACCACAACAGCGTGTTTTTTACCATAAATATGATCAACACTCTAATTAGGCATTTTAACAAACGCCTTGGCTATTATGGTGTGGCTATTATGGCGTTATGCAATAGAGATTTTCGTTTATGCTTAGCTGCGAATGAGCATATTACCAACACAAATGCTAATGCAGTTGCAATAATAGATTTGATAGGAGACTACACATAATTACTTTGGATATAAGATTTAAGAAAATGTACCTTCAAGAATCTGGCATGATTATGAAGATGATCCTTTGTAAATCTTCCTTGGTAGTTGAAGAGATTCTTGGTATAGTGGATGTTTGTTGCTTCAGAGTTGCCGCGACCCCGTACTTTTTCAATCGAAAGTATGCGTCTGAGTCATCGCAATCAATTGGAGCCTTTCTCGATAACGCGAAAACTAGTTCTTGGATGCATCTAGTGACACAGGAATGCTTGATCGAGGTTATCTTGCTCTGCTTCTAGTGGTTTCTTGTTGGCTTTCAATGATGAGATTGGGATGAACCCTTTGGATTCGAGTTCGAATGGTTACTAGGTTGTGAAACCTATATCTCTTGCAATTTGTAAGAATGTGAAGTAGGGACAAAATGTTCACTCTGTTCCCGGTTCGCCCATGCCGGAAACTCTATCCTATGGCGATCTCATTTAATCAAAAGCTTGACGATGGTGCATTCTGGTGTTTTCTCTTCCAACTATCATCATTGAGTAATTCTTCGAGGTTAAATTCTAGAGATCCTTGAGCTTTTCTCTCTTCCGTGGTTTTTATCAAGGGTCTTGATATGATTTTCTCCTTATTCACTTTTGCGAACAAAGTTGCTGAGATCTCATGCACGCTATTTTGGATAAGCAATCGTTACCCCTTGGTCATCTTTTGGCGGTCATCGTAACCATCTAGAAGGCGAAGGTCCAATCTCGAGGAGCGTCACACCAATCTACAAAGCCTTACTGCGCATTGAGCCACCACCACGATTGAAAAGCATTACAATTTACGACAGGCGTTAAATGCCAGCATTCGGGATTTCACAGCGACGAGGCTTCCGTGCTCCATCCGTTTTTGAATTCGTCACCTACATTTGTGGTTGATTTTTCCTCTGCCTTTGATACAGAAATTGCACTAGTTACCGCCATTGTGATCTCATTAGAGGGGAGTGCAGATATTCCTCTTTTTGAATTATTAATGAAATTTCAAGCCTATCAACACCGTTGTTGGCTATCTGCGAAGAATAAGATGGAGATACCCGTGCCCATCTTTCGAACCTTTCCCATAAAAAATGGGGGAAATGGATTTTCCCAGCAAACAGCAGTGTGATTCTTTTCTGTTAACATGAGACGATGGTCAATAAAAAGGAAGGGTTATTTTTACTGTGGACTGTAACTGAATAAACGAGGGTGTCAAATGACAACTCTTAATTTATTGATGGCCAGAGAGGATGATCGATTAGTTGGGATACCTACACAAGGAGGGAAGTAAAGAAACAGTTAGATCCACCTGCAGTATATACTCCAATGCGTAAATCAATACTTATTTAGTAGCATAATAATTAAGAGTAACTTATTAAGTTTAAATGTATTTGACTTGACTGTTTATAGGCTCAAATAGGTATGAGTTATACTAAGGATGATAAACCTTTATAATTGATGATTACGGATCATTAGACATAAATCATAATGTGATATAATTACGGAGATTTATGAACCTTAATAAGGTATGATGAATTTTAATAGTTACTATGAGCCTTTTATAAATCTAAAAATAAATATGAAGTATTATTTTGATTGGAGGATAAGTTTATGAGTCATTGCTGATTAGGCTAGATAGATATAAATGTCGAGATTACACTTGTCTATGTGTGCATCATGCTAAATTGATTGATCATAATCCAATTGAACATTTTGGTTGTTATCAATTACTATTTTTTTATTTTTTAATGATGTGTCTTATTTTTATTTATTTATAATATAAAATATTTTATACTGATAATAAAATAAATTTAAAATTAATGTTTATCTTCATTGAATTCTGATTAAAATAAGAAAAATTCCAAGATTTTGGTTTAATCATAAAAGTATTATATAAAATTGATTATTAAAAAATTTTGAAAATGCAACCAAATATTTTTGAAAGATCCCAAAACTATTGAACCTATAATTATTAAGGTTGTTTACCATACTAAACAAGAGTCAAGTTTACAATTCTTGTGAAATGCTAAATTTCACTTATCTCTTTTCAAAATTGAAATTGTCTAAGAGGATATTTGTACATAAAATGTTTGCGATGATTTTGTAACATTTTTATAAAAATTATAATTTTGTGAAGACATTATTTACAATAATTATTGAAGAGAATTAAGTTTCTAGTGACAAAAAAGTTGCATAACAATTCTTCCTTTCTATATAAGATTTTTTATTTTTACAAAAAAGTTATAATCTATGTTATAAAAAATTATGAAAATATGAAAAATCTCATATAAGCTATAAAAACACATGTATATTGTTTCAAATTTCTAAAGTACTTGATAACTATTCAATATTAAGCCAAATGGGCGTACTCAGAAGAGACAATCATGGTTGGTCCACATTGAAACAGGCCGACTAGTTAGCCTATTCTTAAGAATGTTTGACTTGTATCCTAGACAATATATTGATACGTTATCAGTATGTTGATCAATCAATCATTACACATACTATTTAGCTATAATGAACTAACATGAGTTAACATCTTGCAGATTCTAGAACGATCTCTTTATACCAAATGACCATTTTACTCCCATGTAAAGTGACCAATCTATCCTCCGGATGACTACTATATAAAGCACTAAGTATGCTTTCTTAACTCTCTAATTATATTTTTACACTACTTCTATAGACTATTCTTTCTAATCCTTTCTAATGTTGAGCATTAAAGGTTGATCGTGGTGCACACCACCACTGAGGACTTGTTGTAGGTCCACCTCTCGAAAACCATTTCACTAGTGTTTCGTGGCTCACTTTCAACTTCTATATCATTCGGTAAACTCTGAATATCATTAGCATCGTATGTGGTTCTTATCCACTTTTCATCTTTTTTTTTCCCATCATTTTTTGATTGATCAATAGGATTACTTTGAATCTTGGAAGATTTTTTATCATTCTCCTAGGAAAACTAATCATCACTTTCTTGAAAAATGTATAAACCATCTTTGTTGTTTCTTCCTTTTCAATATCATTCTTATTGGTGAAATTAATAAATCTTGAAGGATCATCAGTCATTTTCCCAAGAAATCCATTTTCACTTTCTTGGAGAATGTATTGGTCTCTCAACCATTTCCTAAAATAATTGTTAGTTACTTATAATGACTTTCTTAAGAAAATATTTGTTTCTAATTAACTTTTTGAAAAATATATCTCATGCAACTATACATTTGATCCTTAAAAAATAATTCTACTATTGCATATGATTGGTCTTATTATAAGATTTATATTATCTTCAGGATTTTTCATGAAGAAAGTGATCTATTGCTTGGAATCTTTTCTATCTCTTTCTTAAGAAAACCAATTGATGTTCTATTTTCCAAAAATTTTAACTAATTCAAGAAAGTGATATTTTAAAACTTTTCCAACAAAATTACAAAGAACCAAATCTATTTGTTTCTTAGAAAAACACATAAAAAAAGGGAAGGAGTAAACATCCTTACATGATTGGTTCTTGTTATATTAACATTAGTCATTTTCTTTAAAGGATTAAGTTAATCTCATTTTAAAATGAGTTGTATCTCGAGTGTTCATTTTATAAGCAACTGCACACTATTTATTCCATAACAACACATTAACAATCTTTCACAAGGTGCATACCATAACCTGTATCTAAGAGAACATACTCAGAATATTGAGCAAGAAATGCTGAAAGGAGAAAACCAACACCTCCAAGATTAGTTGGAGCTTATAAAGTAAGAGCTTTAGAGAAATATTGATCAACAGTGATTGCTACATGCAAGGCTCACTCAGTTTGAGCAAGAGAAGTAAAATCACAATCATATTCCTTATTTTGAAAATAGGCAACAATACAATGAAAGGTCATAGGTTAACAATGAAGAAAAAGTTGAAAACTCCTGATATGAATATAACAGGTGTAAAGATGACTTTTCTAGAGATAATCACTATTACAACTGCTTTATGGATAACTATAATGACTAATGGACCTATGATTAACCAATCGATAGATCCAATTATCATGGGTAAGATGTGTTAGGTTTTACATGTGTCATATAACATAGTGAAAAAAATAGTTTTTCAAAATTATATGTATTTGAAACCTTCTTAGAATCAATTCATAGGGACATAGATCAATATCACAAAGATTACCTTTTGGTGTGTAAACCATGAGTTATAAGTACAGTCAAGCGATCATGCCTCTATAGTATCCACACAAAGTGAATGATGACCTCTCAACCTCCCATAAATCTTCTAGGAGATGTCTCTCTCACAAGGGATTAAGGTTTTAGTCATTTTTTGGTGCAATTTTTTAGTGGCAGCTTATTATTATTCCTAAAAAGTGATGCCTTGATGCTTTTTTATAGAACTTATATATGTCACTTTCCTAGTCCAACTAGGAAACTACCTCCCCCTTTTAATTTAACCTAAAAACCCAAACCTTATCCTTATCATTATGAGAGTGAGGACAGATAGGGTTTATCCGTTAGTTATCTAATATTACCTTAATATTAATAATTAAATATTATTAGATAATAACATTATCCTATAATATAATTATCTAATATAAAATGGTATAATTATCTAATATTATTTTAATATCAAATAATATCATATAATATACCATATATTATGTGAATATATATACTATTACTTTGATAATATATATATATACATTAAATAACAAGTCTAATTAATAGGATTTTAATTTAACTAAAATCTAATTAATTATTATCTTATTCTTACTCCTTTGTGTGACCTTGTAGATTCCTATTATGTTAGTAATGACCTACCAGTAGACCATATATGGTGAGTAATATCTAGAAATACATCACTGCCACCTAAGTAGTAAAAACATCTATGATTCAACATCCGCCTAATGTGTGAATAATACTTTGTAATATAATTTTTTTATAACGATATCTAAATCGAACTAGAGGCATGAAGTGTGTTATTCTCGTTAATGTTAGATCTACATTTCTTGATACTGAGTATACTAACTTAAATAAATGATCAATATTACATATTGATCCATTTAAGCACACTCATGCATTTCTTAATTTTACTCAATCAAAAGGCTTAAGGATATCACTCCTTTTATATAGGAAGAGCAAAATTTCATCTACATTGCTCATATCCCTTTACATAATTTGTGACATACCCGATCAACACCCTACACATCATCCAGGTTAAGGGTGACATAAGACTGCATTAAAGTATGTAATTCCTCATGTAAGGAGTTGTAGTGACTTCAAATTAAAGGACTATTTGTACTATAGTCACATTAGAATAGCTAATGACATTTGTCAATCCATATAGTATTCTTATAGTAGGTCAGCCCGTACATCTATTCACTAATAATGTACTAATGTATTGACTTGATATCACATATCCATGATTCACAATCATTACTTCTCATATATGCTAATTTTGATGTATATTGTTATCCCTTTCACAATAATACTCGATCAAAGACGTTTTAGAAATAGTAAAACTATTCTAAGGATAATTATTATATTAAGTTATAAATTGCACAAAAATGAAATAAAATATAGTAATTGCATTGCTTAAAATAAAATATAATATATAGTGCATTATTACAATTATCTTATGATTAACTCTTAGATCACACACACTAACAAGATGACTAGAAATATTACTAAAGAAACCATAACTAAGAAAATAATAACATAAATAATGAATGCCAGCCTTTTATCCCTATTATAATGCAAGTCTTAGTGTTACACAATTTTAGCCACCTTCCAATCAAGAGTCCTATTATAGGACAACTAACCTACAA
The DNA here is from genome assembly GCA_020226215.1 of Sindora glabra. Taxonomy (NCBI): domain Eukaryota; kingdom Viridiplantae; phylum Streptophyta; class Magnoliopsida; order Fabales; family Fabaceae; genus Sindora; species Sindora glabra. Next base: position 14,529,198 of record CM035229.1, on the reverse strand, counting down.
GAGCATGTTAAAGCTTTTAGATCAGCCATGTTACTTTCAAGTACTCTTGATGCAATCATGTGTCACACTTTTTCCACCACTTTAAAGAAAATCAGTCTCCATTGGTTTATCAATCTAAAGCTAAAAATAGTAGCTAATTTTATACACTTAACTAATTGGTTCCTAAATCATTTTGCAATATTTCAAGCCTTAAAAAAGACCATAACTTCTTTTATGAACATTTTCCAAGGGTAAAATGAATTTTCAAAGGTTTTCCTTAAGTAATTTAACCAAACCTATCTAAAAACAAAAGATCTAAAAGAAAAGGTTGCCATACATGCCTTGTTAGTAAGTCTTCAAAGTAAAGATTTCTCTAAATCTCTAACTAAGAAACTAACTAAAAACTTTGCTAAGTTATTTAAAAAGTTAACCAAATCTATTGTTATGGAAGAGCTTGAAATGAACAAAAGGAAAAATAAGGGTTATTTTAAGAAATCCCTAAAAAAGGAGGAAAGTAGATTGCCAAAACCTCAATTTAATCGATTCAATCCTCTAAATACTACTTTGAAAATGATAATGGATAATGTGAAAGCTATAAAATTGATGGATAATAAACCAATGAAAAAGTTATATTCTAAGCAATCTTCTCTTCTAGGAGTTGCCACTTATTGCAAGTATCATAAATATTGCTCTTTTAATACCAAAGATTATGTTACCTTAAAGAATGAAATTGAAAAACTAATCCAAAAAGGGCACTTAAAGTAGTGTGTTAAAAATGATCACTTCAAAAGTGATCAAAATAGACGAAATAATGATAAGCAAAACAATTAGAATGATAAAAAAAAACATAACTAATCACTTTTCCTAACAAATTCCACCTTAAAGAGATAGGCAAACAAAGGCAAGGAGATTAAATAGGCACAAGAACCCTTTGGTGTTATTGACATCATTGTAGGTGGGTTTATTTGAAGTGGAGTGTAAAAAATACCCAAAAATGCCTTATGCAATAGGTCATTAATGTTGAGTCCAAAAAATTGAAACTCTCCAATTCTATACTATTCACTATTTTTTATAAGGATTACTTGCCCAACTTTGATAAAGATCATAATGACCTTATGGTTATTAGGTTCATGGTTCATAATTATGCAGTAAAGCGAATACAAGTTGATCAAGGTAGCTTAACCAATATTCTGTACTTAGGCACTTTAAGATGCCTTCATCTTCCTCCATGTGACATGACCCTTATCATGGGAATTTAATTAACTACTTCAAAAAGTAAATGCCTATAAAAGGTTTAATAATACTAAAGGTAACTCTCAAAAAATGGCCTACTCTGACTGATATAATGGCAAACTTCCTAATGGTTAATGCACCCACAATTGCTTCTAATGTAATTCATGGAAAGACCTCCCTAAACTAGGAAAAATCAAATTTATCAACCCTCTATTAATGAAGTTTCCAACTAGTAGATGCTATACAATCAACTTAAACAAGGAAGAGACTTTTGATACTAAAAATGAAAAGAAACAAGAGATACAACCTTAAAAGAACGTGAAGTGCAAGTTGATAGCAATCGATTCCTTTAATTCTTATGAAGATAAAAAATAAAAAAAATCATTAACTAGAGTCAAAGGTTAGAGAGATAAAGATCTTCAATCTAAAAGATAATAGAATAGTAAAAATAGGAAAGAACTGTCCTAAGGACTATAAAGAAAAATTGATTGACCTTTTAAAAGAAAACATAGAAGTCTTCGCATGGACTACTACTGACATGCCTAAGATAAACCTAAAGGTCGCATGCCATAAGGTAGCCATCAATCCATCCATAAAAACAATTTAATAGAAAAAGAGGAAATATGGTCCTAACCAACTAAAGGCAATTAAAGTTAAAACTGCTTCAAGCAAATTTTATCAAGGAAGTTTGCCATACCATTTGGCAATTAAATGTGGTTATAGTAAAATAGGCTAATGGCTCTTGGACGATATACGTTAATTTACTGACTTAAATAGAACTTATCTTAAAGATTCATATCCTTCTCCTAATATTGATCATCTAGTCAACGGATCTTCCAAATTTGTAATATTAAGCCTTTGTGATGCCTTTTTAAGTTATAATTAAATTTTCATATGGCCAAAAGATTAGAATAAGATCATTTTCATTACAAATGAAAAGATATACTATAATAAGGTCATGTCATTTAGTTTAAAGAATGCTAAAGCAACATATTAATGCATGATGAATAAAGTTTTCAAAAAATAGATTGTTGTAATATAGAAGTTTATGTGAATGATATGTTAATCAGATCAAATGATCACTTGTCACATCTAGAAGACCATAAAGAAATCTTTAAAGTGACGAAAAGTTAAAACATGAGAATTAACCTTAGCAAATTAACATTTAAGATCATAATTGGTAAATTCTTAACTTTTATGCTAATAAAAAAAGTATAGAGGTCAATCCAACAAAATGCTAAGTAGTCTTAGACATGAAGAGTCCTACTAACATAAAAAAGGTCTAATAGTTAAATGGTCAAATTGCAACTCTCACTAGATTTATGTTAAGGTGTTCTTTTAAACTTTAGTTGGAGTGTATTAATTATTCACAAATTTTTCATTAAAACATGGCACTTAACCAATCATAATCTAGGTTGGCTAATAGATACCTACCATTTTACAAAATCCTAAAAAAGTCTAAAAAATTCAAATAAGATAAAGCCTACAAAGATACCTTTGTTGATTTGAAAAAATTTCTTACCAATCCATCATTACTCTCAAAACATGATCCAGGTGAAGAATTATTCCTATATTTGGCCATAACTAAAGAAGCTATAAGTGTTGTAGTGGAAAAATGTAAAAGGTGATAAAAAAGTGATCTGCTTTATGAGTAAATCGCTACATGATGTTAACTCAAATATTAAAAAATTGAAAAGTTAGCATTTGCCTTGATAATGGCTTCCAGAAAGCTAAAGCTTTATTTCCAATCTCACCAATAGGGGTCAAAATCAATCAATCGATCAAACAGGTCTTACATAAGCCTGATATATATAGTTTATTGATAGCATGATCTATAGAACTCACAAAATATGGCCTAATCTTTGAACTAAGAAAAGTAATAAAGGCTCAAGTCTTAGCAAACTTTGTAGCTAAGATAACTAGGCCTAAAAAAGTAATAAAGGTGCAAAATTGACTGCTTTCATTTTTTTGGACACTATATACCGAGGGGTCTTCCAATAAGAGTGATAGTGGTGCAAGAATAATCCTTAAAGGCCAAATGAACTAACCATTGAATATATCCTCCAATTTAGTTTCAAGACCACCAAAAAATAAACTAAGTATGAAGCCTTGATCATAGGGTTAAAGCTAGCTAATGAAATAGGTGCAAAAGTAATAAAGTCAAAAAATGACTCTTAATTGATGATTGGGAAGCTTAATAGGACATATGAGACCAAGGCCCTTTGCTTAATCAAATATACAAAAAAGGTAAAAAAAAATTGAATCCATATTTGATCCCTTTAAAATCCAGCAAATCTCAAAGGTAGAAAACCATAGGGCAAATACTTTGTCAAAACTAGTTAGTGCAAAAGCACTAATTAGCTCTTTAGGAAATGGTCATTAAACCTACCATTAAAGATAAAGAGCTTACCTATGTAGACCAGTTGTCTTCCTAGATAGATCTTATTGTAAAATTCCTTGAAAAAGTTGAACTTTCTACTAATTAGCAAGAAGTCAAAAAGTTAGAAAAGAGATCTACACCATTTTACATAGAGAATGGTTAATTATATAAAAGAGTATTCACTTTCCCCACTCTAAGTTACATCTATATCAAAGAAGCTAACTATGTTCTTAGAGAAATACATGAAGGGATGTATGATAATCATGTGGCAGGATCAATACTGGCCCAAAAAGCTATACGTTTTGGTTATTATTGGTTGATAATGAGAAATAATGCCTTAAATTTGGTCAAAAAATGTGAAAAATGTTAAAAGCAGTCTAATGTACCTAGAGCATTAACTTCAAGTAAAAAATCAATCATTTCTCCTTAATTGTTCACTCAATAAGGAGTAGACTTCTTAGGACCATCCTCTATAGCCACTAAGCTATTTAAATTTCTAATTATAACAATAGATCATTTTACAAAGTGTATTAAGGTTGAACCCTTGGCCATTATAATTGCTAATAATAGTAAAAAAATCATATAGAAATATATTAATTACAAATTTATCATTCATAAAGTGATCATAAGTGATAATAAGGCTTAACTCATTAACAAGACCTTTAAGAAGTTTTATGAAAACTTGAAGATTACTCAAAAGTTCTTATTTATTAATCATCCCTAATTGAATGGCCAAGTAGAATTAGCTATTAAAATCATTATAAAAAGGACTTAAAAAAAGTTACAAGGTTAGTGAAAAAGCTCTTAAGTGTGCTATGATCATACAAGATAACACCTTAATCATCAACTAAGGAGACCTCGTTCCATTTAACATATGGTTATGAATCCTTTATACCTATTAAGATAGGTGAACCTAGCTAAAGAACCGATCGATTTGATGATAAGGAAAGTGAAAAGCTCTTAAGGGAAAGGCTTGATATGTTTGAAGAAGATAAAAAAATGGCCTCTATAAGATCATATGCTTAAAATAGAATATATCTAGATACCATAATAAAAAGGTTAGACCAAAAGGCTTTATAGTAAAAACTTTAGTTTTGAAAAAAGTTAATGGACCTAGAAAAAAGCCCAAAGATAGGAAACTAGCAGCCAATTGAGAAAGACCCTACAAAGTGGTAAAAGATATTGATAACAGAGCTTACTAAATAGAAACATTGGAAGGAAAAATATTACACATGACTTAGAACATTACCTATGTTAAGGAGTATCATGTTAATCTTTTAGAGTAGAGACTTGTAATAAATTTGGTCCCCTAAATTGGAAGAATAAAAAGAATTGTTCAAATATTAAGTCTTATATCTAAGCAAAAATTCCTTACCAATAGGTAAGCACCTACCAAATGGTGGTCCACAATGTCCTATTCATAACAAGCAAAAGCCTATCGATCAATAGGCATCCACCAAAACATGATTAACAATGTCTTATAATAGGCAAAAGCCCTATTGATCAATAAGCACATACCAAATAGTGGTTAACAAAGTCCTATTCACAACAGGTAAAAGCCTTACCAATTAATAGGCACCCACTAAATGATGGTTAACAAATTCCTATTCACTATAAGTAAAATCCTTGCAAATCAATAAGCATTTATTCACGAAATAGTGGTTAAAACTAAATGCTCTATCAAATGGTAGGCAAAAGAAACATCATTCAAAGGAATCAATCATGACTAGCAAATGACATCTCATAACAAAGAGATTGCATTGTTATTTGGGCAATCAAATCTTAACAAAATATTCAAACAATTTGGATTTTTTTTAATCAATGATGAGTAAGTTTGTTATTTATATGGCCAATTGGTTAAACTATTTACTCTTTATCAATATTATTAATATTTTTTAATCAATATTAAAGTAAGACTTGGAAAATAAAAGTACACAACACTTTCTATTTATGAAATTATATGTATATATTCACCATTTATTAATAAATAATTACAAAATATGGCCCATGGATTGGCTAATGAAAAAGAATATCCATTAAAAGTTTGATCATATTTTTCTTTTCAATAATTACATTTCTAAAGTTATATAAAAATTTTGTGCTAAATTCTAAGAAGTAAAAGGGTTATATTGAGCATTCTAATTATAGGCACTTGGAGGGCTTTGACTACTTAGAGGATTAATATTAATTATTGTTCCCTATGTGATCACTTCTAATGTCAACTAATTAGTCATGTTAACAACTTGACCAATCTCAACTTTGGTGGTCACATTAGGAATATGACTGACCTATTTGTCTTTGGCATAGTCATTTGTTTTCTTCTCATCTTCAGTATCTACTCCATCCTCTTAACATCTTTGACTACTTGTTTAACAATCTTCAACTTGTTCATATATAAGAAATTGACAAAAGGAAAAAAGGCTCTAGCCTAGCTTTCAACAAAGTTCTATCCATGGATAAATGCATCTACTACAAGCTCCTTAAACTGTTCATCTTCTTTGATCACTTTATCTTAAGATTTGGCTAATTCTTCAACCTTAATTTTCAAATTCTCTCTCTTTATTTAGCTTCAAACTCTCCCTCTAGAACAGCTAATTCTTTATTAAACTTATTAGCTTTATCCTTTTTCAACTTCAAAGATTCCATAACTTTCCAAACCGATTGCTCAAGCTCACTATTTTCTTATCAATATTATTAATATAATTCTATCTCTTGTTGATCAAGTAATCTTTGTAGTCAATCTAGCTTTGAAGTTAAGTGATTTCTTTCTCAAAAGTATTGTCTTTAATATTCAATTCCTCTAAAACTTTAATAGATTAGCTATCTCTTTTCTCATCTACTCAAATCCTTCCTTGTGTCTATAATAAAAGTTCCCATACTAAACTATCCTCTCATAAGTGATTAAATCCTGAGCATCCTGCCTATATCATTAGCTAATTCTCTAAGAAAAAAACTCTGCTAGGTCATTCTTTCTTGCATTTCCCCTCATATATCCCTTATATTTAGGAAATAGTAGCTAACTAACCTTAAAGGAACATAGTTAAGACTATCCATATAAAGGTTATTGATTAATTGACCAAGGGAAGATAGATGAATCTTTTTGCAATCTATTCTTAGGAACCCAATACCACCCACTTGAAAGATTAAATTGATCGATCATTTTTATAGCACCACAGATACCACTTTTTGAGCCATACATTGAGTTTGGCCTAACATTAATACTTGAGGAAATGACCTTTTCATTAATTAGTATAGAAGAAACTTTTTCTAACTTTATAACTGCTTGCTTTAGCTAACTTCCTTACTACTAAATATTAGTTTAGGAAGAATGACAAAAACCACTAGGGTACTATTTTTTCAAAAAGTTAAACAGTTGAATAAGTTTCTCTTTTTACTAGTTCATTTCTAGTAAATCAACCGTTTTCAGGTTGATCACCTTAAGGTTTTGTCGAAGGCTTTTTTACTAGCTGGATACAGGCATTCTATTTAGAAGTCTCACCAACTAAAGAGCAATCCCTCTTCTTCTTTGAACCTTTCTTTTTCCTAATTGGTTTCATCAATTTGACTTGTTCCTTTATTGCTTCAATTTCCTTCTTCATGGCTTTATCTTTCATTTGAATGTGTTTTAATACTTGCTTCATTGATAATTCCTTACCATCAAAGTATCTATAAGAAAAATATTAGTTGGTTGTTTATAATAAATATATACAAAAAGTTAAACACACTTCTAATTAATTGAATGCCAAAAGGACCTTAGATAAAAGCTTATTAGATGCTATCCATAATCTCCTTGTCAACTTTATGAAGTATAACCTCTTTCTTGGGGATATATATTCATGGCTAATCATATAATAGGGAATAAAGCATTCCAATTTAGATGAAGTTAAGATGATTTCTCCTAGGTCAACCTATCACTTCGAAATATGTATCTTTTTTATCATAATCACGTGAATTAAGGTAATTAGATATCAACTGACCTTCCTTGGTAGAAATATAGGTCCATAAGTGGAATTTCTTTATAACATAGCAAAAGTAGTAAAAGAAACTATTCATCGTTGACCTCAGGCTAAATGCTTGAACAAGCAGTTAAAAACAAGCGATTATTAGCCAATTATTGAAAAATAATTGAAAAGGGTCAATATTCATTGATCTTAATAGCTGAAAAACAATAAATGGTGGTCTACGGTTGATTTTCTCAATGACTACACCATAAAGCATGAAAAAAATGTGTCACATTAAAACTACACACCTTTTTCATTTTCTTTTACATGTTCAAATCATATGTTAATCGATCACACATGAATCTTTTTTATAAAGCTCAATTATTTTCATCAATTCTAACCAAGCTATGTATGGCTTTATAACAAAGCTCATAACTTTGATGATTTCCACGCTTATTATAACATTCATTGTTGTTTTTTCATCTTTCTTATCCTTAGAATGAAAAATGATCTGTGGATGTAGATGATGAATACCAAAGTCATTAACAAATATCAAATCAACCATCAAAGAAATTGATCCAATACTGATTGATGTATAAGTTAGTGAATTATTGCACTTTCTTAAAGAACAACTACCTTTACTTTGGCTAATCTCTTGAACAATTAATCATTTTTTAAGGTTAGCAGTCAATACTCTTAAGTCTTCAAACATAGTAATTCTACCAATAGATGATAGAAACTATAGACAATAAAGAACAAATATATATGCAACTACAAAGATCAAAAAATGTAAATGCAAATTTTCAAATGAAGAACACCAAAAACACAATGAACAACTAGGAGATGTTTAAAAGGAGCAATACTTAGATTTAAGCTTAATCATAGTATGATTACAAAAACAAATGAAAGTAACTACACAAGTGATGTTAGAATAATGCTTTACCTAATATGGAGAATGTGAAATCTTTAGCTTCAAAAGCTTTAGTCAAATATCAATAATGAAAGAGATTGACACTTTAGATGAACAACAATAAGTTCACAAATAGCAAAAATGAAGGCTATGAAGAAGATGATGACTATATATATATAAGCTGCTTAATGGTAGTATTAAAGATTAATTAAATTGACATTAAACTATTTAGATTAATGTATGCCTAAGTAATGACTACACATGTCTTAAGGTGTCAAAATATATTTTCAATCGATTGGTTAAAAATATTACTAAATGGTTGGATAATAATTCAAAATTAATTTGGGAGACATAAATAATAAATCAATTGTTGAGGCCTAATTGATGAAAACCCTAAAACCAATCAATATTAGCTATTTTAACTACTTGTTCAAGCCTTATCACACTATTTAGGGGGGTTAGATAATAACTATTCAATATTAGGTCAAATAGGCAAAATCAAAGAAAACCACTTTTATGGCAATCAAGGTTAGCTAACTAGTTAGCCTATATCTTAGACAATCTATTGACATATTATCGCATAAGTTAATTAACTGATAATCACTCATACTAGTTAATTGTAATCAAAATCTTTATAACTAATATGCATGAGCTAGTATATTGCAAATTCAAAAATGATCTCTATATACCAAATGACCACTTTACCTTTCTAATCCTCTAATTACACTTTTCTGCTACTTCTATAGATTATTCTCTCTAATCCTATCTAATGTTGACATCAAAAAGTCCTCACAGTGCATAACATCATTGAGGACCTACTATAGGTCCACCTCTTAAAGACCATTTCACTAGTGTTTCATAGCTCACTCTCAACCTTTACACCATTTGGTAAATTCTAGAACATTAGCACATTTTAAACCATGTTAGGTCACATATCCATATTATGTGTGTATATGTGGTCAAAATTTGCAATATGGAATTTGATTTCCTCTTTCAAGCAATAGATTCTTTCCATTATGTTGGTAAAGTTCAAAATAAATTAGTTAATGTAAGAGAAGAAGTTAATAAAATATAAAATGAATGAATAAAGCACATAATTAAGTAAATAATTAGCAAAGGTGTATAAAAGTGCCTAAAGGGAGGTAGTTCAAGTGTAATTCATAAATAACCTTTGTAGAGTTTTTTAAGAAAGATTACAACAAAATAAACACAAGAATTGTGTGTCATTTTAAAAACCCTATCCTAATACACTCACTCAAATATTGTAGTAAAGATTATATATAATTACAATGAAAAATAAGAAAATTGCAATGAAGTGTTACAAATTAGAGGCAAAGTGCAAAATGTAGTTTTATAAGTGAATTTGGCAAAAGATCCTTTTTGTCTTTTACCCTTTTTATACTATTAATTCTCAAAGTATTTACTACTCCAAATGCAAATTGCATATTTTTTAGGATTCCCACTAATCATGCATATGGCACATTCCTATTCTAAGTTAACTACTATAAGATGATTTTTTTTTATTAGATCTTCCATTTCTTTTCAGAAAGTCTTCATTCAGCTAATCTTATGTCATGATCCAATCCCAATTATGTTTAGTGCAATTCTTGAAACTAGTTTTCATAAGCCTTAAAATTGATTCCTTTAATCTATCAAATGAAAGTCTCCATATTTCCATGGGGATTTAAAATTCACTTTAAATTTTTATGGAAAAATGGATAGTGACTCTCCTATTTTTTTACACTTCCTAAGGACCATACACCATAAACCATGAAACTTGTGAATTATCTTAGATACGACAACATTAAACATACACATAATATAATACAATTTCAAATTTATACTCAAGTAAACAAATCAACACATTAATTATTATATCAATGAAAACTCTATCTTTATTTCTGATCCTAATTCAAAAGGAATTCCAACTATCGAAGTTTCAAACCAGGTGGTCTTTGCTTCTTCATAGGTGTAATAAGGTTTAAAGATACTTATCTTAACCTAAAAACATTGGAAATACAATAAAGTGAGTCTCAAGAACTCAGTAAGCATATATCTATTATTATCTTGCAGGAAATTGGCTTTATATTTATAATAGTTACAAACTAATTATGTTTTAAATTAGAAACTAATAATAAACCCAATTCCTTGGAGCTCTAAATTACACAAAATCAAGTCTTGGATTGAGTGTGCACTTACACACAACTAGATTCCATATCTCTCTTCATTAATTATAGTAAAGCTAACTACTTACTGACATACAATATTCATGTAATACCACACACTACCCATTCTAGATAGTTATCACATTCATAAGTAGCCATTAAGGCTTAAACACAAACAAATCATCATAATCACATCAAATAAGCAATTATAATAAATACACATACATCCATATTTAGATTTTCAAGTTAATCTTATATTCCTTACAAACTATTTGTTGAGAATTTCCTATTTCGCTTATCATTCTAATCACATTTCATAGTCTTTAATGTCATTCGTAATATGATTCACAACATGGTATATCCATTAGAGCTCAACTCTACATGTCACCAATTCCATGTAATTTCTACATAACTTTTTTATCATTACGGGGCCATATTAGAGCATATTACAATATATATAGTACACCATTTTCTCCAGTAGGCAATTACCAATGTAAATTCATCAATCACAATGCAACCTATGTCATTTGCTATTGTAATCTTATTACATTTAGTTGACAAATAATACTAACACTGCCATACTATCTTAACACGGTAACTCCATACTTATTCAAATAGATAACTATTACTTAATCATAAGCATTATTACCATATCATTTATGCATAACTACATGGGTGGTTAATGTTAATCCATACCTTATAATTGTGCTTTTAAGGATTCACGGGTAGATGTTTAAAGAATTCATGCTACTTGTAAGAAATTATATACATATCATATAAGCTAAGTATTATTAAAATATTTTTTAAGGTAGATATATACTCACCTACTTGAATCCACCTATTTTGTTTACCCTAAAGCATCCAAGTTCAATTATATCTCATTTTCCTATTCATAATTTATAAGAATAATTCATAAATAAATAACATTCTTTATTTTCTTTATAATTATCTTAATTTTAATCTCATATCATGGTTTACTAACAATCTAGTTCATTAATTGCTTTACCTTTCTAATATTATTTCATAAAAGTAAGATATGTTATTATATGGTAATTGAAATCAAACTTGTACATGTGACAATATTAGAATTCAAAGTTCTAGAAAAGCTCATTTGATATTTCTTAATCATTCTAAACTATCCATCTTTTATTTTCAAATTTATTATTGAAAAATATTAAAAATTCTCATATAGGATAAGTTTCCAATCTGAAGTATAAAATAGTCACAACACTAGATTTTGACAACATAAATATACTTTTTAATGCACTAGTCCAATACTCTTGAGCATAAAATCTTTATTTTTATTAATGCTAAACTAAAAATCCAAAATAAGGTGATAAAGTGGAGATTTTCTAAATCAAGTTCAATTCCTTAAAATATTGAAATATAACACTTTAAGAACACTTTAATTATTTTCAATATTCTATATCATAAAAATTATATTTTTCAAAACCATCAATGTGTATTTGAATTTACCCACACATGGGTTTTTCTAAAAATATATAACCATTGTTGAAAATGATATAGTATAATACTCTTTAGTGGTTCTACTTATGCTATTTAAACACTTGATAGTACAAAATATACATATACAAATATATTTTCATAAGTATCATATACACAAAATACCCTTAAATAATCTTCTTTCTAGATTATACATGATTATTTCAAAATAATAAAATTTGATGTTTCATTTATATTTTTAATTATCTTATTTTCAATATTTTCCATCATAATGATTACATTCTTATTTCATATGGATCATTATATATATCACACATAGATTTATCATCAGATTAACCTCCAAACAATAGAGATAGGAGAAACCACTTACAATAAAAAGTTTTACCACCTCCTAAGAGGTTGCTGGCAGTTCATTGATGCTAGAAAACAATGTAGTTAAGCTTTTAGGTACTTGCAAACTTGGCATCGTAAATCACGACCTCCCTTGCATTCTAACACCACTACAATTAGAGGAGAACATGAGCCAGCTTAGGATAACACACAATAACTAAGCATTAGGGCCAAACTATCTCGCATTGCAATTGGACCAAATCGTATGCTTGTGACCTCTATATTCTATTATGAAGTGTAATTGATTAAAGATGAATAGTGATAAAGATAAGTGAAGGATAAAGGTGAGCACATGAGAAAAAGGTAGCAAGCAGTAGCAGCCTAATAGTTCAAAATAGTGGCACAACCGAAAAAGAGAAAGAGAAAGTTATCGAAGAGCAAGAGAAGAGAAAGGGAAGAGAGAGAGAGAGAGAAAGACAATGGGTATGTAGAGAAAGGAAGCTTATGTTAAAAAGAAAAGAGGGAGAGAAGGCACTGATTTTAATAAAAAGTAAAAAAGAGGAGAAAGAAATAAAAAATGCAAGAAGAGTGAGCTATGGACAATGATACGACGCTTCTTAACACATAAAAGCCCAAGTTCCTTTTTTAATTTCATCACTCCACTTGATTTTATAAAATCTTAGCCATCCATTTTAAATTAAAAAATAATCTAGCATTAATTTATTGCAAGAAAAGTTATTTTCATACAGCTAATTTTGTATAAAATCTTAATTCAATAATTTTCAATCCTCCCTTAATATATATATAAATATATTTAAAAATTTTAAAATAATTATTTTAAACTTCCACAACTCTTAAAAATAATTTATCAATACAAATAAATTATTTCATAAATCCTTAAAAAAACATTTAAACAAGCCTTGAATTAATAATAGTCATTTAAAAATAAATATACACTTTAAATATTATCATCAGTATCATTTTTAATATTCCAACCATTTTTAAAAATGAAAATAAATTGAAAACTAGACATTAATCAAATAAATAAGATAAATATTCACAAGCCTTGAAATGTTTAAAACTTTAAATATTACCCTAAGACATTACATCTTAGCCAAATAATGTACCTATTATGGCTTTGTTTTATAGGAATATTCAATTGAATTAGCTTCCTTTCTTTTATTTTTCCATTAAGTTTAGTTATCTCTATAATCAAGAAATTTTTAATAAGAAAAAATAGAGGCCCTTTAGTTTAGATGCTCTAAGAAGCTAAACTATCATGCGTATTACTCTTTGATTCTTAATTTGGTTGAACTAAATGGTAATGAACATGACTACATGCTTTTACAGGCCAAAAATGGCAAAAGCTATTCATTTATTGCTTCGACCGGTAGTTGTACTTTCACTAATTGAATAACATCTAGTATCTTTGTTTAAATGACATTGTCTTGCTATCTGGCTTTTACTCTCCACCTTTAGTTGTATCTTCATTAAATCTTTAGCCAACAAATGTGACACCCTAAGGTGTGTCTATTCTAATCTAACTATCATGTTTATTAACTTATCCCATTTTGTAACCCATTGGATTTAAAAAATTACATAGTTTCCTAATGTTATCCTTTGCATTGACTCGTCTTTAACATGATGTGCCTTTAAGGAACATTAATTCTTTAAAGATATCTTTCTTATAAAATCCCTAATTCACTTTCATCTTTCACCTTTGATCACACGTTTACAATTCATAACTCTTTTCTCTTCTTCTCCTCCTAAAGCTCATGTCCAACTTTATCATTTTTTACCCTAGTTGTTGCTTAGTCTAGCTCCTCTTACTAGTTTCAATCTACTTCTACCTTAGAATGACTGATTTGCACTTACGAGGCTCTAAGATATTAAAGTTTAGGTACTTTTCTAGTCCCTAGACTTTATTAAAGATGAAGGTGAACCATAACACTTCTACTTTAGCCCAATAGTTTCTTTTTCTAAGGATTTTGCCTTAAGCTTATTCCTATCCCTTTATTTACTAAGACTTACATTCCTATCTATCCTTGGATAATTAAAGAAAATAGATCCTTTTATAATTTTCCTTCTCTTAGTTCTTGCTCAATGGCTAAGATGCCTTTTAGCTTAACTATGTGCAACAAGCAACAATCCATAAAAACTCTCTAAAAATCCATAGGCATTTTTTAAGCCATTTAGTTATCAAGACTCTTTATTATTGCAAATGCTCTAATGATAAATATTGCTATGTGTTGCTGGTTATCTTTGACTAACTCTCTACATGTTCCTTATGGTCCTATAGGTCTTTCCATTTTTCAAAATTTTGCTATCATAGGTTTAAGTCTAATAGAAAAGACTATGTCCCTTTAACTTTAACCTTCGACTAATGCCTATATACACTTAATTCTAGTCAATCCATAAAATTCAACCTATATTATTTTTCTAAAAATATATAAAGGAACTAAAGTTCATAGTAAATGATATTGAACATATCACTTTTTTTTAGCTTACTTGTTATGTAAATACTTTTATTATGCCTCTTCCTTAAAGGTCTCATGAATCTACGTCACTTTAGTTATGGTCCTTAATGAAGATCAAAAGGTAGCTTTAGCCTTTTCTATTCTCGCTTATATTTTCAACACAGTCCTTACTACTTCAAAATATCTTAAGTAACAAAAACTTATAACCAAGGAAACTTTTTTTTACCCAAGACAATTTAATAAGGAAACTTAAGTTGAACACTTTTGAAAAGTTGTTTAAATAATTTTTTCTTAATTATCTACACTCTTTAAACCTTCAACTATAAAATGAAAAAAATGAATCCATTTTATTCTTACTTTAGAGGTGCCAGTTGATTTAGATCACCTCTTATCCTCATTGAACCCACTAGTGTTCAAATTTGGTCAAAGTTCCTATATCCCAAATTTTTCCTAATAGATATTCCCAATGAAGCTTCACCTTCGACCTATAAAGTCCTACGTAATACCTTAGCTCATCATTTAAGCCTTATTCAAAGTTTACCCTTGAATCCACTTAGTAATGACCTTCAAACGAAGCTTCAAAAGTGCCTCTCATTGATGATATTAATAAATTTTATGTTGAATATTTCAACTTATACCATTATTCACCCTACCATGCTTACATGAAGTCTTTTGAAGCTTGGTGGTTCAACAAAACCAACAAGTATTTTGACATGACTAGTAATGAAAAATTAACTCATTACTTCTTTGTAGATTTTAGACACTTCAAAGCAAACTATAGATATGCATTATAATGAAATTATAACCTTTAAGAAATATTATAAAGTTAAATATGACTATAGATGTATAAACTTTACACTTTGAAATGCAAATCTTCTATAAAAAAGAAAAGAGATTTTCATGATCAAGCTTTCTAAAAGAAATTTTTGAATGCTTTTATTAGAAATCTAGGTTCTAAGTTGCCTTTGCTAAAACCTTCCTTTCAACCAAAATTAGTTCCTATGTCTAAAGCATCTTTTAATTTATCCATGCATATAAAACTAATAAGAATAAAAACATGCACTCTTTGAGTAACAATTGTATTTTTATTTCCTTACACTTTTAATGAAATGGTTAGATTAATTAAATGCATACCTCAAGCCATAATTGCTTCGCCAATAGGTAAACCTTAACTTAACTTATTATTTTGTCATTAATATTTCTAATAACATTTTTGCAACACCATTTTTATTTTTAGTTAAAAGTTTAATTGTCTCTTTAAATTGCGTAGCTAATGTCATAACAAAAGCAAAGTATACAACTCAACAAGTAGAAAAGTAAGGAAAAAGCATGAGGAAGGCAATTAAATATTCCTAAAGGATGATGAAACTACTCCTTAGATCTCTCACAAAAGAAAACAATCTAGGAGAAGTAAAGCTTCCAATACTATCAAAACCAACTAGTGGAAGAAGGAATAACCTATCTTAAGTTGAAAATACTAAGACTAAAAGCTTTAGTTCCATATCCTCTCTTGGATTCCTTTATGACTTTGGCTAATACTAAAACACAAACTACTTGGCCACAATCCTAAAATCCACCTTAATTGAAAGAAGTTGCCACCATGGTGAGCCTATTCAATTTTCTTAACTTATCATTTTTGTTTTCCTTGTAAACTAATAACTAACATTTTTATGTTATTTTAGGTACCAATAAATGTAGTGTTTTGCTTTGAATGACTTTAAGAAAACTTATTTTGATAGACGTTTGACCCCACATAGTTCAACTCTAAGAAATTTAAAAGGTTAAACTGAACACACTGTAGAAACTATTCCTTTTCCTATCTCTACTCTAATTGCTCCAACTTAGAAGGCACCTATATAAACCCTTCTAAGTCATCTTGTGCAAGAATTATTGGAAATTAGATTGATTTCATCTAGTGAGGAAGAAAAGTAACCAAGCAAAGAAAATTTAACTACAAATGGTTTTAAGTGATAGTTGGATATTGAAGATTACTTGGGAGGTAATGATCCTAAATATCTTGACATCAAAACACACCGCAAAAGCCCACAAAATTGAATATGAACTATGATTTAGTAGAGAAAAATCTTGATACACAGAGTAACTATAAAGATGATAAAGATAGTAATGAAAATCCATTTGTTTTCTTTAATTGTTTAATGTAATGTCCCGAATTTTCAATTCTATTATTTGAATCTTTAATTTCTGAGGCCGTAGAAACGAAGAACATGATTGAATTAGTCTGGTGGGTGAATTTTAGGTCAAAGGAACTTAAGTATAAGGTAAACGAAATTTTGAGAGAAAAAGGGGTGGTAGGGAAAGAATTAATTTCCCTAAATAGTATGAATGATCAGAGGAGGTTAGGAAACCCTAAAAAGGGAAGTTGTCTGAGTCTGAAAGTGTAAGGAATTTTAAATGGATAGAAACCCTATGGACTAATTTGCAAAAGTGCAGAATCGGGTGTGGTTAAAGTGAAAGTAATTAAGGATTTGGGATCTAATATGAATAACTAAGAATTTGGGGTGCAATATATGATTTTAATTAGTGTAACCAATGGATTTATGACAAGTGTCATTATTAGAAAAATAATGGCAAGAATACCCTTCTTAATTAGTGAAAAAGGACTAAAATACCCTTGGAAATCTCAAAAATGACCAATATACCCCTAGAGCTTCATGAAAACTCTACCACCTTCTCCATTCTCCAAAAAGCTGCAGCAAACCCTCCATGAAAGCAAGCTTAACGTGTGAGAGAGAAGGAAGAAAGAGAAAGTTTCTTTTGAGTTTTTCACCCCAAAATACTAAGATTCAAGCTAAGGTGTAGAAGGGAAAATTGCTCCTCTCACCAAGCTCTATCTATTGGTGTCTCTAGATTGAGGAAAAGCCCAAGTTTGATCAAGTTTAGGGAGCTCCAAGTGAGGGTTCTCAAGTTGCACCAAAAGGTAAAAATGATCTCCTCTAAGAGCTCTTTAATGTACTCTTCTTAGTTTCTTGAAATCTTGAAGTTGATAAAGTCAAGGGTGATTGCACATGGAGTTTAGGAGGATTTGAACATGTTTGATGATGTTTTGGATGTTGTAGTGTTGATTTATAGCTTTGGTTTGGTGTAAAAACAACAAGAAACCATGGTTACACACCTGGGTTTTTAGGGTATAATGATGCATGTGTAGTATGGGTATGATATGTTTGGAACTTAGCTAAAAATGATGAAGTTAGATAACTTTTATGAAGTTATGGAAGTGTTTGTGTGTATTTGCCTTTTTGAGAAGCTGAAACCATAATATGGAAAAGAAGGAAGGAAGGAGTTTTAGTGTTTCAAGTGTTTTCTGAGGATCAGTGAAGTACATGGGGTATAACACGGCCCGTGTTATACCCCGTGTTCCTCGTCGAAGCTGATTAGTGTGCTACACGGGGTGCAACACTCCCCGTGTTTACCTCAGGACTGAAGGGCAGTAATGTACATGGGGTAGAACACGACCCGTGTTCACCCCCGTGTTCTTCTCTGATTAAGCCAATGAAGCCTCGAAGCCATCCAGTGAGAAACACGGCCCTGAACACGGGGTATGGGACCCCCGTGTTCTTTGCTAAGTGAACTTTTTGGCTTGATTTCTTCATGTTTTGCATGGCTTTGCCCTTGGATCCTTTTCTAATGTTCTTATGTGTTAGTTCAAGGTTGGAAAGTGAAGTTTAGAGCATCTAAATATGCATTTAATTAGGTGGAGAAAGTAAAGAATACATGAGGATTAGGGAAAGTGATAATGTTCTAATATAAGCTATGATGTGTATTTGTATAGACTGAGGAGTGCTATCTTGCAAAGGCAAGAGAAAGTGTAAAGGAGTTATTGGTGAGAGCAAAAAGGGACATCACATTGGAAGCTTGTGAAAGGTAGCTAGCTTTATCCTTAAGCTTTGTTTTCTATTTACATGATTTTATGTGTTTTATCCATTGTATGGAATGAGAATGATATTGCAAGTGTTGTGGCACAACCCGAGAAGACAGTAGAATACTGTGATTGGCCTATGGCTCGGGACCCTCGGGGATAATAGTGCATTGTTGTGTGTGGTACCTATGGCCAGGGACCTCGGGAAGACAGTGTGATACTGTGTTAGGCCTTTTGGCACGGGAACCCCGGGAAGACAGCGTGATGCTGTATGAGGCCTGAGTACGATTGTTTGTGATGGCCATCTAGACATTGTGATAAATCCTTGAATGGGATTGATGATTGTTGTGAATTGCTGTGTGTGTGATGCGTGTTTCCTACAATAGTAAAATATTGAATATGTTGATGAATGATTATCGAATTTCGAAACGTATGTCTTAATTGCTTAAGGATCTGGAATGGCTTGAAATGTTTTTATGGTAATAGCTAGCTACTGGGAAACTTTGTTTCTTATGTTTTCTGTTTGGTGACTAACCATTCCAGGTGGTGCTTCCAAGGGCTCTCATGAGAAAGGGCAATAGTATTTGAAGTTGTAAATACTTGTATAGTTGATGACATTGTATATGATGGATGTACAATTTGTAAAGTTGAACTTGTGAGTAATTATATGGCTTTTGATCTTATGTATGAAGTATAGAAATTTGAGATATTCCGAGTAATTTGGAGTAAATGACATTTTAGTATGCGTTAATTATCTATTAAATGAGGAATAAGGCGTTATTAAGTAAGGGAGTTACATTTAACATAAAGGTAGTTATTTAATTTCCTTTATTCATCTTATTTAATAAACAAAAGGTCATATTGTTAACTTTTAGCATGTGAAAAAGATCAAAGTTATGATATCTTCACTTAAAGAGATTCTTGATCAAGATTTGCAAGTAATAGTAAAGCACTTAGAGAACTATGAAAAACTTAAGTCAAGTTTAGGAATTTTAAAAGGTACCACTAAATTAGATCCCCCAATTGCCATCGATTTCAAGACTTTCATTTTAGATATAGCAAAATATTTCCTTTTTATAATTAATTTCAATAAAGCTTTAATAGTTGAAAGAACCTATCAATCTCTTACCAAGCAAAAGCAAAAGTTGCTTAACTTCAGCATATCTAGTGAATAGCATTGCAAATCCCGATTTGAAAAATATCATGCTTCTGATAATAAGATTTTAGTCTTAAAGTCAAAATATCTTAACTACAGCAAAAGCTAAAGCAACTAGAAGAGTCTTAAGCAATTTTAAAGTCTAAACTTCAAGATGTGAAGACAAAGGAATAGAAACTCAAGTAGAAAGGTAAAGGCAATACAATAGTACAACTAGACTAATGCTAAGGTATCTTAGATGGAAGGTAGAATATAGAGTTATATCTAACTTGAAAATATTAACTAAAGCAAATTGGGACAACTTCAGAACTAACAACAAATCTCCCTTTTAAAAATCTATAAACATATTCTTTAAACTTGTTAGGTTGAATCATCATAGGATATCTTGACCATATTTTGATCCTTATTTTGTAACTACCACAGCCAAACCAAATATTTCATACACTTTTGACTATTATTTCATGGATACATAGTTTATATTGCTTTAAATATTTATCTTTAATCATTTTAACTTCATCATTTTTAATATTCTTAATTCTGTGACCATTTCCATCAAAACTCTTAATAATAATAAATAGTCCTTCCTAATAAGGTGACTATTTCCCATAATTCAACTTAGCCTTCATCAACAAAATTACTTTGCATATCTTTAAGAGAACTTCTTTACTTCAGCGTGTTTATTGTATTGTTTAATCAATTTTTCTTTGTTACAAATCAAAGCATCCAAAGCATTCCAATACACCTTATCTAACTCTTCTAACTTAGAAAGCATTAAGATATGGTACTTCCCTTACAATGATCCATTTTATTTTTATGCTCTTAAAGCTTGTACAATTACTTTAATTAGTAAAGTAGCACTATGCCCAAACATTAATTTATAAAGTGTGACTTCAATCAAGGTTCACAGTAAACTTCAAATTGCCTATATTATGTTCTCTAACATATGATGCCAATTCCTTAGATGTTGAACTATACACTTTTTAATTAAGTTAATAAGCTTCTTAGTAGCCTCGACTTGCCCATTAACCTAGGTATAATAAGGAGGGAATGTTAACATTTTTGTATCCCTCAATTTGGCATACTCTTTAACCTTTTAACTTGAAAACAAGGCTTATCTATTTGTTATTATGGTTTTGTATAGGCTAAATCTACATATTAACTTTTTTTTTTATAAAATTAATAACATTTAAATGCTTAATTTCTTTGAATATAGCTACTTCTACCCACTTGGTAATATAATCAATACACATAAATATAAAATGATGATTTTTTATTGATTGAAGGTAGATTTTGCCAATTATGTCTAGATCCCCGGTTCTAAAATTTCTTAGTTTAATTATATATTTAAGTTCAATAGCTGAAACCCTTTAAATTGTTTGATATTTTTTACATTCTTCATAACTCTTAGCAAAGTTTATACAATCTTTCATCATTTGTGTCCAATAGAATCCTTACCTTACAAAAATCCATCTTATGTTGATTTTAGCTTAACACACCCTATAAATTCCTTCAAGTACTTCTCTTATAGTGAAACTTCATAGAAATTTTAACAATTGCCATTTAAAACTCATTCTATACAATTCTCCATCCAATATTATGAATTTCAAGGCTTCAATGTTGATTATTTGATTTACATTACTAGAATGGTTATTAAGGTAATCTATTAGAGGCTTCAATCTATTATAGGTAAGTTAATATATGGACATAATAATTCTCTATCCTTTAAAAATTCAAGATTTACATATGTTAGAATCAATTTGGCTAATTTCAAACTATTTATTTTATACCATGAAGCTAATTGTGTTGAAGTGTTAGCTTTTTCATTTTCAACTATAGGTATATGACTAGTAAAAACATCATCAAATTCAAATAATAATCTACCCAAAATAGCTAAATACTTAGCCATATTTGGATCCATATATCTATATTGCCATAATGTTTGCTTGATAATTAATTTTAAATCCCCATAAATTTTCATATTGTATGTCTTTTGCTCTAATAGTAACTTTAAATTGATCATTAACATTCCATATTTGACTTTGTTGTTTGATTATATTTTATTTGATGAAAAAAAATGAATTTAACTAATTAACCTTATGGCTTTGTTATCATTATTCCATAACTAACTTCATCCTTATGATAAAACCCATAAAAATACAACTTCTAGTAATTTACTCTAATAAAATTGATAGGTTGCTTCTGAAGTTGGACCATAAAGTCAAACATAACTTAACCTTTTATTACTCTAAGAGGATAATATTGTGAGGCGAATTTAGTGAATCTTAAAGCCCATTTTCCAATTCAACCATGAATTAAGGGCCGTGCTAACATGTAATTCAAAATATCAAACTTCCTATTACTAAAACAATAGTTAGCAATAAATAATATCTAAGTTTAAAATAGGAAACATATAAAGTAAGATATAAATTTTCAACTATTGAATACTTTTCTTCAGTTCTATTTAATACCCTAGATAAATAATAAATTATCTTTTCTTTTCTTTCATTATCTTCCTCAAGCCAAAAATGAACCTATTACATTGTCTGAGGAGAAAATGTACATTTTTAAAGGGCGTCTGGGATAGGTGAAGATATTACCAGTAGATTACTCAAATATTTCATAATGTTTTCAAATGTAAATTGATGTTTGGCTTACCACATGAATTGCTTTACATCCTTTAATTTCAACAAATTCAAGAACACTCTAGTTTGATTATAAAAGGTTAGAAAAGAATCTTCTCATGAAACTAACTTTTCTTAAGAAACATTGTAATTCTTTATTGTTAGTTAGTGCTATAGCTTCCATGATTAATTTAGCTTTATCTTTATCCACTTTGATGGACTAAAAGGCCTTAAAAGTTTCTTGTGAAAATGCCAAATACACATTTAAAGGGATTCATTTTCAAGTTGTCTTTATGTATTTGTGCAAAAGCTTATGTTAAGTTTACCAAATGCTCTTCTTAAGAATTCCCTTTGACTTCAACATCATCAGCATATACATCCATTGATTTGCTTATCATGTTGTAGAAAATAATGTTCATTGCTTATTGATAAGTGGATTCAACTTTTTTTAATCCAAAAAGGCATTACCAGCCACTTAAAAGCTCCAATGGAACTTGGGCACTAAAATGCTATTTTCAACATTCTTCATCTATATAAACTTAAATATATCTAGCATTCCTATCTATTAACCTCATTACCACATGTCCAGAAGTTGCATCAATGAACATGATTGTGATAGTTATGGGATATTCATGTTTGGGTGTCACATTGTTTAAATCTCTAAAGTTAATGCTCACTCACAACTTTAGATTCATTTCTATCACAAGCATCACATTTGAAATCCACTCTACATATCTAGTTATTCCAATAAATTTGGCCATTAGAAGCTTCTCTACTTCTTTCTTAATTATTAACACGACCTCTAGTGCAAAATATCTTACTAGTTATTTATATGGTTAGAAGCTTTCTTTGATTTGCAATCTATGTTTGATCAAATCTCTACTCAACCTTAACATTCCATTATAATTCTACACAAAGCAATCCTTGTACTCTTTTAAAATGTTGATTATATGATTTTTTATGTCTTCCAACAAGGTCACACTAATAAAAGTTAACCTTTTGTTATTTTCAATCTTTAAATTGACCTCTTGCAAAGGATCTTGGATTTCAATTTTCTTAATATCTTCTTTGATTGGAGATTGATAAAAATCCAAATGAACTATCATTATATGTACAATTAAGGATTTTCCTTTAAGCTTACTTAGCCATATAGGCCGGAAGTCGAGTAACTTATTATTAATAGTCACTCATTAAGATTATAAGTCAATCCCATTCTTTTAGCCCTTAAGTTTATTTTAAAACTAGATGTGTCTAAAATGCACATCTCAATTATTGTAGGATCAAATTCACTATTAATCTATAAAGGCTTGACATTAGGGTTATATACCTTAAAGTCAATATTGCACTATTTTATATAGCATGGACTATTATCAATCGCTATTCTTTCAACTGTTCCATCTTCCTTCCATATAAGCATCTTTTAATGTAGTGTGGAAGGAACCAATCCAACTGCATAGATCTAATTTCTTCGAAGTAGTAAGTTATAGTTGGCCTTAGATGGAATTACCATAAATAATGTACGCTAGATGATTAAGCTAAGTTTCAGGTCTATCAATACTATATTTTCAAAAGCTAATATCCTTCCATTAAAATTAATAATTGCTATATTATATGACATAAGGTCTTTCAAATACATTCTTAGCCAAATGAACATTGATCTTCGCATGTGGTCAACAACTACTCCATCCTCTATGATTACTTTATTCACTAGTCAACCATTCAAGTGTGCCTTGACATGCAAAGGTTGGAAGTGACTTTTCATAGACTTATTTAGCCTTTAAAATTCTCTTATCACTTCCTTCTTAACAATTTCATCATCATTAAGTTATACCATTTCAATTGCCAAGTCACCTTCAAAAATTTCACCATCATTTTTAGTAATAATATAAGCAAAGGATAGTGGAAAAATGGTGACAACATTAATGTCAAGATTAATTTTCTAACATCAAATCTTGAGCTATAAAAATATATCCTCTTTCTTATCATCTTTTTTCTTATGTCCATCCAACTTGCCTAGCCTTGATGGCATTTTTAGTAGTATACCTTCTTTTTATTTTCTTTTATAGGTAGTTTATCTCTACAAATGTCTTATTTGTGTCTTTATAGGTGGAGGTCACTTCTAATGAGGTTTATACTATTTAATCCTTCCTTCTGTAAACTTCAACTTCCATGGTTGCTTTCCTTTGTCATGATGAAGTTTATTCTTTATCCATTCTTCTCTAAGATGATCTCCCTTCAACTTTCTAGTGCCAAATTTAATATTTATCTCTTTCCTTAGTTGATCATAATCTAACCTTTGTAATATGAACTTTAACTTGCCATTATAATTTTTTTGCCTTTTTCAAGGCTTTCCTTCTTTCATCAATTAATTTTTGCATTTCAGGTTCAATGCAATCTTTTGACATCTTACCATAAAAACACTTTTCACACCAAAGGCACATTTTTTACTCCCTTTTCATATTAAATTATTTTTATAAAGTTAATGCTTAATTCACTTTCTTTGGGATAAGCTTCAAGAGAAAAAAAGTGTATCTAGAAGGTTATCATTCTAGAAAGTTATCATACTCATAGTAGCATACTACATTAGCATTTACCTAGAATAAGTAAAAACCACTATCTAACTCTATATTGTTATTGGCTTCATCATCTTTATAGTACGCAACATCGATTTAAGGTTTAAGAAAACTAACATCATCTTTTAACTTTCTAAGAATATGGATTATCTTGTATTCATAGTAAACCACACCTATATCATTATCAAATAACTTAAAGTCACCTCATGGCTTTACATAGTTAGACTTGGTCAAAAAATGATCTTCATCCATTAGCATTTCTTTACCTTTGTCAACGAATTTTAGACTCTTTTGCTTGATTGCTTTTTCAATAACTTCTCTAAAACACACACAATTCTTAGTAATATGGCCAAACAAGTTGTGATATTTACAATACTTTCTATCTCTTATATTATTCTTTAGATAAAATTCTATGTTTTTCATATCATTTTATTTATTTATCTTTCAATAACATGTTGAATATTTAATTGACCTTGCTTAAATCAAGAGAATAATTTTTCTTATTGACAAGGTCAATTTGTTCCTTTTTTATCTACATTTTTCAATGTAGAATAAGTATAAGGAAGGTCAAGTTTAAGTTCGGCCACATGAACCTCAATGTGACTATCTTCATTAGTTATGTCCTCTTTAATATAGGCAACTCCTTTTTTCCTAGAATCTCTTTTAAGTTAGTTTTCTTCAATTTTCTATCCTTTTTTCTTTAAAGTTACTCTATTTGTCATGCTTTGTCATCTAGTTGAGTAACATAAGTAATTTTTTAATTTACTAACTGCTTGTAAATGGCATAGTCAAAACTTACCATTGCTATTTTAGCCATTTGGCTTTTGGTAACTTAGGTGAAACATTTATTGTGAGCTGGTAAAAAATAGGATAGGTAATCTTCTACCAACTATATTAAATTTTTACGAGAATTCATCAAAAATTAACTAATTTCATTTTAGTTTCTTCTCAACAAAATTAATCATAGAGCATCCTTGCAATTTGTGTCCATGAATATATAAAGTGATAACCCTAAATACCAAGAAAATGTGGCATAATTCAAAGAAGGAGGAAAATGTCTTATTTTCAAAAATTCATTCCCAACCAATTTTTTGCATTCAACTATAAATCATACAATATATTGTAGATTGATCATTTTCACTAGAGAATATTATAAATTTTGGCATCTTCAAACCTCTAGGAAGGTTAATTTGGTGTATCCACTCTGGAAGTGCTTCTTTGTAGTTTGGATAGGTTCCCAAACCAATGAGTAAATTTAAAAATTTTTCAACCAATAATTACATATTTTGTACTCAACCTCCTTAAGTCTAATGACCATATTGATAGTTTGGTGCATGTTAGATCAATTCTCAAACATTTTCTTATGCACTCTTATTTCAAGGACTATTTAGTCAACCTCTTTTCATTTGTTTACCTTGTCCAATGATTTTTACATGACCATATTTTAAATCTAGTTTTTTAACTTCATTACAGTCAACATTAAGTTTGACTTTAGATTCCTCTCTTTCTTATTTTGGTTCTTCATCATGTTATGATCTAAATTGTTGAGCCAACCTTTCTAGTGTTTCATTTATGCATTCTTAATTAATGGCTACATGCTTAAGGATTAGCCTTAGTATAGAAGCTATGTTTTGTAAAAGCATATGTACCATATCATGGTTACTCTTATCCTTTTGTTGTCTTATCATGACTAAGTTTTGAAGTATGAAGTTATTGCTTCCATTATCTTTGACTTCTTTTACTAGTTATCCATTAGTTGTTTCAGCTTGACAATTTTGGTTGTTACAAGTGACAACTTTATTACTCTCATTAGTTTAAGGCATGCCATAAAGCATCCCTATAGCAAAACCATTAAGCCCCTACCATTACTTCATTAACCATTACTCGATCTATTATTGTTCTTTCCAGAAGCCTATTATTTAGGTTTTATGTAACTTGTTCGTTATTTCAATAACTATTCCTTTGTTTTAATTTTGGTTAGTTGCATTTTGAGGATTTTGAATTTGTTGATGGTAGTTATTATTTGGCCCATCATTATTTTGATTTCTTATATTTGATATTGTGTTCAACACAAGATTATTCTAGATATTTATATTATAAGACTTATTAATAAGCTCCATATTTTTAGCAATCATTTCTGGTTATGGCTCACTAACATTTTCAAGGATTCTTTCTTGAATAATAAATTTTCATGAATGGTGCTAGAAAATGACACCATATTGTTATCCATGATTAAAAGTGGCAAGATAGTACCACTTCTCAATTATATAAACTAAAATTGTCAAAACTATATAGCTTAATTGGGTCCCACTAAGCATACTAATTTGTTTAGCCAAAATTTGCAATATAGAATTTGAAATTTTCTTTCAGGCAATGGATTTTTTTAGTATGCTAACAAAGTTCTAAATAATTTGGTAAATGTAAGAGAAGTAGCTAATAAAATATAAAATGAATGAATAAAGCACACAATTATGTAAATAATCACTAGAAGTACATAAAAGTGCCTAAAAGGTGGTAATTCAAGTGTAATTCATAAATAACTTTTGTAGATTCCTTCGAGGAAGAGTATATCAAAATAAATGTAGGAATTAAGTGTGATTTTGGAAACACTATTCTAATGTGCTCACACTCAAAGATTGTAGTAGAGATTACTTAATATTGCAATAAAACATTAAAAAAATGATAGCAAAGTGTATGATATAGTTTTAATAGTGAATTTGGCAAAAAATATTTTATGTCTCTACCTTTGCCTATTTTTACTATTGGTTCTCGAAGCAATTATTAGTCTAAGTGAAAATTACATGTTTTTTAAGATTTTCATTAATCATCCATGGGGCACATTCATGTTCTAAGTCAATTACTAGAAGATGATTTAATTCAGCTAAATCTTCAATTTCTTCTAAGAAAGTCTTCATTTAGCTGATTCTCAACCAAATAATGTACTAATTATGGCTTCGATCTACAAGAATATTTAGCTAAATTTTCCTCCTTTCTTTTATTTCACCATTAAGTTCAGCCATCTCTATAGTCAAGAAATTTTCAATAGGAATAAACATATATATATATGCTCATAAGCAAATACCTTAAACTTTAAGACCACAACTCCGAGTAGAAGGCAAATATATACATAATGTTATGAGGTATTTGTTAAGGAAGATCGATAGCACACATCTTAAGATGAGTTCGTAAAAAAGCATAAAGTAAAACACCTTATAATAATAATGAAAATTAAAATTTGTTTCTTCTTATTCTAAACTATCATAAAGTTTTATTTTAAGGAAATATATACATACATATATATATATATATATATATATATATATATATATATATATATATATATAATAATGCACATGTATATAAGGTTATGAGGTATTTGTTAGGGAAGATTGATAGTCCACATCTTAAGATGAGTTCGTAAAGAAGTATAAGTCCCATTGTTGAGAAAAAGGTTTAGGGCTACTTCTATTGCTTGTGCTCTCATGTGAAAAGTAAGATGGAGGTGGGTAATTCACAATAAGTATTTCATATTTGTTAGTAGTCCAATTGCAATTCTTACTTCTTTTCTTTTTAGAAGCCTTTTTAATTCTAGTATCAAAGCCTAAAAGGAAGTAAGGATGGATTTATAAGCTAGTTATATTTGTCTTCATAAATTATATGTTAATATTTGAATATGAATGGAATTTTAGAAAATCAATAGCATGCATCTTAGCATGAGTTTGAAAAAAGGCCTAAGCCCTATTACTGAGAAAAAGGTTTAGAGCTATTTCTATCACCCATGCTTTCATATGAAAAGTAAGACAGAGCTAGGTGATTCAGAATGAGTATTTCATATTGAAACTTTGATATTTAATTCATATGGAAAATATAATTAAATTATATTTATATCCTATAGAACTTGAAAGCTTTGATATTAGGTAGGAGAGTTTGTTTATTTTCTAATGTCTTTGTTTAAATCATTTTATAGTCACCTATCCTTTTCTAACTTTAGATCTTCAACTTGTTCCTAAATCAAATTTAAAGATTCAAGTTCTAAATTAACTTGCATTTTTAAAGAAGAAATCAACTTTGAAAATTCAACTCAAGAATTTAACAACTAGTAAATATAAAAAATTCCAAAAAAAAAGCTTTATAAACCTTTAACTAGTTTCTTTAACAAAACTAATTATGTAATCAAGACAATTGATGAATCAATAAGGATAGATATGAAGAATGAATAATGTGTTCTTCTTTCAGCCAAATATATAAAAACTTACCAATCTAAATACAACTACATGCACATAGGATGTATGCAAGTAACTACAGTCTTAATGCATAGAATAGGATTAAATAATGCCATCCTTTTATGCTTAAGAGATAGCCAATACAATTCCATAAGTTATCATGACTACCATCTCTAAAGGACCAATTGACTTCAATTGTTTTGCATACATCAAAATTTACTTGAAAAAAGAAAATCCTATAAATATTGTTATTCTCAATGTTAAGCTTCATGGCTATGACATAAAGGAAGGATCTATACCAATAGCAATAATCTATAGGATCCATTACAAATTGCATCAATCTATTACTTCTAGGGTTGCACATGCAATAAGTGAGAAAAGGCATATTGCTTTTTAATTAGCAAATGTAACCAAAGAAAACCTTTTGATCCCAACAATAGTCCATTGAGATACCATAGATTGGCCAAAATATTAAGGATTTGAAAAAATAATGCCCTAAGCAAAACTTAAAGCTCTTCTGATCTCCAAATACAAATAATACCTTTCAGGTAAAGTAAAAGTGTTCTTTGATAGGAGTTGTCTAAAAAAAAAAAAACCTAAAATCATAAAACCTTCCTCAAAACCAAATAGTGTACAAAATAAATATACCAAACTAAGAAAATCCTATTCTTGTGTCTTGGAACAAAACTACTTTAGCAAGGCTTTTGAAAAATTCAAAAATTCCATTTCCATAACCTCAATTATACCCTCAATAATAAAGATGGACCTCATGGGGTTAGATAATTCCTCCAATATACCCCAAGTGGTGTATGCTTAAATTAGCTAGCAAGGAAAACAAAAAGATAAAGAATATGATGGAATAGATAATGATTCCATAAATTCTCCATCTTGCTCTCAAATGATTCCCAATGATTTGGAACCCAAATGATTTATAACCTAAATGTTTTTAAAAAGGTTTTCTAAACAGACAAAGAATCTTTAAGGAAGGACTTCTACTTAAAAGAATTCAGCCAATAAAGAACTTAGTTCTTTTAAAATTACAAGGGAGAAGCCAAATCAAGCATTCAAAATATTCATTATGATTTTGTGAATAAAATTGAACAAAATATTCCTTTCTTTGAATGGTTTGAAGCATATGATAAAACCAACTAAATAAACTATTATTTTAGGAAAACTATTAATGTAGGCACAAAACTATGCAAAAATGGATTAATACTAAATGAGAAAAATTTATCTTAAAACCACTATCTCAAAAATCCTTCCAAATAAAGTCCATTAACCCTCAAAGTCTTTTTGTTATAGTCCTTTACAAAGTAAAAGATGCTTCAGAAGAAGACTCATTAAAAGATATCTAGTCTTTGATAGAGTAAAGTAACTTCACTAACAAATACCTAATAACTTTAGGACCAAAACTCCTAGTAAAAGCCTTTACTCATAAGTCAAGAAAATCTTCTACTACTAAAAGAATAAAACAACCTTTATTCAAACCTTATCAAATCACTAGAACTAAGCAAGTTAATCAATCTTAGAATATTAACGTAGCTTGAATATATCATATAGTCTAGCAAATAGATAAGAAATTAAGGAATTTAGTCTTCCTTGAAATGGATGAGTATTCCCGAGTCTTTCCCAAATCAATTACTAGTAAACTTTACATTTTAGACAAATCTTCTAAAATCTCCTTCGAAGAAGACCAACCCCAAAAAATAGAAACTATCAAAAGAAAAGCTAAATAGAGAGTACCACATAAATTGTACTACCCTAGAGCTAGCTTCCCTAATTAAGTGATTGAAAAAAAAAACTTTAAATTATTTAAAATTCCTATAATAAGAATAACATCTATGAATGAAAGATGAAAAATTTAAATATAAAATTTTTAATACCTTGTAATAAATGACAATGGTGAGTATAACTTATCAAACAATTCATGGATGCAACAACACCCATGTTGCACACCTTCTAATTGCAAGCTTTACTGGACAACTCAAAGAATGGTAGGATGAACATCTTATAGAAATAGAAAAAGCCTAAGTCCTAGAATCTATCAAGC
Organism: Sindora glabra; assembly: GCA_020226215.1. Lineage (NCBI taxonomy): Eukaryota > Viridiplantae > Streptophyta > Magnoliopsida > Fabales > Fabaceae > Sindora > Sindora glabra. The sequence goes on along the minus strand of CM035229.1, from coordinate 14,497,819 downwards.
TTGATCTTTTAATATTAACATTTGTAAATCCAAATGGTTAACTAACTCCAAATGTTATAAATACCCTTATCTACACCATCACTAAACATTTCATAGGTGATCCCAACCTATGGAAAGACAATTCAACTGAACTCTTCTCAAATCTCAAATGTAGAACTTTATCATATTTCAGATAGTACAAAGATATCTTCTTCAACAAAATCTATTCAAGGTTTGATAGTAATCAACCTATTTGGAAAGAAAATTTTCTAGTTACACTTCCTTATTCCCTAGGAGATAAAGTCAAAGAAAAAATTAGAAATCAATTCAATGGCTAAATCCCTTATAAGCAACTAACTTATGGGCAATTAGTAATTTATGTTTAAAAGGAAACCCTTAAAATCTACCAAAATGACAAAATCCAAAGACAATTAGCCATTTTTCCCTAAACAACAAGGAGTTAGGAACTTTTTTTGTGAACAACTCAACTTTATCTACATAAAATCCTTCAAACTAAAATATAAACGAAGGGCTAAGTAGTAAGTTGAACCAAAACATTTACCTTACCCAAAACCAAATAAGAAATTCTATCACAAAAGAAATCCCAAATATACTCCTTCTCCAAATCAAGGCATCCACCCAGTTTATTATTAATGCAACAAATTAGGACATATTGCTAAATATCGTTGTTTAAATAGAAAACTTAGGAATCTTGAGCCTAAAGAAAACATCTTAACTAAATAACCAATCTTCTAACTAAAGATTCATCTAGTTCAAAAGAAATCTCATTAGAAATTGGCCAAATCCAAAGTGTAACACAACTTCCAAATGATGGTGAAATTTCTTCAAAATCTGAAGAATCATCATTAGAAAAAGATATAAGTGTTCTTACTACAGAACAAGATCTTTTCTTTGAAATTATCAATACTTTACTTGATAATGATCAAAATAAATATTATCTCCAAAAGTTCAAGCAAATCTTAGACAAACATTCAACCTCCTATAAAACTCTTATGATAAATACTTGCAATTTCAAAGATATTTCAGAAAGATTTAAATCAAAAAAAAGTAAAGATGTGATATTATAAGATTTACAAGAATAAATCTTCTTAAAATAGAAATTAAAGAAATTTGAGAACAACAAAATCTTTATAACTTAGTTCTCTCAAATCTCCAAGAAAATCTAAAAAAGAAAATCCCGATTAACAAAAAAAAGGATAGCTTCCTTAAAGTTATCTCTAAAACCCCAATCCAAGAATAAAAACCATTACACTCTTTGATATAAGAGCTAATCTCAATTGCATATAAGAAAGGTTAGTTCCTACTACATTCTTCCAAAAAACCAAAGAAAAACTCAGGTCTACCAACAGTTTGTTGCTTCAAATCACCTATAAACTTCCAAACATGGAAATAGTTAACTCCTCTTTCAAATTCAAATAATCCTTTCTATTAACCAAAAATTTATCCAATTGAATTATCTTTGAAACTACTTTTTGTCAATTCCTTAACCCTTTACAAGGTTTCAAATGAAGGAATAAAAACCAAAGTCCCAAGAAAAGGGTAATCTTTCAATTTTCAAATGAACCAATCTTCAAAGAGCTTAATTTGGAAAAATGTAAAGAGAACCAAATCAATCATCTTTCTTAAGAAATTTCCTTCAAAAAAATAAATCAATAACTAGCCAGTCCAATTATTCAAACAAAAATCAAATCCTTGGAAAATAAAATCAACAATCAAATCTATTTGGATCTTTTGAATGCCTTCTAGAAAAGAAAACAACATATGGTGGATTTACCATATGAAAAGGAATTTTCAAAAAAATAAATTCCTACCAAAGCAAGGCCTATTCAAATGAATCAAGAACTTTTAAATCATTGTTAGAAAGAAAGTAATGATCTCTTTACAAAAGGTGTTATTAGAAAAAGTAAAAGTTATTAGTGTTATTTGGCATTTTATGTTAATAAAAATGCTAAAATTGAACAAGGCACTCCAAGAAAAGCTCTCCAATGGATAAAATATCTAATCCTAAATAAAAAAGATGTCTTGACCTAACCCCATTGTGACTAATGTGAATCCTAAAATCAATTTCCCTAAACCTCAGCACTATTCACTTTAATTCATTATATGAATATCTATATATTTCTAAGGGGACTCAAAATTCACTCAAAATCTTTTTGTGAAAAAACAAATAGATTCTCCTTTATTTTTGGATATTTTTCAAGGGTCACATATCCTAAAATATAACACCTATACATTTCTTAGATACAACAATAATCAACATTTACACAATTATATAAAAATACATATTAGATGTTGAATCATTATAATCTATAATTTTTTTATCCTAATCTTAAAAAATTCCTAATTGTCAAATCATTTAGCAAGGTAGCCTTGATTCCTCATAATGCAAACATGTTTGTTTTAACCTGAAATCATTGAAATAAAACGAAGTGAGTTGCAAAAATTCAATGAGCATATATCTACTACTATCTTACAAGTGATCATTTATATATGATAATTGAAGATTAATCATATACTATTTTGGAAATATTAGCAAATCCATTTCATGAATTTCTAAAATATATGAAATCATGTCCCAAAATAAGAGTTCACTTGCAAATGACTTAAACTCTATAACTCATATCACAATTTATAGAAACATCAACCATCTGTTAATACACAACATAGTAATCATATCACATACTACCCATTTCGGGTAAATATCTATAATATTCCCAATTTAAATATAAAATATAAATTTCAAGATTTATAGATAATTATTTATTTGGTTAATGTTTTAGTTTTTATAAATTTCAATGTTTATAATTATCTATTTTTTATTTAGTATTTATTTAGTTAAAATTTAATTTTAAATAATTTTGAAATATTAAAATAATATTGATGAAAACATTTGAATGATATTTATTTTTATATGACTATTTTTCTAAGGAATTCCTCATTTGTTGGAAATAATTTTATTAACCATGGGTGCAAGAAGTCACAAAATAAATTATTTATATTTTGATAAATTATTTTTTAGAATTGAAGAAGTTTGTAATAGATTTATTTTTAATTAGTTATTATTAATTCAAGATTAATTTAAATATTTTATGAAGAATTTCTTATAAGCTGCAAATAGTATTTATGAGTATAAACTTTATGAATTAATTATTGGTATTTGAAATTTTTATTTTTAAAAATTAAGAGAGACAAAAATACTTATTTTGAAAATTTTTTAACAAGAGTTTTACATCTCGGATTTTTCTCTGCCCCTCTTTTTCCTATTTTCTCTCACCGACACACACACTCAACTAGTCAGTTTTTTTTTTCTTTTTTAATTCAAAGTCGGTACTGCTGCTTATCCTTAAAAGGAAAATTGGTCCCCCTCTCCCATTTTTCATTTTTGGACAACTCCCTCATTTCTATAGACCTCATTCTACATCTCTGCTCATTACATCTTTTCGGCTACAGCTCCTGCTCCGCAGACATTTTCAGGGTTCCTTCTTTTTCCAGACTTCTCCATCGTCTCTCCCTAATTTTTCGGTTCTCTTTTCTCCTTTCCCCTTTCTTCTCTTCTTTCTTGGTTGTGGTCTCCTCTCTTTGTCCGGCCACGAAGCTGCTATTTCTTGGCATCTCTGTGTGCATCTCCTTGCCAGCCATCGCTAGTCGCTGTGCGCTGCAGCATCGTCGGAAGCTCGCCACCCCAGCTAGCGTCAATCTCGGACGCTGACGTGAGCGTGAAGCCAAGTTGGCACGGAGCAGGGAGCCTCCCCTTCTGGTGAACTTCAGCGCACTCTTCCTTGTGTTCCTCCTCCACTTGCAGCCCTGTGAGTTGCTGTTGCACAAAGGAGCTGCTAGAGTTGAGGGAGGCAGTAGGAGGGTGTCAGACTTCTTGATTCAGGCAAGAGCCATCCTAGAACACTGTAAGTAGCTTTCACCTTGAAGCATAATCTGGGAATGTTTTGAATATACAATAATAAATCAGAAAGTAATAATAATATATAAAAATAAGTAAAAATAAAAATAAAATAAAATAAAATAAAATATATAATTTGGGAAGTTCTAATTCTATGGATATTGACATTGTTTGGTAAGTGTTGCAATTTGATATATTTGTGATAATTCATGTGTGAGTTGCTAAATGAAAGTTTTAATTTTGTCACAATTGGAATAATTATGCTTAGCTTGATGAAGTTCAATGTAAATTATATATATATATATATATATATATATATATATATATATATATATATATATATATATTCTAAAAAACTTGATAATAATTAAGGATATAAAGATATTATGTCGTGAAGTATCGAAATAATATATTTAGAATATATTTGACTCATTAAATTCTAAAGTTTATAGTTAAACCAAATAAATTTAAAAAATTACTATTTAGTGACACATCTTTATTATTATTACAGTTTAGTGTCTAAAAGTAAGGAAATAGATCATTTACGAAAGTTAAATGGTATTAATTGAGTTTTTAGAATGTAGAATTCCAATATCTTATCCATGCAATTCAATTTGAGAATCTTCATGTTGTGATATATTTCAAGAGTTAAAATATTAAGATGAGATCCTAGGATAGAAATTTGATAAGAAAAATGAATAAGTCCGAAACATTCATAAATTATTCTTATAAATTGTGATACTAGGAGAAAAATGTGGAGATAATAATTAAAGATATTCTGAAACTTCTAAAGGTAATCAACATTATTATGTGAGTATATATCTTACCATTGATTTTATCTTAACATAAAATTAATTAATTGTATTCTTCTTATTGGTAATATAGATTTTATATTTATTATATGAACTTAGTTTCATGATATAAGAGTAATTAACTATTAATGAATGATAATTGATTAGAGTGTGCAGTGAAAGCATTGTCATGTAATTATTAGCTACTAACTGATTGATTGTAATAGGATTGCAATAGTTCATATTGTGATTGTGTTATATGTTTTGATTGTCCGTGATTGTTGAATAATTGTCTATGTAGACTTGTATTAGAATCCAATGATATAAATAGAGTTAAGCTCTAGCAAATTAACTACATTGTGAATTGAGTTTTATGAAGCATTGAAAAATTGAGAACTATGTTAGAATAATAATATCAGATATTATGATTTGTGATGAAGAGATGATATCAAAAATCGGATGGAAAATTTCTAGCAAAATAGTTAATAAAAATATAAAGTTGATCCTAAAATAAAAAGATGGCTACATATATGTTTATTATAATTGAATGTGTGATTTGATGTGATATCAAAACTTTGCTTGTGATGGGATGTTACTATTTGATACGATTGTAAAGACTTAATGTTTTGTGATGATTTGTTTGTGTTTAAACTTTAATGATTAATTGTGAATATGATCATCACCCAGAATGAGTGGTGAGTGATTGGTTGAGTTTATGATAATTTATGATGTGAGATATGGGATCTAAGTTATTTGTAAGTGAAATTCCAATATGAGACTAATTATGCATATAATCAATCTATCATTATTATATATAATTGATCATCTGCAAAATAGTGGTAGATATATGCCCAATAAGTTCTTATAACTCACTCCATTATGTCTTCAATGTTTTTAGGCTATTGTGAGCTTATTTGAACTTGATGCATCTATGGAGATTCAAGACTGCCTTACTAAAGGATTTGATAGTTAAGATTATAATTAACACTTAAATAGAAATTTGTTGAATTATATAATGTTGTGAATTGATCATATAGGTATAAATTTGAAAGTGTATTGTACCATGTGAATGTTTGACGCTATTGTATCTGAAAATAAAATAGGTTTTGTATTTTAAGGTATGTGGCCTTACAAAAGTATCCAAAAATAGGGGCGGTTTTGTTTGTTTTTTCATAAAAAATTTAATAAGAATTTGAAGTTTCCCTAAAATGTGGAAACTCCTGTTAATTAGAAAGAATAAAAATTTGTTAAAGCTTATGGAAACCGATAACGAGATCTATGCCGATGACAATTAAGTTGGGTTATGACAACATCACATTCACAAATAGTCATTAAAGCTCAAGTACAAATGAATTATCATAATCATATTGGGTCTTTGCAACCATGTGAAACTGTGATATCGAATCACAAGCAAAGTTCTAATATCTCATAGTCATTTATAGAAAGCAAACATGTATCCATATCTGAATTTTCAAGTGAATTTCATATCCTTTACAAACTATTTGTTGAAAATTTTCCATTTAACTTTTAGATCATTACCCCATTATAATTCATAATCCCCAATATCATTGCTCTAACATTGTTCCCAATTTCTAATACCTCATAAGGCTTGATTCATAATATAGTAATTTCACTAGAGCTTAACTCTATTTATATTGGAAGATCCAATACAAACTCACATAAATAACTATTTGTCAATATAGGGCATTCAAAGTAAATATCATTATGTATTTGTATGGCAACATCTTCATAACCTCTTGCATGGCAAAATATTCTTTCATGTTCTAATATAAAGCGCGTTATATTTTCTAGTGTGCTCATGGTAATATAACTTAGTTATAATATGAACTATCATGATTCTATCACAATCAAGCAATTAATAACTAATAATGAGATTACTATGCTTCTATTGTGCACTCTTATCAATTAACATTCACTTAAACAGCTAATTGAACTTATACCATGGAACTAGATTTACCATGAATATATGTACATGAATATGAAATATGTGCTATCACTAAGAGAATATAGTTCACAACAATTAAGCTATATTTGGTTAAAATAATAATCTATGGTGAGATATATACTTAACTAGTGGAGTGTATTCACTGTAGGAGTTTAGAGTGGTTTGTTCCATTCTTTTCTTATCCTTCTAGTTCATCACCATGTATAAGAATATTATAAATATGAGAATACTATTCTTGTATTTTCTAACATAAGCTTATGCATTCAAACACTACATTTTAAAGATTACTTAGATCAACTTCAAACATTAAGTTATTAACTTTAAGATATAAATATATTCTAAGTACAGTAACTTAATATTTTAGAGCCTCACATCATTATTTTATTAGTATCATGTCAATTCTCTAAATAAGATAAAAAAAAATGAGAGTTTCTAGGCTAGACATAAAACAATCAAAATATTAAAACCTTACGCTATGATAATGCCATATTTATATTATTTATGCATTTATAACATAAAAATCATATTCTTCCCTCGTATCATCATATATCTCAAAATACTAGTAAGAATAGGTTTTTCTAAAATATATAACTATCACTAAGAACATTATCATATAATACTCTAAAATAATTCTACTCATGTTGATTAGATATTTTACAACATAAACATACTATTTTTCGAAACTATTACCATTTATCTCATATATGCATAAAAATTGATTTCTTTGAACTGAGCATGAAAGATTATTTCTCATATGGGTTGAGCATGAAAGATTATTTCTCGTATGTATATATATCATTATACTTTAATCTTCTATTTTAGCATTTCATAAGATGAAAGATTATTTCTCATATGTATATATATCATTATATGTATTATACACATAAATGGATTTTTCTGAAATAGCCTCAAACACCCACACTAGGAAAGTTAATGATGTAAAATGATCATAATCATGTTATTCTGATACTCTATAGCATCAAACTTTTATATTTTTAAGACATCACCAATTTTCTCAAAATATACAAAAATGGGTTTCTTAGGTTAACTATCAAATCATCATAAAAATTAAGATTTTATGATATAGTCAGACTCACCATCATCTGAAGTAGCTAACCTAAGCTCAACAATGGTAAAAACTTTCCAAAACGGCAGTAATTGGAAAGGGCCGAACAGCCCTGTTCCCCTTTTTTGGCCATACCTCATATGGCCCTTACCTAGCAGCTATCACCTATCACAAGCTACAAGGAGCACTTGTTGAGCAACAATAGCCATACATGGAGGAGATCATGGCAGAAGGGTGAAGAAAACCACTTCCTAAAGTATTGCTTCCTCGTTTCACTTAGGTTTCCTCCTTCTTGGTTGAAAGTTATTACTCAATAAGAGGACACAACCCTAACTAGAGCAACTCATGACAGTAATGGCAAGAAAACACTATAGGAGGCAAAGCCATTAATAAAGAATGGGAAAAGGGAAAAAGGAAAAAAGGGAGAGAAGAAAGAGACTAAGGACAAGAGAAAGAGATAGAAAGGGATAGTGGGTAGTGTAAAAAAAGGGGGGGTTAACAGGTATATAAGAAAGAGAATGTGGCAGTTTAAAATAAAAATAAGAAAGGGGGTGCCCTTTTGCTGACACAAATGAAAAAGGAAGCTAAGCTATTAGGGAGAAGGGAAATCAGGGGTTGAAAGAGAAGGGAAGGATTTCCTTTTATAAAAAGAAGCCACAAGTTTTTATCCAATGCTTTTTACCCCACTTTAACTCATCTCTCTTTGCAATCTCAACTTTACATTTTAAATCAAAGTCGATCTAACCATTAATTTGCTTTAACATCACAATTTTATAAAACTAATTTTATTTATAATCTCAACTCTATTATTCTCAATTATTTTTTATCGTCCCTTAACATATAAATATATATATTTGAAAATCCTAAAATAGTTATTTCAAACTTCCATAATTCTCTACAAATAATTTATTTTATAAATTCTTGCACCCATGATTACTAAAAGTATTTTCAAATTATAAGGAATTTCTTATAAAAATTATTTTAAACTAATCTTAAATTAATAATAGCTATATATATTTCAAATATTATCATAAATATCATTTTCAATATTCCAAAACTGTTAATTATGAAAAATAATTAAAAAATAAATATTGACTAAATAAATAATTATTCACAAGTATTAAAAATTATAAAAATTTAAATTAACTTGGGATATTACAAAAGATCTTTTAAATCATTTGCATTTTACAAAAAGAAATCCAAATTTGATGCAAAATATGATTTCTGGAAAATTCAAATCAAACTTGAGAATAGGTACATAATGGCATTTACAATTCCATTTAGCTAATTCAAATGGAATGTAATATCTTTTAGCTTAAAAAATGCACCCTCAAAATTTTCAAGGATTATAAATAATATTCACAATTTTTTTACCAAATTCATTATTATTTATATTGATGTTATTTTAGTGTTTTCAAACAATATCAACTAATACTTTAAATATCTAATTTTTAAAAAAAATAACTCAAAGAAATTGTTTAGCCATTTCAAAAACAAAATATTCTTTGTTTCAAACTAAAATCAGGTTTTTTGTTATCATTATATCTATCAAGGAATCATTACTTTAATTAAAAAAGCAATTCAATTTGTTGATAAATTTCCAAACCAAATCATTGATTAAACCTAATTACAACACTTTTTGGGATATTTAAATTATGTTTCTAATTTCTTTCTTTAAATGTTCAATTTAGTCAAACCACTTCATAATCATCTAAGGAATAACCTTCCTTTTTGGACAAATGTTCATACAAATATTATTAGGAAAATCAAATCTCAAATTAAAAGTATTTTATATTTGCATATAGCTGATCCACTTGCATAAAAAAATTATTGAAACTGAACGTGGGATATGATGGTATTCTTAAACAAATTATAGTTGCATTTACATCAAAATACTAGAATGATGCACAATAAAATTATTCAACTCTAAAAAAAGAAATTTTAGTCATTGTTTTCCATGTGCAAAAATTCCAAAATGATTTGTTAAATAAAAAATTCATAATTCAAGTTGATTATAAATCTAAAAAAAAATATTTTGAAAAAAGATGTTGAAAATATTGCATTAAAATGAATTTTTTTTCCAGATGGCAAGCAACTTTAAGCATTTTTTTATTTTGAAATTCAACCTATTAAACATTTTTCAAATTCTTTACTAAATTTTTTTTAAAATAGAATTTCTACAAGGAAGATAAGTATGCCTCACTGGAAAAAGAGAAACAAAGATCCTCTAGATTCATAATCCAAAAATACAAGCTAATTCTGATATTAAGGGGAAAGAGGTTGCTACTACCTCCTCTTTCTCAAAACTTAAACCAACTCCAATATCTAAAGAAGTTAATGATTTTAACTTTTTAATTAAAACTCTTCATATCTTTGCTTCCCAACTCCAAAAGCCTTTAAACTTACAAAAAGAATATTAGGTTGATATAATCAAAGAAGAAGTCAAGGACACAGTCCTTAGCCAATCTAAAATTCTCTAAGCTATTGCCAAGCAAAAAAACCAAATTTCAACAATTGAAACTTCATCAAAAGTTGTTGCAACTATTGATCCCAAACCTATCAAACTAATTACCAAAAACAATAGACAATCAAATGCTTAAGGTCTTCTCTAAACAAAATCAAAATACTAAGTAAAGATCTAAAAGAACTTCTTCCAAAAGTTTTCCTAAAAGGATGGCATTTCATTCTTGAATTGCCACTCCACTCTGAAGAATTCTATAAGCACATATTAGATGATTCTAGCTTAGTTAAAATTGAAATAAACTAAGTAGGGTGATAAGAATATGATGACTCATTCAATTTTTAAAATTTTAAAAATCCTTACATCATCTAATTAAGGAATAAAACTTTTTAAGATAAAAAAAATTTAAAAATTCTTTCCATCCAAATTTAATCAATTATTCATAATGGGACTATAAAAAAGCCTAATATAATACTATATATTTTTAAAATAAAAATTTAAAGCATTCTTGGCTATTTTACTTCTTACAAGATGTTAAGTATCAAATCCCAAATTGGTTCATTAGGTGTTGGAACATCTTTAGACTAATTGAAGAAATTCTTCTTGAAAATATTAAAAAAAGGTGGGGAACCTTCAAATCTTGCTTTGATAATGAGAATCATGTCAATCCTCCCATGCTTCTTTAAATTTTCTCTCAAATTGGACTTCTTTAAGCCTAATCTTAGGAATATCAATATGGTCCAGGTCTTAACTGCAAATTTCCAATACTTTAAAAGCAAGATTCTATTAAATGGTGGGCTAACTTTAACTAATCCTCAAAAGTAGAGAAATCTAAAGCTTTGAAATGGATTGAAAAAAGCCATAATTTCATAAAAATGCTAAAGAAGGTACCAACCAATTCTTTCAAAATAAATTTCAATTTTCAACAACTCTAGCCTGCTCCTCAATTAAACAAGATTATGTTTCTCAATTGAAAATATTCTCTTTTGGCTTAAACCTAAGAGTAAGGCAAAATCTTCATGCTCTAACAATTCAAAAGTGAACTTTGAATATTTTATTGAATCAAATGAAGATAATTGTTTTGGTATTGATTTTATAAGAGGATGGAAACTCTAATGATCTAACATAAGCAATTTATTCAAATTCAAATTTCAAAATCTTGTCAACATTTCAAGACAAAATAATTTTGGCGTAGATAGCGTGATGAGATTCCCTATTAACTTTATGTCAAATTGGTTTAAAGCAAAAGAATCTTTAAGTTTTTTGTGACTGAAATTGATGTAAAATTATTACTTGTAATTGTAGCAACTTTTACTATACACTATAGTGGTGAACTATTCATAGTCACTATAGTAATCTAACTTTGCCTATAAATAAAACATTTTCCAAATGTAAACGCCATACTTCCTATACCTCAAATAAGTTGGTGTTCATTCTCTTACAACTTTTCTTTGTAAGTTTTCTTTATTTAAATAAAAGTTTTCTTTTAACTTTCATTATATCATAGCATTGCAAAATTTTAGCAATCCAACTATGATCCTTACTTCTTTTTTTTTTTTTTTGCTAACTCTTCTTTCCCTCAAAACTTCTCTAATTCTAGTATTAAAGCCTAGGAGGAAGTAAGGATAGATTTATAATCTAGTTATATTTACCTTTGTGAATTATATGCTAATATTTGAATATGAATAAAATTATTGAAGGAAAATAAAATTATGAACTCATGCTAAGGTTAGCAATTCTTATTAATTACTTGGAGTTGCCATCCAATATATGCTCATAAAATTCTCTAGAGTGGAATGGTAATTCAAGAATGAAATGCCATCCTTTTGGGAAAGCTTTTGCAAAATAATCTTTTTGATCTTTGCATTAGTGTTTTGATTTTGTCTAGATTAAACTTTGAGCATTTGGTTTTTTGATGTATTTCGTAATTATTTTGATGAGTTTGGGGTCAACAATTGTAACAACTTTTGACAAAGTTCCTGTTGTTAAATTTTAATTTTTTTTATTAGCAATAGCTTGGAGAATTTTGTATTAGCTAATGATTATGTCCTTGACTTCTTCATTTTTAACTATATTAACCAAGATTTTTTTGTAATTCTAAGGGATTTTTGGAGTTGGAAGTTTGAAGAGTTTCAATTGAAAAGTCAAAATCTTCATCTTCCCTAGGTATTAGAGTTAGTTGTCCTAATTTTATGAGTGTTTGTGTGTGTGTGTGTGTGGAGGGGAATTATTAACCTTCACTCTTTCATTTGAATGAAAAAATAATGGTACCAAATTAAAGATAATAAAATAATAAAAAGTATTGTAGTCTATTTGTTACCATTACCAACTAATTTAATTAATGGGTATATTTAAATCAACTTCACTTATTATCTCTTATCTCCATCATAAATACACTCATTAATTAAAGTAATTGGTAATGGTGACAAGTTGATTATAATATCCTTTATATTTTTACTCAGATAAAAAAGTAAAGATTGCTAACTTCCACATATAAATGTAAAGGTTAGCAATCTCCTGTGTGTACATAGGGAATTGTTAACCTCTATATTTATTTATAGAAATTAACAACCTCCACTCCCTTAATTGAATGAAAAAATTATACTACCAATTTAATGACAATAAAATAATAAAAAGTGTTAAAGCTAATTTGCCACAACTAATAACTACTTCAATTATTCTAGAGATAAGAGAGAATGAGTGAAATTAAATATGTTTATCATTTTATTGTCATTGAATTAGCAACATAGTTTTTTTTATCTAACTAAAGAAGTGGAAGTTATTAACTTTTATATATGGATGTGAAGCTTAAAAATTCATATATATATATATATATATATATATATATATATATATATATATATATATATATATATAGATAGAGAGAGAGAGAGAGAGAGAGAGAGTAAAGTAGAAACAATGTAATATAGTCCTATTTGATTATAAATTTTTTTATATTTTTAATTTTGTCATGCTTTTGTTATTTTAAAATAATGTATTATCTTGATGGATAAATGAAAAAAGTTTGATTAAAAAAATTTATTTATTTCACGTTATAGGGAGAGTATTAAGCAAGAGCAATAGTTTTATATGAAAATAAAGTGACTAACGTAAGGCCATCAAATCTCATTATAGGATTATAGGATCCAAAGTTATGTAATACTGTTAAATAATCATATTACTTTTAATTATATTATAATTATAATCATTAAATGCATGATTTAGTGACCATGATTTCTCCTCTCACCTTTCATGTAAAAGACTCATCTTAATTTAATATGCGTAAAATATGTTACTCATTCGGATAGTTTTAGTGCTTTGATGCCTACGCTTTCTTTTTATCCGCCACCTGCTTTCTTTTTATCCTTTACAGACAATTGAGATTTGTCTTAGTTTTGTACTTCAGGGAATTTTATGATGCACTCATTTATTAGAACTCTATCAGTACTACTCATCCAAAAGAAAAAGAAAAGTGAGCCAGCCTCAAAATTGTGTTTTTAATAAGTCAAAATACATCACAGTATAACGTAATAGGAGTAGTTAGCATTATTGATGTCAATTTGCCCTCTTAGTAAAGTTTCTGGACGACTAATGAGACCCAAAAAAAAAAATGATATGTAAACTAAAATTTAAGATTCACTACAATTCATGCCAAGATAATTTTTTGAATACTGTTTACAATTTTATCAAAGTTCTATTCCAAGTTAACTTATCAGGGGAAAAAAGATATTCTAATTTAATAAATTTCATTGAATAACTTATAGTTTATCAATTTTCTTTTCAAATTTATCATTCTTCCTTTAATTAATTAACAATCTATGCCCTTATTCATGTAAATCTATTTTTTTTTCAATTACGCATTTCTACCTCCAAATTTTGCATAAATAATTAAATAGAAATAAATAAATATATAATATCATAAATTATAATTAAATAAATTTTAAATAATTATATTATTGTTCTAAACTCTAGATAAATAAAAATAATAATTAATTTAAAAATGATGTCACAAAATAAAATTAATTCAATTTTAGTTAATTATATCTTTATTTTAAATTATAAATATATAGAAATACGTGTATAAATAAATATGTAATATTATAAAATATAATTAATTATATTTTAGGTAATCATATAACTATTATAAATAATAATTAAATAAAATTATATATATAAATAAATATGTAAAATAATAAAACACAATTAATTAAATTTTAAGTTATTATATTTTTATTTTGAACATATTAATTGCATTAAAATAATTTGATCTTGAAATAAGTATGAATTAATTTAATTTATATATTTATTTATATTAATATATCTTTTTATGTCATTTTACATTTGCATCTATTTCAACATTAATTTTACAAAAAATTTCTTATACAATCAATTAACTTATTAATTATAAATAAAATTATCATTTATCAATTATTAACTAACTTAATAACTATTTATACAATATAAAAACTAAAATTCATTTCATCAAACATAAAACAAATGTATTTATGAATTTATGCTTATATTATTGTTTTACTTATGAAGATATCTTCATAATTTACTTCTTAATCAAATTCAAACCATATATTTTAATCTAGTCACGACGGAAGAACTCCCCCCATTTTAACATATATTCAAACACTTGAATTGACACCTGAATTGATTGGAGATAGACATGATACACCATAATGGGGATGACTTCTTACTCTCGACTTTCCATTTGTTTTACCAAAAAATATTTTTTATAAGAAAATTTCATTTATTTACATATAAATAAAAGAATAACATATTACTTTTATGATATCTAGAATCAAAATAGTAGAGAAGGACAACTTCTTTGACCATCAACCTTTTTATATCTAATATTGATCATATAAAATATTTTACATCTTAATATTTTATAATTATATTTCTATCCAACTTATTTTTTGCCAAAATAAATCAGAACTTCAATGCAATGAATTGGCTTGAATATGCACCCACCAAAGGGAATGTAAATGACAACTTAAAACTGCCAAATGCTAACAAAAGAATTCATGACCTACTAAAATTCTGATATCAGAACAAGCTTAATACCATCTTGAAGGAATTACATACTACAGTCTTGCGTATCCATTGGAGCTATAGATGCCGGTATCTTGGAATTTGATGCAACGCGAGAGCGCCGCTGTGAGTTTTTCCAAATCTTCCCTGGTGTGAGCTGCACTCAAAGCTACTCGTAGCCTAAGTGATAATATGAAAAAGAGCATCACTCGTTTGCACAGAAGAACATTTTGCAAATACCGTATCTTGGATAATAAATTGTTATGGAAATGTGGACAAAAACAGGCTACCGCTTTGACAGATATAAAACTCCACTCATTTTAGGATTTTATAATGTGTTTGCCGCACTCATTATTATGTCAATAAACTAAATGTTAGTTAGAAGAGGTGTTTAGTGCATTAATTTATTAGAAGGAAAAATGCTCCATTTTGACAAGTTTCATAGCATAGCCTATAGCTTATGGTTTCTCAATTTTTTCCCCAAATTATCGCTCTTGTTTTGGTTAATTGATAACCTGTGTTCTATGTAAAACCTACTCTTCTTTTTTTTTTCCCCCCCCTTCTATAATATTGTCCTATTTTCAATGGTTGTTCCTTTTCCACAAAGCCAAAAGGGATTAAAAAAGAAAAAAGGCACCTATGAAATTATTGCTTATTTGTCTTGGAGCCATTAATTCAACATAAATAGATAAAAAAAAAGTAAATAAATAAATATGTAATATTATAAATATAATCAATTAAAATTTAGATAATTAAATTCTTATTTTAAATATCCTAATTGCATCAATATATTTATTCTCAGAATAAATATGAATTAATTTTCTTCATACATCTATTAATATTAACAAGTCCTTTTTTGTCACTTTACAATTATGAGTTATTGCAATAACTAATTTTATCCAATACTTCTAATATAATTAGCCAGTTAACAGTTTTCAGTTAACAGCAAACTACAAACTACTAAAACAGTTAATAATTAGTTGAGCAACTTGCACCAAACAAAGCCTTAATACAGACCAATTGATGAGGGGAAAAAGGAGAATAAAACCAGACCACTTGCTCCAAGACATCATACTTTCATCCCATCACAATTCTAATATCTTCATTCTTCTCTCTCCCATTCTTTACCCATTTTCTATTATAATAGGGAATAGGTTGAGACCTCAAAATAACATGCGGTTCAAAATGAATGCAGATAATCAGATAGGAAAGCACCCTGATACTCTCACTTCCAATAATACATCGATTTTTACATAAATTTATACATCTCCAACAGACCATGTTTAAAAATCAATGACTTTTTTTCAGATGAAAGTAGAAATTTTATTAGGTAAAAAGGTTGTAAAGTACAATGATAGAGTACAAGATAGATAAGATATCCCCATCAAATGAAAATCAATAAAAAAAAGAGAAGTTACCTTCCCATATAGACGTAATGATAATCCACATTAAATAAATTTGTCTTCAGCTAGTAACCGATATGTATATAGTGCTAAATTCCATATGAAGAACCGAAACTTTTGAGGCAATATAGAATCACATGTATGCAGGATAAAGAGTGAGAATTCCAAGTTTTCATTAAGTTACCTTCAATGAGTAAGAGATTTGATTGAATAATAAATTTCATTAACAGGGGTGATCATTCGAGGAATAAAGCAAAACCAAATAGAAGTCCCAACACCCACTAAAAACAAGATAATATGGTTGTCTTTTCATTATCTTTTGTTCTCATTATACAATTTATTGGGTTTGAATATTAGAACAAGTTTTATTTAATTATCAGGTTGTAAAGATGAAGATGTAGAATCTAAACCTGCAAGAGTTTGGAGGCACAGTTGGCGGTCTGATTGCTGTCACATGGAAGCCAGATTCTAACAAGTACCTGTTCAAAACAATTAAAAATGTTTAGATTATTATCAATCAAAAGAATCATACATATAAACATCCATCCATACATACATATATATATGTATATATATGTGTGTCTGGGTGTGCGTGCGTGCGTGCGTGTGTGTGTGAGAAAGAGGGAGGGAGAGGGAGAGAGAGCTTACCGGCTCGCTTGCAGAGCTTTCTCTTCACTTCCTACAATGAGGGATATAATATGACTTGTAACAGGTATTCCAGTAAGTGTATGAAAGTCTTTTACACGGTTCCATATGGCCCTTCTACGCCATGTCTCCAACTTTGCCACTCTAGCAGCAGCTGTGAAACCATGTCGATGTTCTCAAAAGGTAAGTAGTATACACAAGGCATGACAAGAAGCTAGAGCAAAAGAGCTCCATATCAATTCTCAAAACGAGGACACTTTCAGCAAAAAAGGTGCAAAAAGCCATCATGCCTTTGCATTAGCTTAAAATATATGACAATTTAGAAGTGGGCCTCATGTTGGTGGCATGATCAGTATCTACTACAAGCACACATCATATCTGAAATTTAATAAATTAAATCCCACGGGACAGACACTTAATACTTCAAATGGGAAAAATAAACAGCGACAACAAAATGCATTAGAAGTGCAGAGAACATTTTGTTCAGTTTCATACATAAGGAAAGCTTCCATCTCTGAGTTTACCACTCAGTTCAACTAAAGGAACACTAGAGCTCACCATAAGCAGCAGCCACAATTGGTAGAGGTGCAGCAGTTGAAAATATAAATGAACGACCTCTTGATTGTATCAATAGTTTCCACCTTTTGCTAGAAAAATTCAGAGAGTAAAAGAGTTCATCAAACACTCATCATGCTATTACATGTAGTGGGATATAGTTAGGAAAAGAAAAAGGAATAACTAGTGCATATTACATAAGTCAGAAAAAGCAATGCTTTCCTATCAAACAGAATTACCTCATTTCACCAGAAAACCACAGATATATGAGTTCACAAAAGATGAAAATTGCATAAACTAATAAAAATACAAATAAAGATCATGTTAAGTTATGACAAGAAAAAGAATGCAAGTCTTCTACTGAGGATAAGTGCACACTGTAGCTTGGGACAGTTGGAGATAAAGCCCTCCCTGTCCCTCTAAAAACAAGATGGGAAAGAAAAAAGAATGAACAGGAGAAATAATTTCATTTTCCACTATCCACAATTAAACTCTAAATATTTATCTTTCAAGCAACCAAAATTACTATAACCAGACAAACAAGTGGAACTTAGATACCTGCATGCTATAAATCCTCCATGGCAACCAGCAGCTTTACTTAATGTACCAATGCATATGTCAACTTCCGTTTCACAATTGAACGCCTCAGCAACACCACCACCATTTTCCCCACAAACAAATGATCCATGAGCCTGGAGGAACTCAGAATTTTAATTTTCACATATCAGTATGTGTAGAAGCAGGGGGAAGCCATCTTTCCTTGTGTCACACAACTAATAAACCATATGGTGTAGCAAGTAGTGAAGGGGGGGGGGGGAACAGAGAAGGGAAACAAGTAAAAGAAGATCAATATCTTGGATAAGGTGTCCATCCTCTAGCATAGCAATATCATGGTTTGGCTGTGCTATGATACTCCATCCCAAAGTGGTATCTATTGCGTGGACCACAATTATGCGCATAGCAGCATAAGATAGGCTTCAAGCAGCCAACGATATATCAAAGAAAATAATTCAAGAGGGCTTACATCATCAATGACTAACAAAAATTCATGTTTCTTGCGAAGGTTTGTAAGCTCTACCATTGGTGCATAGTCTCCATCCATGCTAAACAAGCTACAATTCATCACATAAACTATACACAATAAATACAAATGAATAGACAAAAAGTTATAGAGTAGCATAAAGTACTCAAGAAATATGGCGGACATGTTCTACGTGCTTTGATATCAATGAATTAGACATGTAGATCTTAGCTTCATTATAGCTTTCAAATTGCAAAAAATAAAGATATGTATCTGTTGTTTATCTGTTGAATACCGACAAAAACAATAATTATCCATTCTTAGGAATTAATGTAATTGCAGCATAATTTGGAAGGCTTTTAACTCCATCCAAAAAAGGGGTCATTCAACTAAGTTTTGACCAGATGGTTGTACTCATAAGATCGTATCATATAAGGAAAATTGCCCCAACCATGCACTTCAGACTTTTATCACAGATTGGATCATATACATAAATTTCTAATCAATTACGCATCCCTTGTATAAAATCAACATCACCAAATTAACAACCAATATAGTTTTCAATATATAAAACCTATCAATTGGTATAAAATTGCAATTGTTATCCGACTTTTGCAGATATGATCTGCAGATCAGCAAAATAAGTCTCTATAGTTCAGTTGCAAATTACTGAAAATCACATTATTGAAACTTACTAGATGAGGTCAGACTTTCAAGTATCACACATTGTTGATTGAAAATGACGTCTGCGTATGTCAGTGTGTCTGTACATGTGCAAGAGGGAGAAATATACATAGCAATTAATCTAATTCAAGCTTAAACTATCGATATTGAATTTCTATCCAAAAGAAGCTCCATGGTCCTAAAACTCGTTTTCAAAGATTTTCATAAGGCCAATTATAAGTCACCCACACAATGGTAGATCACTTCAGACAAATGTTCACCCTTGTTAACTACACAGCTATCTAATTAAGTTTTTTCCCCCCTTCTTTTAATCACATACCACCTATATACAAACAGTTTAAGGCATGCAAGAGAACTCTACAGACCTATGTCTTAAGAAAAGAGGGAAAAGCATCATATCCCAACAAGAAGCATAAAACCATAGACATATGGTCTACTAATTCTTTATATGCTTCCAAAAACCTGTCAAATGAAAGCGTCCAAGAATTTTTCTAGAAAGATAAAATTTTATTGTCATAGCCACACATCTTGAACATATTGCTGAAAGTAATATAAGAGGGGGGAAATTTTCATTGTAGTTACTTCCAGCCATGAACAACTTTTCTGTGGTTTCTTTGCCTGCCATTGTTTCTGTTAGGCAAGATGGACATGATAAAAGAAGTAGCAGGAGCAATGACAAACCTATCAGTCACAACAACTTTCTTCTTCATTCTGCAATTTGATCTGTTAAAAACATTGATGTTGCAACAATGTGAACAACATGTAGAAACCACATCAAGGGAAAAACTAGGAAAAAAGAACCCACAGAAGAATATGAAAATTATAGATAGAAGGTAAAACCTACAAGAGTGTGTTAAGGTGAGACATGTCACAATGTTTGTAGATGAACACCTTTATGCTTTGTTGACGGCCAGCAAGACGAATACCATCAATTATTGATGCATGATTTAGTGCATCAGAAAAAATGGCAATTTTTTCATCCTCAGATGGTACTGTGTTCCCAACTAAGAGAGAACTAATGCTTCCTAATGCCATCATAACAGCCATATTGGCTGCAAATCCTGTGGGACAAAGAAGGCAATCCTATAGGAGATTTGAAACCAAAATTGTGTCAGCATTTGATACAATATTCAATTATTGTATCGTATATGGGCCACCAATTCACCTCATTAACTATTATGCAGGTCAATCAAGGTAAAGCCCAAGTATATAACCCTTAGAATCAAGGGGATGAAGAAAAAAAAATATGTAAGTCCTGTGGATTTAAATTATAGTTGTATACTTTGTAACACTTACTTAGATTCAAACATTATCATTGCATTCAAATCATGAAATAACTGAAAAAGCAATCAAAAGGATATAACCCATTATTAAAAACTTTGGCAAATTATAAACAAATACCAATTTATGACCAGTACAAACACAACCACTGCAGTCAAACTATAGAAGATTTTTTTTCCTCATAAAAGCAAATATCTATCCAGAATCTTAACTAAGACAGAGTTGAGCCCACCCCAGAACAAAAGTGGATAAAAATCTTAAATTTTAATTGACTAGTAAGCATCATCTTAAAGAACCAAGCAGACCAATATGCAAGTTAGCCTCAACTCTCAATGTTATCTATATTGAATCATTGATCAAGTAAGCATTCTGAAATCAAACTTCAATGTCAAAGACATAGCATAACTACATAATAAAATAGGAACAGATAAGGTCCACACTCCACGCCTCATACCTCTTTCTTCTTTAAATCTGCCAAGCATGACTCCAGCATCCTATGATAGTTGGTGTATCCACAGATAAGTGCAGAACCTCTCGGTCCCATTCCATTCTCTATTGCTGCCTGGTTTAGAATAATAATTTTATTGCCTAAGACTACAACTAAAGGAACTCAAAAACAGGAGGATAAAATATAGAAAAAGAGGGAGAAAAGGTACCCAAAACATAAAATGAAGGTCATCATGCACACCTTTGCCGCAGCCTTTGAAATAGTTGGATGAGAACTCAAGCCTAGATAGTCATTTCCAGAAAACAAAATTAACTTTCTGAACTGCGGACAATGTGCATCCGGTTCATTGCCAGCAACTGCGTTATAATCAATCTCATCACCTAAAACCCAAAAATTCGAATTTTAAAATGTCATAAATAGAACGTAGAGAAAAGGAAAAAAAAATACATACACTACAGTTGATAAAACATGGCTACCACCATTGATGTGAATGCTAAGAATTAAATGTATAAGTGAGTATAAATGACAGAGAGAGGGAGACATAAACATATTAAGCACTGTTACATGAAAAGAAAAACTGCTGAAACCACGTTCACGAGAATTCAAAACAATAAACTAAAAGGATTACCCGAACTTGGGGTGTCATACATCCATCTTTGAAATGTTGATTCACCGATCTCTACTTCCACAGAGGACCGGTCCCATTGCCGCATTTCATCAAACACCTCGAGTCCTTCATTTCCTCTCTCATCTTCTTCCGGGTTTAATACAAATTGCAAATCACTGTTAATGGATATGCGTTGCTTTTCGCTCCGGACGTAAAGGGGTCGGAGAGACCGAAGGACTTTGAGAGTTTCGAGCCTCGTAAGAGCTGCTTCGACCCAGAAGTCCCATATATTTGCCATCCCAATTTGCGCAAAATGCACACACAACACAAACAACTATTGATATAATGCCGAAAGAGAGAAAGGTAGGTGGGTGCGTTGGGAATGTGAAGCTCCGTAGGGATTGGAAAGAGCGTTGGTCGCCCGTTCTACCCGCCAACTGAGACCCTAGTCAAACCGCCAAAAGGCTCCAAGAGGGGGTAGCTTGAGAAACGGTGCTCGGGAGAAACGTTTGGTTGACCAAATCATATTTTGGTAGGAATTTTAATATTCTTAGAAATATAAAGTCAATTTATTTGATACTTTTAAAATTAATTTTTTATTTTTTAAAATAGAAATTTTTATTTGATAAATTATTTTTAAAATTTATTTTTAAAAATTATAACTTTAAATATATAATTTAAAAATAAAAATAAAGGATTTATTTGTTTATTATTTTAAAAAATGATCTTTTTATTTTTAAAAATAAAAGAACTTATTTAGGAACATATTTTCATAATCTATTTTTCAAAATTATTTTTAAAATATATAACTTAAAAATGAAAAATGGAAATATATTTTAAATATTTTCTTAACTTAGTTTTTTACTTAATGTCAGTTTGCAATTATATCAAATATTTTCTTCTTTGAAATATTCACCATCCTCTAATATTTAATTTTCTTCAATTCAAAAATATTTTTTTGAAAAGAAATAATTTTTAAAAATAGTTGTTGAGAATAGTTCTTAAAAATATATCCAAATACATTCAAATTTTTTATGATTTCTTAATTTGTTCTTTTGTTCTAAATGTCAATTTTATAATTAAATGAAACATTTCCTTATTTACTTTTGTAAACACTTTTTATTCTTTATTTTTTTAAATTTAGAAATAATTTTTAAAAATAGATTTTAAAAATTATTTTTGAAAATAAAAAATAAAAACATATCCAAATAAACTTAAAATTCTCAAAAATTTAATTCTAAAAAATGTAACATTATCATATTTATTTAATTAAATATATTTATATGATTGTTACAATGTTGTGTTTTAATTAATTTATATATTTTTAGAAATATTTTTAAATTACCTAAAATATTCTTATTAAAAATTAAGTGATTGATTGCAATAAATAATATTGAGAGGTGGTCAACAATGTGAGGTGACAGTTATTAATGATGGATGCATAATGGCTAATGATAATAGTTAATAGTAAGTGATGGTCGACGAAGATAACTGACAATATGTGGTGGCAATGATAATCATAAGTGGTAAATGATAGTTGGCAATAAGTAATAATTGACAAAAGTCACTAGTAACGACAATCACTAATGGTATATAGTTATTAACGACGATCATTAATAATGAGTAATAGTTGTAATGGTAATAGCAATGATCATCAACAATGAGTGATGATAATGATGGTCATTTGCGATGTATGGTAACCGATAAGGTAATTAGTGGTGTATGATAGCCAATAATAATTTATGGCAGTAGGCAATAATAATAGTGGTCAACTATGGTAAATAGTAATAAAATAAGATATTAATAATAACAAGATTTTAATGGGAGAATGGATGAAATAGTTCTTTTATATTATTAAAACATTCCTATGTCTGGAAATATAGGATATCCACCTCACCTCATGAAAATATTTCAGGAAAATATTAGATTAAAAATATTTTTAATAATGTGAATTTTCCTAAAAGTATTTTTCTAAATGTTACATAATTTATGGTAGTTCACATAGGCATGGTAGTTCATATAGACATGCTTTATTAATTAATTATTAATTTGTTTAAATAATCTATTACATTAGATCCTAAGGGGATATTTTATGATGGTAAACTATTTTAATGTTTATGAGAAAATTATCTCTAAAATTATTTTGGAGATAATCATAATTAAAATTAGAGCAATCTAATTGATTGCCTTCCATTTTTTGCTTAGAAAGAAGTAATTATCTCTCAAATCTTTTATTCCTTAAGTGGGGTAAATCTAAGAGAAGAAATGAGATGAGACTATTCTTTTACTCATTGAAATCCACTAAAAAAGATACAAATTTTTACTCTCTTGAATTATTCTCTAATGGGTGCCATTTGACATATGTGTCTTTACACAAAGGACTTTAGTAGTAATCACTTTATAGCCACGAGAAAAGAAAAGCAATTGCTTATGATGAAAGATTTGCACATAATTTTGGAGATAAAAAACAAAGTGAAACCTGAGTGTATGTTAATTGCAATTTAAATCAACGTAATAAAGCTTCAACTTTATTAAGGTAATACTTGAATCCCAAGTATATATATATATATATATATATATATATATATATATATATATATATATATATATATATATATATATATATATATATATATATATATATATATATCAACAGTGGTATTAGAAATCTTTGGCTTATTTCCATTCTTATGTGCTATATGTGTACTTTTTTGCTTATTTTATTTAATTGATGTGTAATTGTATTGATACATGGTACACAAATATACATAACTCTCTCTTTGAATAAATTCTATGTGAATGCATAAAATTTCACATATATGATATGACTGGTAAAACACTTTATTGTACTATGGTATGGATTTATGAAAAGCACAAAAAAGAAAAAGGCTATCGTAGCTTGTAATTTTGTAAATGGTGAAATAGTGGTCACCACATATTGTAAATCTCCTCGTGTGTAATGAACAGTTTTCATTTTTTTAATTAAAAATATATCTTTGTAATGATATTTTGTTGTTTTTTTATTTTTTATATGTTATAAAATTAGTTTTTATACATATAATTAAAATATAAATTCTTTTAAAAAAAGTGAAATTTTGTATTTCTTTGGTGGTAAAATAATATTTGATATTATTATCGAAAATATTTTATGTCTTTATTTGAAAATAATTTTCAAATAAGTCTATTTATTTGTTAGATAGAAAATTAGAAAAATTTTATTTTTTGAATCTTTTTCTTTAGATTAGAAACATATTTTTTTAAAATTTATTTATATATATTATGTATATTGTATTTCAAATGAGTGAAAAATAAGAAAAATGTGTTTCTTTGAAGAAATATACACATTATTTTATATATTTGAAATTAGTTTTCAAATATGTTAAATAAAAATATTTTTGTTAGTTTCTAGAATATACATTTTTCTTGAAAAATAAATATTACTTTATATATTATAACTTTTATTTGAAATTCATTTTCAAATATTTAATTTATGTATTAAATGAAGATTATTTCTTTTTGTTGTTTATTTGAATAAAATACGTTTTTCTAGAAAGATTTGTTTTAATATATTCATTAATTCAGTTATTATATTTGTTATTGAAAATAACTTTTCAATATTTTTATTTATTTATTTATTAAATGAATTATATTTTTTTGAAAAACATATGTTTCCTTTATATATATGTACTTTTATTAATATATATTATCACACTAATTTGGACTTTGTTTTCAAATATGTCATTTATTTGTTAAATGAATTTAATTTCCTTTTGAAAAAAAAATCATTTCTAAAGGATTTGTTTCCAAAAATATGCATGTTTTATGATGTGTTCATCATTTGCATGCTCATAAATTGTTAATTGTCATTATGTATGATTTTATTTATCATTGCAACATATATGTATATATAGTTTAAAACCATTGATATTTTGTTGAACGTATATATCATTTGATAAATGATTTTTCCAAAATAATATAACATATATGAAGAAGCTATGGCTCTCTTTTTTTATTAAATAGATTGATGTAATAGGAATATCTAATTATGTGATATTTTTAAAATTGTATTTATTTTGGAATTTTTATAAACATATTGTTTATCTACCAAATCAGTGTATATATTATATTATTTTGGTGTGTGCAACAAAATATCAATAGAAAACTTTAGTTGGATATATATATATATATATATATATATATATATATATATATATACACACACACACACATGTGTGTGTGCGCGCGCGTGTAAACAATGTGAACATATGGGACTAAAATCCCAAGCATTATTAATTTAATTAGATATTTTCTTTTCTTTTATATTACTATAGTATAACCAAATTTTTATTTAATAATATAAGAAAAATTAAAATTTTTAATTAAGTTATATAGGAGGATATATACATTAATTGAACTAAATGCAATGATGTTTGACATGACCTTTATAAATATAATCTTAGTTAGAAAAATAGAAAAAAATAACTTAATATTTGGCATAGAAAAGTTTAGTGCTTTCAAAATAAGTAATAGTTGCACATAACTTGACCTACGATGTATCTTAACTCAAAGTTAATAATATGGCATAACATAACCATAATTAGTAGCTTATGATGCTTGGTTTAATAAAAGTAACCCACTTTAAATGTAAAGCTACTAGCATTATTTCCTTAAAAGGAAGTTAGAGAACTACCTAAATTTTTTTGAAATAATCAATTAAAATTGAAATATAGTGAAATGTCTACTATTGGGCTTTAGGCCCTATCCTTGTGGTTCATATAACCATTTTCATTTTGAACCTTGGCAACAACCCAATGTTCAATTTGTTGAATGTGATTTGTAAAAATAAGAAAGCAATTTTCTGCTCAACAACCATCGAGATACATAGCCTCTTTGATGGGAGAGGCTTCATCGTGTAATTAAAAAGCAAACATAGGGTCCCCAAGCTTAGTTACCCATTGTTACATTTTCTCTCAATCAATTACACCATTTTTAAAAGGTAATACAAAGTCTGAAAGCATCCCATGTGTTAGTAGATAGCATTTTTGTGTCAAAATTACCATGGTAATAATCGGAGGTATGACTCCATTTTACTCACTTTTGTTTACATATGGATATAAAAAAATGTTTTTTGCATATCCTTTTAATTTTACATTTTGTATTAGAGCCTATTAGAACCTCCACCTTGCTGTGTATGATTTCTTTATGTTGCCAATTTTGGAATGCATATGTTGAATTTTCAAGTTATATTATAAAAGGTGTTTTTATGGTTCTTTTGAGAACAAAATTGATTGCCTATAAAATTCTAGAGGATTAGACTTTGGAAGCATCTAAAAATTTGTTTAAAATTGCAAGATATGGTTCTTTTTGTTTCGAGTTGAAACTAAGTCGAAATTGAGTTGGTTCGACTTGGCTAGAGGTAGAAGATGACTTAAACTACATGTCGTTTTGATATTCCAGTGAAATGACATGTCGTTCAATGTGTTTCATTTAAAACACCATTCATTATGCTTTAATGAAACAATACTAAATTTTAAGGCCTCTACTTTAAAAAATTAATGGGAGATTGTAGCTGTCAGGTCTTGAACCACTATCCTAAGCCAGCATAAGGCAGTGTTGGCCATTGTTTCTGCACATACTTCTTGTCATAAGTTACCCAGATTTAATATATGAAGGCTTTCAGTTAACATTTTATTTTTTTGGATTTTAATTTTTTGAATTTTATTGAAGAATTTTAATTAAATCATAATACTAATATTGATGTCATACAATTTGTGCCTAATATTTAGATATTATTTTAAGCATTATCTTCACACATTTAGATTTAATTAATTAGTCATATTTAGTTTGGTTAATTAATTAATTGTTTAATTCTCATTATGATAAAAATTATTTATACATAAAATATTTTTCTAAGATGCCATATGATTAGTATAATTTAGTTTAATTAGAGTTTAATCACAACATCTCTAACTAGTCTAAAATTATACATTAAGTGTTATAATCATTTAAGGTAAATTAGCATCAAATTATAATTAATCATATTTGATATGGTAATTATTATCCCACAAGAATATTATCATATTTAATATGATTAGTTAAGATGAAATAGTAATTTTTTTTTTTACTTTAATCTACCCACAGGAATTAAGATAAATGATATAATTTGTTAGTTTCACCAATTTTGTACATAAGCTTAATTAAATAAAACTAAACCTATAGACAGTTTTATTTGCTACTAGGACTATGTTTGATAGATATGTTTTGCATTGGTAAGACATGTCATATGGAATATTTAATTGCCCTATATTGACATAGCATGTAAAATTTTATATAGTTTTTCAACGTTTGAATATCTCCAATTTTCAAGTTCCTAAATGGATGGGTGATAACTATAAGATATGGAAGGAGAAGATTCTTCTCCAATTAGGGTGGATGGACATTAATGATGCAATTAGAAAAGATAAACCTCCTAAACTCATGGATAGTAGTAACGCATCTAAAATAGCACTTCATAAACATTGGGAATGATTAAATCACCTTAGCATGATGTATATTAAAACTAAAATATTTGCTAGTGTTCGTAAGTCTATTGGAGAACATCAAAACATTCAAAGTTTGCTTAAGGTTATCGATGAATAATTTGAAATCTCAAACAAGACTTTGGCAAGTACCTTAATGATGAGATTGTCATCCATGAAGCTTACTGGCATAACAAGTGTGCGAGAATATATCATACAAATGAGGGATATAATAACTCAATTAAAAATATTTGAGGTTAAGATGTGTCAATCCTACCTCCTGCATTACATCCTGAACTTTCTGTCACCTTAGTATGGACCTTTTAAGATTTCCTACAACATACATAAGGAAAAATGGACAATAAATGAACTTCTGTCCATATGTGTACAAGAAGAAGGAATGCCTATTGTAGAAATAAGAGAAAGTGCACATATGGCTACACAAGGAAAGAACAATAAACAAGCCAACTCAAAAGGAAAAGGAAATACACTTATTCAAGGTAACATAAAGAAAGAGTCCAAGTGTTTCTTCTATAATAAAAAGGGACACATGAAGAAAAACTACAACAAATTTAAGAGTTAGCTTGAAAAGAAAGGTATCTTAATCTACACTTTTGTTATGAATCTAATATCGTAGTAGTAACATATGATGGATTGATTCTAGTTCTACAATTTATATCTCTAATACTTTGCAAGGCTTTCTTAACTAAAGGAAGCTAGTGCATAGTGAGCAATACATCTATCCAGGAAATAAGATAGGCTCACTAGTTGAGACTATAGGAACTTGCAGATTAGTTTTAGATATTGGCTTTAATTTGATCTTAGAAAGGACTTTTTATGTACCAAGTTTCTCTAGAAACTTAATTTCTATTTCAAAACTTTTTCCTTTTGGATATTCTTTTGAATTTTCAAATAATATGTTTAAGTTATTTTATAAATCTAATATTATTGCGAATGGTATAATTTCTAATGGTCTTTTCCAAATTCAATTACAAGATAATATACTTAATGATTCAATGCATGTTTTTAGTAGCATATGTGTTAAGAGATATGTTACTAATGAAGATTTTTCTATGTTGTAACACCATAGACTAGGTCATATCTTAATAGAAAGGGTTAAAAGGTTAGTGAAAGATGGAATACTTAGTATACTTGATTTTACTGACTTTGATGCATGTATAATCTACATTAAGGGAAAGCAAACTAATAAAACTAAGAAAGGTGCCAAAAGGAGTACTACTATTTTAGAAATCATATATACAGACATTCGTAGTCCAGATTTGGACTCTAATAGTTTGAATTTATAACTATTCACAATATATGTATCTCTATCTGTTAAATAATAAGAATGATACACTTAATGTCTTTAAAGTATTTAAGGCAGAAGTAGAGAAACAATGTGATAAACAAATTAAGATAGTGAGATCAAATAGAGATGGTAAGTATTATGGTAGATACACTAAAGATAGAGAAGCATCAAGTCCATTTGCTAGATTTCTTTAAAAGCATAGGATTATTGCCTAATACACCATGCCTGGGTCTTCGAACTAAAACGGTGGAGCTGAAAAAAGAAATTGAACATTATTGGACATGGTACGGAGCATGCTTAGCAACTCTAAACTTCCTAAGTCCTTATAGACTGAAGCCCTTAAGATGGCTATGTATATTTTTAACCAAGTTCCAACTAAGGCTATTGAGAAAACACCATTTGAGTTATTCAAAGGTTGAAAATCGAGTTTAAGACATATGCCCATTTAGGGATGCTTGTCTAAGGTCAGGGTTTACAATCCATAAGAAAAAAAGCTAGATCTTAGGACCATAAATGGCTATTTCATTAGATATGCTGAAAGGTTCAAAGGATATAGATTCTATTATCCATCTTATAGCATTAGGATTGTGGAATCAAGAAATATAAAATTTCTTGAAAATAACTTAATTAGTAGGAGTGATCAAACTCAACATTTAGAACTGAACATGATTATTTTAGTTTTCAAGCTCCTATATCCGGTGATAAATTGATTATGATCCATGCCCCTTAGGTACTAATGAGTATTGGACTGCCAATCATTGAGGGTCCATAACTAGCTGGCCAGGACTAAGTTGATCCAGTTGTTGAACAATTGCCAGAAATTCTTGAGCAATCAGTTGAGGGACACGCTTTTCAAAAGGATGCTAACCCAACATTAAAAAGATCAACTAAAAAAAGAAGGTCAGCAATTCCTAGTGACTATGCTATGTAGGTACAAGAGTCTGACTATAATATAGGAGCTAAAAATGACCTTAAAACATTTTCACAAGCTATCAATTGCAAAGAATCTAGACTATGGTACAATGCTATGAAGGAAGAGCTGGATTTCATGGTGTCTAATGGAATTTAGGATCTTGTTAAGTTGCTTAATGGTTTAAAGGCTATTAGGTGCAACATCAAAAGATATAAGGTAAGACTCATCACTAAGAATTCACTTAAAAAGAAGAAATTGATTATACAGAAATATTTTCTCCTATATCTAAGAAAGATTCCCTTCATGTGACAATGACATTGGTTGCCTAATTTAACCTGGAATTGCATCAAATAGATATAAAAACGACATTCCTCAATGGAGATCTAGAAGAAAAGGTATATATGAAATAACTTGAAAGTTTTTCCTCTAGTGCTGGTGAGCATTTGGTATGCAAGCTTAAGAAATCCATATATGGATTGAAATAAGACTCTTACTAATGGTATCTTAAGTTTCATGATGTTATTTCCTTATTTGGATTTGTGGAAAATATCATGGATCAGTGGATATACCAAAAGGTTGGTGGGTGTAAAATTTGTTTCCTTGTACTATATGTAGATGATATATTACTTGTAGCCAATGATAAGGGATTACTATATGAGGTGAAATAATTTCTCTCTAAGAATTTTGACATAAAGGATATGGGTAAGGCATCTTATGTAATTAGTATTAGGATCCATAAAGATATAACTCAATGTATTTTAGGTCTATCACAAAAAATCTATATCAATAAGGTCTTAGAGAGATTTCAAATGAATGACTGTTCACCAAGTATAGCATGTATTGTAAAAGGTGATAGGTTCAATTTGAATTAGTGCTCAAAGAATAACTTAGAAAGGGAACAAATGTGAAACATTCTGTATGCTTCAATTGTTGGAAGCCTTATGTATGTTCAAATTTGTACAAGACCTAACATTACACTCGTAGTTGGAATGTTAAGGAGATATCAAAGTAATCCAAGAATAGATCATTAGAGAGTTGCAAAGAAAAAGATAAGGTATCTTAAAGGTACCAAACATTATATGTTGATATACAAATGGACTGAAAATCTTAAGGTAGTTAGCTACTTAGACTCGAATTTTGTTGGATGTATTGATTTACAAAAATTAACATCAAGGTACATTTTTATGTTTACTGGCAGAGCTATGTCTTGGACGAGTGCAAAGCAAACCTTAGTTGCTATTTTTACCATAAAAGCTAAGTTCGTATCTTGTTTTGAGGCATATTCGCATGGTGTATGGCTAAAGAGTTTTATTTCTAGGCTTAGAATTGTGGATTTAATTTCTAAGCCATTAAGGATTTATTGTGATAACTCAGTTATAATTTTTCTGACTAAGAATAACAAAAAAGGAAGTCGAAGTAAACATATCAACATCAAGTACTTAGTCATTTAGGAGCATGTCAAGGAAAATAAAATCACCATTGAACATATAAGCACTGAGTTGATGATAATAGATCCTTTAATAAAAGGCATGCCACCATCAGTGTTTAAGGATCATATATTAAGGCATGCCACCATCAGTGTTTAAGAATCATATATTAAGGATGGGACTTAGTACTATATTAAGTTTTTTATATGTATATACATATTCATAATAAAGCTCGTATTCAGTTTAAGTTATTTTTCTCATTTTGATGTATAAATTTGTGTTTAGAGGAAAATAACATTAGAAGGATTCAGAATAAGTGTAAAACTTATTGTTAAGTTATGGTGGGTTGAGAAAGTAAAAATGTACCGTGATACATGGAAAGTAATACTCACATATAGAGGACCTACTACTATGATCCATTCATTAAGTTTTCTCTCCTTTGGAATATATTTGATTTTTATGGAACAAGTGAGAGAATGTAACTATTTTCATTTTGAATGTTGGCAACAACCTAATGTTTAATATATTGAATGTGGTTTGTAAAAATAGGAGAGTAATTTTCTGCTCAACAACCATCGAGATACATGACCTTTTCTATGAGAGAAGCTCTATTGTGTAATTAAAAAGCAAACACAAGGTCCCCAAGCTTGGTTACCCACTGTGACATTTTCTCTCAGTTAATTACATCATCTTCAAAAGGTAACACAGAGTCTAGAAGCATCCTGTGTGTTAGTAGATAACATCTTTATGTTAATATTACCATGGCAATGGCTAGAGGTATGCATCTGTTTTACTCATTTTTGTTTACATATGGATATGAATAAATGCTTTTTGCATATCCTTTAAATTTTATAATTTAATGCAAGTTAAACCTAATAGAATTGATGGTTAATTGCTTTTGGGTAATTTTTTTCATAAT
Source organism: Sindora glabra (assembly GCA_020226215.1). Lineage (NCBI taxonomy): Eukaryota > Viridiplantae > Streptophyta > Magnoliopsida > Fabales > Fabaceae > Sindora > Sindora glabra. The sequence goes on along the minus strand of CM035229.1, from coordinate 14,464,870 downwards.
TAGAGGATTGTAAGCAATTAATCTTGATCTTAAAAATGGTTTTTAATGTAATTTATCATAGCTTAATTAGAGTTTTATGAAAGTAGTTTTCACTTTACAACATAATGCTATACAATGGCATAAGTTGTGCAACATAGAGGATATAAGCATGTTAGAAATAACACTAGGCCCTCAAATAAGATAGGCATCTAAGCATCATAAAGGACAAGAGTGTCCTTAAGATTATATCAAAGTGTTTTAATTATAACAAAAAGGATCATTATGCATAGGATTATCTTAATCATACTAAAAAGGTTTATCCTTTATCACCCTTAATATGTTATAATTTTAACATATTTACATAAGTTTGTGATTCATTCTCTCCTTAGTTAGATTGTAGAAAGATAAACAACAAAATATATGATCTACAATTGTGTAGATTAATATATTAGCATTGGGTGCCATAAGCTAAACTTTTTGTGATAATGGAAAAGATCATTAATAAAGGTTACATATGTTAGAACCTAAAAGCTTGATATGTGTGGCAGTCATGCAATAATCCTAATATATTTCATACATCCATTGTTTGGTGCAATATATTTTACATCTTTGATAGAACTTAGATGTTTTAAGGATAAATAATTTGTTTATTTATCTTGGAAATAATCTATGGTCACAATGTCTTGTAATATGATTTAATCATAATAGATATGAATTTAAGTTTATACAACATCTTTAATGATGCATTTTTTTATTATTAAGATATAATTAGACAAGATAAAGCATCTGTATTGATTAAAGATAGGCTTGTAACACGTCAATCCAAGAATCAAAGGTTAAAGGTTTTTTCTATACTAATCTCCAACTTACTTATCTTTTTTCTATAATTCAATTTGTTATTGAATGATCCACTACAATAGCTAAGTATTCCACTTAGCTCGAGCATCTTTCATCTATTATGGTGGTTACTTGAAAATATTGAACAACAATGGAGTAAGTCATAAAGACTTAGTGAGTGAGACTTTATATAAACTATCATAGAATTTTATTTAACTAGAGTATCATCTTCTCTTAATTTTTTATTATTACCCTATTACTTCCATATTGATCATTTTCATGGGTCTTAGGTATTTCATGATATTAGTCTTTTACAATTTTTTCCACATCATTCATACCCTCCATGAAGGGATTTCTTCTATTCAAATTTTAGCATTATACTTGTTAATTTCAGATATTATTATTCTTAACCTTGTCTTTATGACCCATTTTTATTTCGCATTTATTTATTTCATTACTCTTTGTCATTATATGTTGCTATGTATGTCTACTATTTTTAGGTACCTATTCTACCAATTAAAGAACATTCAAGAAAGGGCAAGATGCTTTGGATATTATTGTGAATTGTTTATAAAGAAATTAATTTATAAAAAATTGAAAATAAAATTTGAGATAAGTACCAAAAAATTTAACCTCTAGTTTTAATAAATCATTTATGTATTCCATCATTTATCATTATATTTTTTTCATCTTACATGTATATTTCCCAAGTCTTTGGATAGTTTTTATTCAAGGCTTTTCATGCTAGCATGAACATATCTTTTTAATGGGTGATATGGCAAAAACCCCAATATAAAAGTGTAGAGAGAACAATCACCTAAGGGTTAATAGGATGGGAAATAAAATATACTAGTTATTATTATTTCTAACTAACCTCAAAGAGAAGATTTAGAAAAACCATGAATATCTTACTTGCTTGATGGCTTCATTTCTTATAAAATGATATCTTACACTCTTTATGGATGTTTTTCTCTCTCTTGATTTGGATGGAAGTCTCATAGTGCAAAATGAAAAGAAAATGAAAGCATAATGAGTATAAAGATGGGTGTGTGGGTTCAGTGCTATTATGGAAGAAGAAGAAAAGATGGAGTTTTTATTCTTGGGAAATCATTACAATGCACACCAAAGAGAAAAAGGTCAAATGCCTTTAATTCTTCTATTAAAAAGTGAGAGGGTTTAGGTGTCCAAGCTAATCCACCTTACCCAATCCTAATTGGCTTGAAATCTCTCATCTTCACTCCATTGGTCTCTTAATTACCTCTTAATTTTCAATTAATTTAATTGCTTAGAGATGAGAATAGATAAGGCTCAACATTTATTGGTTAAAAATCCTTTAGCTCCCTTAACTTATTGATGTGTTGTTATACCTTAGTAATTTAGAATTTTATTTTAAATAAATTATTAATAATTATGTACACGCATTGATAATCAAGATTGTTGTACATAAGTTTACTACAAGATTTAAAATAAATAAAATGTGATTTTGTGAAGGAAATTATATAATTAAATTAATTATAAGATTATATAAAATTAAAAATTTATTTATTTATTTATACAATACTTTATATATGTGATAGTTAATAGATTGTTATGAATGTGTTTAAGGTGAGGTTAGATCTAAAGAAATCAAAGCTTGATAAGTAAAATAGATGGGATAAATTTAATATAAGCTAATGTGTAGTTAGATTTAAATTAGTATGTATTAAGGAGATTTAAGGATAATTTTTTTTTCAATTTTTCCCTTGAAATTTCATATAATTATCAAATTGCCATTAGGGCTATAAAAGCCCCCAAAGCCCTCTTTTTTCTCCATTTTTCTAGAAACTTTGCCTCTTTTCCCTCTTTTTTCTCCAATGGCGCTTTTTTCAAATTTTAGCAGCCTTTGGCTTAGGAATTTTAAGAAATTAGCATCCTTTCCTTTCAACTAAGGTAAGTTTTCTAAATTCTAAGTTTGAATAATGGATTTAAGGGAGATTTAGGCAATTGAGTTAATAATTTTTGTATTATTGATTAGGGCAAGCTAAACTTTTTATTTTCTTCTTCTTCATCTCTTCTAACACTCTAGGTAAAGTAGATTATCTACTTAAAACAAGTAATCTTTACATGATTTTGTTCATTTGATGCTTTATATTATTATATTGAGAAATTAAGGATTTATGATAAAAAAAAATGTTATAGCATTGTTATTAATCTTAGTAGTATAAAAATGAGTGTAGATGATGATTTTGAATTGGTTTTTAGTTTTTTTATACATATATGTTGGATTTGGAGAAAAATGATTAATAATACAATGCTTCACAATTGTCATGCAAAATATGGGAATTATACTCGAGTATATAGGTGAATATGGCTCTAAAGTTACTCTTTGGATGCATATACTCCAGTAAACACTCAAGTATCACAATATGGGTTGCCATAAGCAAGTATATACTTAAGTATGAGCCTAAAAATCAATCTCTGAATGCCCATACTTGAGTATGCTAGACAACATTATTACATCAATTTAAAAAAGTTATATCTTATTCGTTTTACATGCATTTTTAGCAAATTCATATCATTAGAAAGGTAATTGAGTTTACTTTCTAATGAAACTAATTTCATGTTAAAATCTTATGTATAATTTGAGATATCACAAAATTAAGGAACAAAGGTTAGGTTCTCTAGTTAGCGAAAAATTGAAATTTTAGGATTAACTTATATAAATCATAAATACTTTATATCTTATTCATTTTTAGTATATAATCAATTTATAGAAATTTATTTGTGTTCAGTTTCATATGAATTAAATTAAACAATCAATAAGTTTATAACTTTTTAAATTAATTGTAAAATATTATTCAAAGTCAAGATAGGTTAGTATGTGATAAATGAAAGTTAATTATAAGAATTATAATAATGAAATAAAACATTGTAGTACTATAACAAGTATCAAATTGTATATGTATATACATATACTCAATTATATTGAATTATAGTAGTATATAATCCAATATGGTATTGATTATACTCTATTATAGTAATGGTTTATATTAGCTTACAATATTGCATTATAAGAGTTTATATTTTATTATGATAATGGATTATAGTAGTTTGTATTTCATTATAGGATTGAATTAAAATAACGTATGTTCCATAATATTGTTTAAATATTATTATTATCTTATATTTTATTATAAAATTAAATTATACTACCTTATATTTTATTATAGTAATGAACTACATTATTTTATATTCTATAATAATATTAAGTTATATTATCTTATATTCTATTGTAGTGTTAAACTATATTATCTTATATTTTCCTATAACATGAAGTTATATTATATTATATTCTAATGTTGAATTATATTATACTCCCTCCATTCCTATTTATCTATCGCTATTAACCGATTTCACACATATTAAGAAAGTAGTTAAATTTATCTATTTTTAATTAACTTTACAAGAATATCTTTTATGCACAAAATTCAAGATAGTTGAAAATAAAGAGAAAAATATAAAAAAATAAATGCAAGTTAACTAATAGTGTAGAATAATAAAATATTTATTAATGAGACAGAATGATAGATTTAGAAAAAGAATATTTAATACTTTATTAGAATTATAAAGTGACAGATAAAAAGGAATAAATTTTTTTTAAAAAATGTGACAGATAAAAAGGAATGAATGGAGTATTATATTATATTATATTATATTTTACTATAGTATTGAATTTTATTACCTTAAGCTTTATTATAGCCTTGAATTATAATTATATTACCTTATATTTCATTATAATGTTGAATCATGTTAAAGATATATCTTATTATTTTATTATCATAATAGATTACCATAGCATAGGTTGACTACTGTAAAAGACATTATAGGCATACACCTTTAATTATCATGATATATTATATAGTCTTTTATTTAAATACTGTAATTGAGTGTATAGGTATGTGTATAAATATTACAAAATATATATGTATACACACACATACCATGATGGAATATTAATAAAATTCATATTCTTTCAATGGTAGTATTCAACTACCATAATCAAATAGAGGTTTTAGGATGAACTTTTATGACATCATATTTAACTAAGTGTAATTGAGTAATCTTAACTAATTCTTCTAGATTTCAAAATGTTAATATATTTTAGATGCTAATGTGATATGTGTATTATTACAACTAGAAACTAGACTATGAATGAGTTTATTTGATCTCTGAATAATAGAACATGAGATAGATTTCATCTCTACCCCCTTATACCTAAGTATAGTAGTCGAGTATGGCTTTAAGTGTGATTCATAAAAGATCTATACTCAAGTACCAAACTCAAGTATTAATGTTGTGAATTGCCTTTGCCACCATATATTCAAGTATGATACGTAAGAATGAATCCTTTGCCAAGACCTTATACTTAAGTATTATACTCATATATAACTTTAACAGCTCGAACAAATGGTTTGCAATATTAGTGAACTAACTTATTAAATGTTTATAAAATTAACATTATACCTAAGTGTGACGATGGCTTGGTTAAAAGCATTGTATGATTAAATTGCTAAACTCAAGTGTGAGAAATATTAATTTGAGTTATGAATGTATATAGGTATGGTTGATTAATTTTATGATAAATCCCTTTTAAAGACTTGCAATTAAGAGAATTATTATATATCTATAAATGAATGTTTATTGATTTTGAATGTGTAATTGAATTATCTAGTATTGTCTCATATAATAAGTTATTATTAGGACATGAATTGTTACAAGGTCTGATGGTGTTTTTATAATCTTTGAATGTGATTGTATATATGTGTGGTGTGTTGATAACGATCAAAACCCAATTAGGATGCATTATTAAATGAAAAGGAGAAATGGAAAGACTATTATAAAAATATGATGAAACAATACTAAACTAAAATTTGAAATCATTTATGGGAAGATAAAGCATGATATTTGTTATGTGATATGTGGTGGTATCAAAATCTAGGTTTTGTTTGTATAGGCACCAAAAATCGAGCCTTGGGAGCTTTCGTATATGAATAATGTTGAAGCATAACTTTTCACCTAAAGGCATCATCTTGTGAGAAATGGAGTGGTGTTGGTATGTATCGAAGGTTGTCATCTTGTATCTTATGATTAAGTACTCATATCACATCATATGTCATATCCCTCCTTAGCACGTATAAGGAATAGGTAGAAGGAATGATAAAAAGGTTAGCCAAATAGGTACGATGAAAGTAACCTCTCATACTAAAATTAATTAATATTATTTTTTTATATCTAGTTGTGTCTTTTTATTTTGTGAAATAATAAAATATCATGTTATTTTATGAATATGGGTTAAATATCTATTTCCATTCATTTCTAGTGTTTGTTATTTACTATGAATAATAAATGAATATGCTATATGATATTTAAGTTGAGAATGCAGTTATGTTTGAATCTTGCTATTTTTATGTTTATATGTAATATAAAATGATGATATATGATTGTTGATATTTGGTTAAATAAATTATTTACTTATTGAGTCTATGACTCATTATTGGTTTATTTAAAAATGTTTTACAGATTCATTTATTGCAACTCTTGGCCACAACAATTAGTTTATGATTAAATATTCCTTAGAATCTTTTTTTAAAGAAGACATAATCTTGTTAGTGGATAGTTATGATATGGTATGGATTATATAAAAAGTTTAGTTTAAGCTATGATATATATTTTGCTCTTAGATATTTATTTTGCATATAAAGTTGGAATTAGTTAATTTAATTATTTAATCTATTAATAACTATATGATGATGTCATATGGGATTAGGTAGGCTTATGGAAACTAGGAAATGGGGTCCATATTGATTATAGCCAGACAGGTTATGACATTTGGTAAAGGATGTTAATATAAGCTAAAATAGCCTCATTATTATATGGCTTTATAAGCTTTTAGGATGATGATTATAGCCATTATGGATTTGTTTCCCTAGTTCTAATCAAATTAGATGAAGTTTTAAGTTCCATTAAGGAATTATGATAGACCATTTTGTCTTCCATTTCTATGGCTGCTTAGGTCCTCTCTTTTAGTCTTAATGATCCATTTCTACTCATGTTGCCTATGTTTTTTTTTTTTTTTTATGAATGGGCATTTACCTTCTATATGGGCTTTTATGAGTTCTTTTACATTTAAAGGCCCAACCTTATATTTATCCATACATTCATCAAATCAACACTTCAATTTCATCCAATCATGATATCCTTATACATTTCTCTCACCTAATCAAATCACTTTTCATAAGCATTTGCACTTATACCTTAAATACTCTTTTTTGTTGCCTAAATCACATCACCCTTAGAAGAAAATTCATATCACACTATATACTTCAAATTTTTACATGAAATTTTGATATAAAATAGCCTTATCTGCCCTCTAACTAGAGGCATTGATTTTACATCAATTAGATATCCCTAAAAAAGTTATGATAGAAATATTGGAGGTAGGTCAGTGCTATGACATCCAAAATTGGTCCTACTTCAAAAAAATTCCAATATTAATTAGGTGAGAATTAAATCATATGAATTAAAGTGAAGCCCTCGATGCCTATTTTCCAAATATTTCAATGGTTCTTCAATTGGACACTTCTCCCTTAAGTTATAACTAAAATGCTTCCAAGCATGTAAAAATTCTAATAACATTTAATGTATTATTTAAGTCTTACAACCTATTTAATATTTCTAATTTCCATAATTACTTTTGTCCTTATGCTTTATCTTTTAAAATATGGTTCTCATATTTTCAAATCCTATCTTATATAATTTTCATAAAATATTTTATAAATAATCCTTATTCTTAACCTTTTTTATACTCAATAATCCCATATCTTATAAAACTTTTCAACAAAAACCTCTTAATTTATTTTATTTGAATTCAACTTGTACCTTTTGTATTATCCCCTAACTCATCCTTATACATTAATTAAGGCCTAATTTTTATAAATAATTTTTAGAGTGTTATAAGGTAATTAGGCTCTTTTACCAAAATTAAAACTTCCAATATGTGAGTCATAACTTGATAAAGAAGCAAGTTGAAAGCCTTGTGGAAAGGCTTCATAAACCTTGTATCATTTAGGATTAATTCATTTGGTCATAAGTAGATTGGTGAATGTAAAAGGATGTTATGGTGCATCTTGTTTCATCTTCGTTATAAATGATTCTTCTAGGTATGGTGTCATCTTTTTATTATCACGTCAATATAAAACTTTAAATTGTTTCAAATACTTTGTGGTAGAGGTTAAGAATTGGAAAAAAAAAAGAGTATTAAAGCTTTTAAAACTAACCAAGAATGAGAATACCTATTTGATTGGCTTAAAAAGTTCTATTAAGAGAAAAGGATATGTAAACTAATTAATGATACTTAGTACATCATAACAAAATGGTGTTCTATAAAGAAGGAATCATACTCTACTTAAATGGTTAAGTACATAATGGCACTAGCAAACCCCCCAATAAGTTTATAAGGGATACTTTGCTAATGTAACATATGTTTTGAATTATGTACCTTCAAAATTAGTCTCTATCACTCCATTTAAGTTATAAAATGATATAAAACCTAATTTAGAAAGCTTTCACCCATGGAGGTCAATAGCTTTAGTTCATTGTACTTCTTATAAGTTTGAAAACTTGGGCCTTAGAACTGATAAGTGTGTCTTGTTACTTTGAACACTTCTATGGGTATGTTTTGTATAGTAAACATCTTAATGTTAGATTAATAGAGATTAAGTCCTAAGATATGGTTTTCCTAGAGGATGACTTTCTTAGTACTAGCAAAATCAAGAAAAGTCTTAAGCTTTATAAGTTAAGAAAACCTTAAGATGTTGAGCTTTACTCTCAAAATGTGGATTTAAATCTATAAAATAATGATATTATCAATGATAGTGGCAGGATTCCTAATATTGTCAATGACAATAAGAGCATTTTATTAGAACCATTTTCAAATTCACAAATAAGAAGAAGTTTGCATGGAAATGTCCCATGCAACCATTTTAAAATAGAAGGTGAATCATTCTTAACCATTTTTATAGATGTTGATAAGTTTTCTTCTTAGAAAGAAGCACTTAATTCGTTAGCTTTGAATACTTGGCTTAGTACCATAAAAATGGAAAATGTGTTACATAATGAATAACCAAGCTTTTAGTGAATGGATACACTTTAAAGAGGTGTGAATTATGAAAATACCTTATCTCTTATGGTAAGACTTGCAATTTGCTTTGTCTTGGCAGTTGTTTCATTTGTAATTGTTCTAAATGGATATCAAGATAACTTTTTTCAATGGAAAGTTATATAAATAAGTCTATAAAGATCAACCCTTTGGCTTTAAAGCTAAAGAATAAGAGCACATAGTGTGCAACTTGAAATAATCCATTTATAGACTAAAGCAATTGTGTAAAGAATGGTATATTCATTTTCATGAAGCCATCATATATGTTATCCTTTGCTAATATTGAAAAGGACCATTATGTATATGTTAGGACAGCTATGGATAAGTTTTTCATTCTTTCAATTTGTATAAATTACATATTGCTTGCTAGAAATAACATAAAGTTGATTCCTTCAACTCAAAAGTGGTCGTGTTCCAAATTTGAGATAAAGGATTTAGATCATGTATGTTATATCTTTTGGGATAAGATCTGATAAGATTGTTCTAAAAAATTTTGGTGTTTGTCATAATAAGCCTACATCATAAGGGTTGTGGGACAATTTTTCACATACTTGATTCCAAATTTATGGATACTCTGATAAATAAAAAAACTTTGCCTAAGCTTGGATTAATATCCTAAGATAAAGGAAGAAATAATGCAAATGGAATAACTTTCATATGTAAATACAATAATATGTATGATAAACATTGAGATGTAAAGTCAACTTAACATTTGTATAGTCAATAAATTTTAGAGCAATCCTAATATTGCCTATAGGAGTGTAGTCAAAAGGATATTTAAATCTAGTAAATAGCCAAAATATGATATTGTGCTATTTAAGTGGCAGTCTAAAATAAGTAATGCTTATAGTTTATACATATAAATAAACATAAGTTCATTGTGAGTCATGTGTTTATGCTAGAAGAATATGTCATTTCATATTGTATTAAGAAGTAGAAGTGTGTCACTTAGCCTTCAATAGTTTACAATGAATTTTATTGCATAAGGATTAGTTCCTTTAAGGCATATCACTATCAGTAATGTGTTTATTAATGCATTTAAGCAAACCCAGTGCAAATGCTTTTAGAAAGCATGTTAGAGGTTCTTTAACATGTGGGCCCTTACCATTTCATAAGTCAATATAAATATAGAAAAAAAACACACAATTCAAACAATTTGTGAAGCTTTTTTTATTTTGTTTTGTTCTTTCTTACTCATTTCTCTTTCCAAAACCTTAAATGAGATCGCTAGAGGACTTTTATAAACAAGCAAACTTTCTTAAGTGGAAGAGGACTTATGGTTTCATCCAAAACCATGAGTCTCTTCCTTTTTTATAATTATATAATAACTTCAACATATTTTCATGCAACAAAAATTAGATGTATTCAAGAATATTTAAGTTCACCATCATATAAAAATAATAAAGATCGTAAATATACATATTTTTCTAAACTAAAACCTAAAAGAAAAAGAGAAAGTTTCCACTCAAGAAAATTAGGAGAAAAAGGATTCTTGAATTGTTTCTCCAAAGTTGAGAGTATTTCTTAATTTTTGAAAAAAAATGCTAAAGCTTTCTAGAATAAGAGTTTTCTTTGTAAGTGAACAAGGATTAGAACTTAACAATAAGGAGGTGTATCATCATGCATGCATGTGTGTGCGGTTTCTTTGCTATTTATAGGAAGAAAATATTGTTAACTTTTTAGTTACTTTTAAAAATGTCAATTGAAGAAATAATGAAAGAAAGAAAGAGAAATTTTCTGACCATGCATTACCACATGGAATCTTGTACTTTTCGTAAAGTAATATTTCTTTTCCTTTATTTAATACATGTGTCAAAGACCTCTTGAGCAAATCCTATATTGCATTGTGAATAGAAATGACTTTTTTTATGCAAAACCTTTATATGCATAAAAATAAGCAATATTTATTTATCTTAAAACTATTTTTTAGTTTTTTATAATTCAGCTTTTTGCTTCTAACTTTGTATCTTTTTTTTTTAAATACTAAATATGAAATGAAGTTAAAAAATTATGATTTTAGCATCAAAATTTTTCTCTTAAATTCTACTTTTCATGACATATATTTTTAAAATTTTTTAATGCTATATGATTTTAAGAAAAATCAAAGTCTTAAACTAAATATAAATAAAGCTTCTTTTTTCCACTAGATCTTTCCAACAAAAAATCCTAACAGATTTTATATGTATACCTCATTAACTTTCTATTAAATTTGTAGTTATTTCAATTTTTATCTTTAATGATATATTACCCACCATGCCATTAGAGCCTCTCTTTTTTTCCTTTTCTTTTACTATAAACTTGTGCCATTTTTTTTGGCAAAATCCAACAAAAAATTTCTAATAGATTTGGGTTATAAATAATAGGCCTTCATTTTTTTTAATCTTTGTTTTATTAAAATACTAGTTGCACTTTAAAAAATTTTGTATAGGTTTCCAAAAATAATTCTATTGGATTTTTTCTAATATTCCTAATAGGCTTTTCTTCTAATTAATTAGTAATTACATTTCTAATTATTTTAACTCATTCTAATCCAATGAGCTTTTTGACAAATGTTACACTTTTTAGTCCTTTGTATAGAAAGAAAAGTCATTGAGTCCTCCATGCATGGCATGTGCGCTAAACATGTTATGGTTTAGGAAATAGCACTTAGTCCTTATGTAATATAAAAACAAACTTAACTTTGAAACTAATTGAGAAATGATCAACTGTGTTGAGATTAGACCCATAAATCATTCCTTTCATGATTAAGCTCCCTTACAAGGGTCATGTACTTCTTTATATATGGTTAAACTTCTTTATTATTGAGCAGAATGTAAAGATGGGTCTACATACATATTTCATGACTTACACTCACCACCCAAGCATCCAATGTGCTATTACGTATAATTCTTTTCTTATGGTAAGGCTTTGGAAGTTTAATAGCCTTTGCTTTTGATAAGTAATAATTACACTCAATCACCTCCTTAACAATTTAGCTTTTAAAAATACATTGTTTCGACTGATATCAATTCCTCATATATCTTTTTAGGATTTTCATATATCGTTAAAAAAAATACATCTCAAGTAAAATAGACTATACAATTTTACATTTCTCACCAAATGGACAATCAAATGCACCATCATGTTAAGGAAAGAAGGTGGGAAGTGCATCTTATACTGACACAATGTAGCCATAATTTCTTTTTGCAAGTTATTTAACTTCTCAAGGTCAATGACATTGATATATATTGCATTGAAGAAAAAATAAAGTCTAGTAATAATGTGTATAACATGTTTCAACAATATGGATTGATAACCATATATAACATTTGCTACATTTAAATATAGTGATCAAGAGACTTCAAACTGATGAACCTCAAGTCTTTCATTAAGACAAGCCTCTTAATATTTGAAAAATATCCCCATGGCTTCTTAACACTAAGTAAATATTTATAGAAATATAGCTTTTCCTTTTTAATTAAAGTATAGCAAGTTAGTGGAAGATATGTATGTTGACCCTTTTTTTATACTAATTTTCTCCAAAAGGACATTTCAAGCAAGTCCAACATAGCTTGGACTCCATTATTGTTTTTCCTTAGTATGTTTAATATTATTCTAACAAAATTATTACATACATTTTTCTCTACTTGCATGACATTAGTTTTATATCTTTTAAGTAGAATTTTTTTAGTATAGGAAATCAAAAAATATAAACTTTTTCTTCCATAAATTCTCTCAACTTACAATCCTATAAGGTTTGACAAAAATGACATTAACATTTCTAACTAATTCATAAACCTCAACTCTAATTAAACGCATTGGAGTCGGTGCTTCTTTTAGTGCCCCATTGAAAGCTTTTATTAACCTATGATATTAGTAGGAAAGGAGCAAAAATATCCAATGATTGAGATACAACATTTTCTTTCCATATTTCTATTGAGATGAATAAGTACATTTTCACAAATAAGACATGCTTTTATGACTTTTGATGTTATACCAAAACAAATTGTTATATGTTGGAAAGTCATTGATTGAGAAAAAAGCATGACATGCAAAATAAAGGACTCATAAAGATATGCATCTAAGATCAAGACACTTTTTTCCTATATCAACTTCAAGTCTTCGGTGCTAATAAGATATCCATGTCATTTCTTAGTTGTATAAGGCTCAAAATCAACAAAGACAACATAACGTACTTACATTTTATGCATAATTAAAGAGGTAGATTGTAAATTATTAACATAATAAGGCATATGTTGTATGTTTATGTTATCATGAGAGTTCATTCTATTAAAACAAAGTGTAAGCCTATGTTTTTTTGGCTCATAACCAAAAGTAGGAAATAATATATCAATTATGTGCCATTAAAAAGAATTAATTGAATATTGAAGCTTGCCATCATATGGTGTCTGGTTTGCATTCCATTTTAAGTTCTTAACATTCCTTACATTGACAAATATTAGTTTAAACCTTAATATTGAAGACATGATAACACCTTAGCTAGAGCCTCTTTACTATTAATGACATTATTCTTCCTTAATTTGTAATATGGTACCCCACATTTTAGACACTTTTATGAAGTTCTATGCTTTTTTAAGTATAATATGCAATCATTAAATCAAGCATATATCTTTTTGTACCCCATACCTATTTGATATATCACTTTCTTGCCTTTATAGGTACAATCCAATGGCTTATTCCCTTCAAGATACATTTCTTTCTTTCAACAATAATAGCAGTATTATTAAGCTCTTATCACTCTAAGTAAGTCAATCAATCTCAATATAGTAAGTAAACATGTAAATTTAGTGCAACCTGAATACAAAAGCTTTGCTACATCATTCAATAAGCTAATAAGGATATTTATGAAATTGTCTTCAACATCATGCATCCTATCTTTTAATTAATTATCTAATTCTATGTCAATGTCATCACTTTAATGGTCAACTTTCCTCCATAAGTATAAGATAAACTAAACAACTCACTTTCCCATACCATATCCATCATGTATTTCTTTAGTCAATGTTATGAAAAAATAGATAATCTCTTATCCTTAATAGTTTAAGCATCCTAACATAATAATATCTCACATAGGGACACCTAATATGCTTATCACCAATTTCTTTTTCTTGGCTTACACCAATTCTAATAAAATTCTCATACAACAAATACAAAAGAAATATTTGCATATAAAAAAATTAACAAGTGAAAAATATGAAAGTTTTAATTAAGTTTGTTGCTTTTGATACCAACATTGAACTCACATATTGAGCTTTTTGCATTATAGTTTTCAATAAATAACCTTAACATTGTATAAACTAAATTGGGCAAATTTGTCAAGCATGCTCTTTCATAAACATAGAACAGAACTTACTAAATGTATACAATGCATTTACTCAGTAAGGAATGTATACATACATCAACACCTATACCACCTAAAATCCTAAAAAATGATATTAAATATATAGAATCCAAACAAATATATAAGTATACAATCATAACATCAAGACGTTCTTTCTTAGGTTTAAAGAAAAATAGGATATTTAAAAGCATTTTAATGTTGAAAGAAGGACTTTAATGAAATAGGGCTAAACTAGAGGTTAAATGTGAGCTTTGATGATCTTTGGTAGGAATCTCCTTAAAGCATAATAAACCTTGGTGCCACTTGCCTTTTATTTTAGTTTTGCCTTTGTTTCTGTGAATTTAATAAAAACCAAAACAACATTTCCTTTTCCATATCAATTGAATACTAAAATTAACATCTAATTTTGATGTATTATATTTAAAATCTTAACAGTTGAATATAACATATCAATTTCATAAAATTGTTATTGTAATAACTTTCCATGTTGATTTTAAATAAAAATTGATATGTAAACTTGGATAAAAAATTTATCTAAAGACAATTGCAACATCAATTTTCTAACAAACCAATGTCATTTCCTATAAAAAAATCAACTTGTTAAACTATATCTAAATATGAAATATCTTGTTTTCTTTATTGATTTTAAGCAAAAAAAATAGACATAATTTCTTTTAGATGATGATGATGATTATTATTATTATTATTATAGAGCAATCATCATATTAAAATCTTTGAAATTTTAAATCAAAGATGGTAACAAGAAGAAAGAGTTATTTTTAAATGTTATAAACAAAAAGAAAGTTATCCAAATGCAAAATCTAACATAAATAATAGAGAAAGTAAATTAAGAAATATATAAGAAATGAGATAATAAAAAATTATGAAAATATATTCTATAATTTTATTTATTTTTATATACATAATTAAATTAAATACAATAAACAACTAAGTTTTCATTCCATATATATTATTATATCAATAAATACACTAACATTACATAATCAAATGAAAAAGGAGACTATGTTTTATCCTTGTTGCCAATTCTCCTCACTAAAATGAATTACATTATTTTTTCTAATGCTAAAAGCTTTTGAGTTAGTGGACATAGATCATTGTATTCAATATGACTAAGTTTAAACAATACATTTGCCTCCATTACTCTTGAGAGTGTGAATAGAATGCAAGGGTAACTCCCTTTTAATCTTATGTGGCACATTTAAAAATGTTACAATTCTTGTTAAAGTATTTTCCTCCTTTGATATCTTAAACTTTACAACATAAAAACATTGATTTGTTAAAGGATCATCATATTTGGCATTACCAATTCTTGATGAAAGATAATTATCACACTGTGAAACTAAAGATACTAGAGAAAATAAGTCTTTTGACAAGATTTACAATATTTCTAAATGTGTTAAAAATGATGGAATGAGTGTTATCTTTAAATTTGATCCAAAACTCTCAAATTAGATAGTGGAGATTAAGGCATCACCAAGGTGTTTTAAATGGAAAATGTGAGCAAAATTCATAAGCAATATAAAAAACATTAGACATTGGTTATAAAACCACAAATGACATCTAACATATGTTTTTTTTTCCACTTAAGTCAAGTATTGATATGCCTTTAGATATTAGTTAAGTTAAACATTGACATGTAAAGGTTTACAATTTAAAGTATGCCACCTAAAATTACTTTAGAAGTAAATTATTTACACAACCAACATTATATGTTTTTGTGGTTTCCCGTAACCTCATAATTGTTATGGTGCAGTTTAATTAAGTAGCTATTGACATATCTTTACACATAAGTTGTTTTCATGAATTAATTGTTCTTTTTCATTTCCTATAACCTTATAAATACAATAACTAGTTAGCTATGGATATATCTTTAAATGTTGTTTCTTATATACAATTAATGTCTAATGTTCAAGTCTATGTTCAATTATAATGTTTGGCATTCCTTTTGATGTTAGATATTTAAAAAATGATGCAATAAGTCAAAATGTGATATCTATATTGGTTTTTATTAAATAATTAACAAGGTTTATTATTTTTTTAATCCAATATATTATGGCCTAACAAGATTTGTTACAAACAGCAAAGATAATTTTAAACAATAAAACTTTTGAAACTTTAGATAATGATATTCTTATATAATAAAGATTAAAAATGACAACAAGAACTGATTAGATATATTTTTAAATTCACAAGTGAAAGTGAAAATTAAATGAAGACTACAATTATAATATATCATTATATGAACAAATTATAAATGAAAATACAATAAAGATCATATATCATTATAAATTTTAAATCCTTGTCACTAATCTTATTATGAATCCCACTGAAACATCTCATCCATTCAATGAGATCATTGAAGACATCAAAGAATGGAAAGAATGCTTCAATAAGATTTTTATCAAGAGTAGATTTCACCTTCAAATCATATAGAAACACCCCACCCATTTTGTGAGCTTACCAAAGAGTCCAAAGAATGGATGAGGTATTTCTATAAGATTGCAAATTAGAAAATTCACTAGAATTTCATCAAGTCTTGTTGTGAATCTCATTTAAACATTCCATATCCATTATGTGAAAGGATTAGGAATCCTAAAAATGGATAAGGTCCTTTGACAAGATTTGTAATATGAGATTTCACCAAAGACTATTTCATTAAAAATGGTGAGTTAAAGTGTAAAGTGCAAAATTTAAAGGCCCTTTAATACACCATCCACATCAATTATTAATATAAAATTGACATGTTAAGGTGTATCAATTTTCAAGGCATGAATTTAAACATCAATTATATATAAAAAATTAATGTGATAACTTTTATAATATTTTCTGAACTAACTCTTCAAGTTCTATTAAATATCAATTCTCTAATAACTAACATAGAAAGATATTATGGTTTTATAATGTTGATTTTTAACTAGAGCTAACATGTTAGGTTGCTTGTATTTTAAAAAATATCACTATACCATTATATGTGTTAGTTTACCTTTTAAATAATGTCAATAGATAGAGTTTATATTGTAATTTGTAATCGTAAAACATGCTCTTGGTTTTATTATAAATTAATCTTTACTTAGTTTGACTATAAAAGTAATATGGTTCCCAAATTTTAATTTAGATCACTTACTAACCCAATTCTTAAAAAGAGCCATTTCTATAATCATAGAAAAAGTTTTATCTAAAATTTGAATAGTAGTAAGAAGAAATCATTCAAAAAGTAGTAGGGATGTTGGAAAGAACCAAAATAACTCTTACTATTTTCAACATATGAGGTTGTATTATGCCTTTCAACAATTTTATTTCATTTAAATGTACAAGGCATACTAAATAAATGAACAATATCATCATTATTATAATAAATAAACCAAATTAATATTCATTCCCACTTAAAATATGTATATCTTAATCCTTTTACAAATGATATTTATTGCTTATAACTTGAATTTCTTTAAAAGAATTGTATTTCTACACTTGTCTTATGCAAGAGATACATCTTCTAAAGTCTTAAAAAATCATCAATAAAAGTTGCAAAAATAAAAACAACATATTCTACTATGCAAACTCATATAACCACAATTATTATGTGTGAAATTCTTTATCAGTTAGTGCAAGCATATACTATCATAAATAAGTAATATAGTGATAAGTATTGTTCCCATGAGAATTGTTTCACTAAGTACCAAAATTAATAACCTTAACACTATTTGGTAAATCGATTAGCTGGAATTAACATAAAAATTCATGAAATGTAATGAAAATGAAAATGAATGCAATTAGAGATAGATACAAATATGAATAAAGTCCTAGGGATTATATTTCACTTAACAATTTTAGATTGAATCATCTATCTACTCTAATTCAATTTTAATTTTCTTAATTGATAGTCGAGTTTTCCTAAATTAATTACCAACATCTTCCAATATCAAGTAATTCTATCATTAATTATCAATTCGCTATATTTCTATGTGAATTAAAATAACTAATTATGCATTAAGATTTATGGAACTCATTAAAACTACACAAACCATATAAATATATTTCTATTTCATATGAAGTTTATGGTTTTAATTATAGGATCCACACACGTGTATCTTCTTCTGGTCTTAACATGTATGTTGAGATCATTCAAAAGGTAGCCAATCAATTGAAAGTATTAAGAACAATAGTTAAAACTCAATCAAGGAGAAGAAAATTAAAATTAGTTTCAATATATTAGAATTCAATCCGTTATTATTAAGCTATATCATCACCCTAGGAAAAATGAAGATTTAGTTCATAATGCAATTAAAAACAAAATCAAAATAAAATGAAAATATCATAATATTTATGATCAAAACATAAATATACGATTATAAATGCATGAAAATAGAAATACTAGCCATCTATGTAGGAGGTAAAACCATCCATATGGGAGGACTGCCTAACCTTCCATTGAAGAGGTATATAAGAGAAACTAAAAATGTATGAACTAAACTCTAATGCTCTTTAAAATTTTGTACCCTTTAAGATGATGTTTGCATGTGTCTTCTACTCTTTGTTATTTATAGATGAGTGGGTGCAAGAATTTCAACTTGCCAAACCATAAATTTTGACTATTAGCTACCAAACTTGACCATTAAGTACCAACCTTAATTCTTATAGCCACCATTCTTTTGGATTGTTGCTAACTTTTGACAATCAAAACGGTTGGTTCATATTCTTCAGTCAACATGAGAGTTGTAAAGTTGAATCTTAGCTTTAAAACTCATTAAAGAACTCCCAAATTCGACATTTATAACTCCAGTTATAGTCAAATTAGTGGGCAAAGGTCTGATTCTGCCAAAACCATTGTTTCAACTTCTAAGCAAAATTTGAGGTCTTTAAGGGCTGAACTGGGTTTTTCTTAAAACATGAAAGTTGTAGGATTCTTTCTTAATTTTTTTATCCATATAAAGAATGACCCAATCCAATATCTAAAGCTCCATCTATGACTCAAAATCTAAAATAAGGTTGAAATCTAACATTATCTAAAAAATCTAATTTCTTTTCAAAATCACAACCCATCTACAAAATGCAAGCAATTTTATTAAATTAAGCTTAGATAACATCCAAAAAATGCATTATATAAAGGAAGATAAATATGTAAATATTTTTCTTATCAATAATCTAAGTGGATTGTATCTAAAATATTTTCACTTTTATCAAACTTTTGAAGGAAAAACTTATTCCTTTTTTTTTGTAAATATAAACAATGTTCACAAATTATAAATTCCCTTATTTTTATCATTCCTAACAATAAGTCCTTGATCAATATCTTTATCAATTTTACAAAAATAATCAGGTATAGATATGATTAATTCGATTGGATACTAGAAAATCCACTCACATTGCTTGTGAACTTATTTGATATGTTTCAAAATTTCTAAATTCTTATAATCAACATCATCTTTTTCATTCATGAAATATATATATATATATAATATATATATATATATATATATATATATATATATATATATATATATATATATAATATATATATATATGTGTGTGTGTGTGTGTGTGTGTGTAAAAAAAATTAAAGTTTCTAAACAAATAACAAACATTTTTTAAAATAGGAAATAAATATAATAATTAAAAGAAAAGACTTTATTATATTTCTACTTTAGTTCATTATCTCTATTGCCTTCATAGAAGTTTTATTATTAGCTTTCAATATAAATGAAATTTTGCCCTGAATCAATTTTTTTTATTTTCATAAACTAATAAAAATGAATAAATGCATAAATAATAACTCTGGAATCAAACTAACAACTAAAGGATCCAATGTGGGAAAAATAACATCATAAAAGAAAATACTCAATTGGTTTAGATATTATTTTATATCCTTTTGAATGACAATCCTTCTAACATAGCATGGGATTGAAATTGAGATTCCATCCTATTTCTTGTTAAAGTTCTTTTTTAGGTTCCATTATTAATTGAAAGCTCAATTTGATATATCCTATAAGTTTTTCACAATTTTTTGATCCATTTAATAATCAAATTAAAGTTGCCATTAAAATTTAGATAATATATAATATTTTCAATAAACTTCCACAGTTCAGCACAAATTATATGATGACATTCATATAAAATTTCACCACAAAACATCAAAAGAATTTTATAAAATATAACAGTCAAATCACTCATATTTTCTCATATCAATTCTTCCATGCATTTAAATCTAGTGAATCTTTCCTACAAATTATTCATACTAGGAATCTATCATTTTATGTTTAGATTCCAATGTATTAAGACTTTCTTTTGTGCCTTCAGTATTAAAATAAGTAATACAAAAGATTTTACTAAGAGCACTTGTACTTAACTTAGTATTAGAGGTTTTTTGGTTTAGAGGTCAATTTTCTTCGGCTCACAATGGCTACTTTCTAATCATTATAATAGTTTAAGTCACCTTCATATTATTTATTATCATCAACTACATCTTGTACAATCCACATAAATAGTATCCTTATAGTTACAAAAGGTTAATAGTATATCAATTCTTTGCTCCTAATCCCCATAATTAGTACTACTTAATATATTGGATTTGAGAAGATTAACAACTATAAATCCACCACTAAGCATAAATTAAGAGATTCCTAATTCACATTACTTTGAAACAATTAGTTACCTACTGGGAATTTGTGACAAGGAGAATTAAATATTTAAAAAATTTAATAATCCTTATTTATCCAATGGCAATTCATGGGAATCATCAAAAGATACATATATTTGTATTATTGGATTTTGAGAAACTTAAAATAATAATAAAATAACTAGACACAATCAAAATATGTATATAACCACATTATGTGATGGAGATTTTGTGAAACTTAAAACATTTATAAAATTTCTAGACAACTAGAATAGATATATATCTGCTTTACTCGATAGAGATTTTGAGAGATTTAAAACAACAATAAAATTATATACTAGATAAAAAAAAATGCAGTCCATATTATTTAATGGGATTTTTCTAATCTAGACTATAATAAAATTATTGGATAATATGAAAAATATTAAATTTGTAATTAAGGACGAAACATAACAATTGCATTACTCATTGAGATTTTGCAATTATCAATAAATAACATTATAATGAAGGAACTACTAATCATAATATTATATCCTTCAAGATTATATGAAAATATCACGCGAAGGCTTAATAACTTATAGACGTTGGAAATAAAGCAATTTAACTACTAACTTTATATGACAATAATCAAATAAAATAAAAATGTATGAACCACCTCCAACATATGATGAGACATGTATTCCTAGATAGTCAGCACAACATCTCTCGCTATATGATTAACTATATAATTTCTAGAACAGAACCTTCAAATGGGATATATGAAAAATTTTCTCCAATCTTCAATAAAGTAATATACTTAGAATAATAGATAGAAATCTAAGAGAATAATAGTAGATTGTTTTCCAGGTAATTGGCTTGCACTAGATAACTAGACTAATCTCCTCTTACAAGCTCACATGTCAGACCTTGGAAGTATATATAGGATTTAACTCAAACTTTCTTCACCTCCCAAGTAGAAATGCCGCTTGACATAGTTTCCTAGTTACCAATAAACCATTTTAATTATCTGTAAAAATATATTTACTGTACTAGACCTTTCAATTTCTCATGTATATATGATGTAGTTCTTTACTTAATACAATGTAACTTTTTCATTTTAAAAGTAAATTACATGAATATTGTTTTAGAGGATATTATTTCTAACAACATATACACTAAATAAACTAAATATTTTTTATTATTTTAATTTAATTAATTTTTAAATAAAATAATCATTAAATTTAATTTTAATTATTATCTAAATCATAATTGATAATTTTTCTATTTAAATGATTTGAGTTGAATTTTAAATTTTTTAACCCTATAATGTATTTTTAACTATTCTAACATATTAATTTCAAAAGAAAATAAAGAATATTAATTTCTCAATATTTTAAGTATAACTTAATATAATAAATTATTTTTTATGAGGGAAAGAGTAACAACTTACTTAACACACATACACAATATCCTAGCTTTACGACACTAAAGAAGTCCAAAATAACATCAAAAGTCATTATTATCATTTAAAGAACTAAAGTTAATAATTTTTACTTGATAATCATATATCTTTAAGTATGTACATCTAAGTACACTTACTTTTAATTTGTATAAAAAATATAAACAAATAAAATCAATTTAAATCAAATTTCATCAAATATGCAATAAATAACAATTTATAAATTTATAAGAGGAATTGAGTAAATATAACGTTTTTTATTTTAAATGATTTTTTGTTTATCGAAGAAAATAAAAATAAATTTTTTAAAAAATTAATTATTGTTGGGGTAAGTTTAAATTTTTAATAGGAGCAAAATTATATGTTATAATATTATATAAAAATTTTCAATTTTGTGAGGGCAATTGCCCCTATTATTTTATATATAGATCTGTTCAGTTCTCATGCCATTTAACCTTTAGCACAAAATGCATTTTAAGGGCAAATTGTTACACCTTGCTATAATTTTAAATGTTTTAAATTGAAATTAATAGATTATAATAGGTTGACAAATTGGAATGTCTTATGTGAAAATAATTAAATAGTTAGAATAAGTTATTAAATAACAAGAGTTGCGTGTTAAATACTTAAAGAAGGTATAAGTAAAGCTTGTTTTAAAGCTAGACTAGATTTGGTTTTTCAAAAAAAAAAAAGATAGATTAGAATCAATAAAGGATAAGTGAGTGACGATGTTACACCCCTAGCAAATTACAATTTATTTTATTTTATTTTATTAATATTCATATATACATGTTGGTTATTAAAATTGTTATGAATGTATTTAGGATGAAATTTAATCTAAAAAAATCATATTTATAATGAAAATAAGAAGGATTGAGTTAATTAAAAGTTAGTGTAAAATTAGAATTGAATAGGAAGTTATAGAAGAAATTTAGTAGTCATCCTTCCAAATTACCCTTAAAACATCCTAAAAATTACAAAATTGCTATTGTCATCTTATAACTCCCCACCATAACTCATTTCAATCAATTTTTTTGAAATGGCCAACTCCTTCCTCCCCTCAACCTCCATGTCCATGTCCATGTCTTTGTCTTGCAAAACTACAAGAATTAGGCTATTAATTTCAAGCTATTATTTCAAAATTTAGAAGAAATCAAGGTAAATCTACTATTTCCAAGCTTTAGATGATAGTTTTTTTTTCTTTTTAATGATGATGAGAAGTTAATGACTTAGGGATTTTAGCAATAAAGTTTCAAACTTATGAAATTTTTGCACTTAATAGAGCAATTAAGCTACATTTCAATCTCCTCCTTATCTTCTCTAAACCATACGTAAGTAGATAATTTACTTAAGATGTTGAATTTTGATATTTATTTACAAATTAAGTTTATATGTTATTTACTATGAAAATTTGATGATTTGAACCTATGATCTTGTTGTTAAAATGAATTACCCATTACTTTAAGCTAAAAAAAATGTTGATGATTGTTAGATAAGTGATGATTTTTTAGTTAGGAATAGTGTATGTGTTAAAATCAAACTTTATAAAAATAAATCTTAAATTGAATCATGTGAAAAGAATAATATTAAATGTGAAAAAAGATTTATTATTACCTAATAAATCCATTGTAACACAGTATGAAATTAGAATTTGCTACAGGCTATGAACTATATGCAATCGATCTTAATCACAAAATCTAATAAGGATTTGTTGTTCGTATCAACCCTAAATGAAAACTTGATTGATGATTCTTTCTAATACTGATGAAGAGTGCACAGAATCAATTATAAGGTTTAAAAGTAGCAATCCTTATTTATATTAATAATATTAGTGGGTTAACTCATTGCCTAGAACCACCCATTATCATATTAGTTAAGTGAAATTACCATTAAACCTGAACTATTTAGTCACTTTAATATTGGAATAAATTATTTTACATCTTATTTGATTATTGAATTAATAAGTTCACAAATAGAAAATTCAACAATCTCCCACTTAGACCATGCAATTTAATAATAGTAGTCACTTTAATAAGATGTAAAAGAAAATTATGGTATCTTTACACCCATTGGTCTAAATTGAGATCATAAATATCTAGTAATATAAAACACAATATCCACTAAGGATATCAATAAAATATATATAATGTACACTTACACCTCATTGACCACATACAAGTTTATACTCAATAAGATTTACATAACAAAATTATGATAATTTATATGTAAATCTTTACATATTAGGTTAAAACATTTGCCTAATATGCTAAACGAGAATCATTATTCTCATCACAGTATTTATACAAGGTCTAAACCTCTCTATAAATATGTCATAACAAAAA
The DNA here is from genome assembly GCA_020226215.1 of Sindora glabra. NCBI lineage: Eukaryota > Viridiplantae > Streptophyta > Magnoliopsida > Fabales > Fabaceae > Sindora > Sindora glabra. The sequence goes on along the minus strand of CM035229.1, from coordinate 14,440,102 downwards.
TATGCACAATATATGGCAAATGTGAATATTTCATTTATGCACATCTTGAGAAAATAATTTACATTATAATACTCCCACTAACCTAAAACATTAAAAGATTTAGCTAATCTCATATTGATTTCATGATCATGATATACTCCCACCATTAAGCCTTTGGTCAGTGGATCTATGAGTATACGATTTGTGAAAATATGTTCAATACATATAATATGCTCATGTACCTTCTCTCGTATAAATTGATACTTTATATCAAAATACTTTATATGGGCATAACTTTTATTTTTGAAACCAATCATAAAGTTTCTTAACCATATAATCGTGCAATTGGCTTTATAACATGCAATATATTTTGCTTCCATAATGAAGGTTGTTGTTAAGGACTGCTTAACATTTTTTCACAACATAGCTCCTCCTGTCATCGTAAAGATGTATCCTAATGTAAATTTATTATCATCCAGATAACTAGTAAAATCTAAATTCAAGTAGCTTATAACTATGAGATCTTCCGATCTCTTATAAGTTAACATGTAATTTTTTGTACCTTGAAGGTAGCTCATCACTCTCTTCGTAGCAATCTAATGTCTTTGACCAGGATTACTTAAGTATCTTCCCAGTACACTAATAGCATAAACTGTATCAGGATGGGTACATACCTGAGCATACATTAAGCTACTAACAATCGATGCATATATAACTTTTTTCATTCTTTATATTTCAACATCATTTTAAAGACACTAGAATTTAGAGAAAATTTCTCCTTTTAAAATGGGTGTAGAAACTTGAAAACAAGTTAATATATTGAACCTCTTCAGTACTTTCTTAATATAAGCCTACTGAGACAAACTAAGTAAACCTTGGAATCTATCACAACGGATCTCTATCCCTAAAATATAAGAGACATCTCCAATATCTTTCATATCAAAATGTTTGGATAACATTTATTTTATATTAGTTAGCAAGTTCATGTCATTACTTGCAAAGAGAATATCATCCATGTATAGCACTAGAATAAGAAAATTACTTGCACCTTTCAACATATAAATACACTAATCAAATGGATTCTCCTTGAACCCAAGAGAAGCCATTACCTTATCAAGCTTGAGGTACCACTATCTAAAAACTTGTTTTAAGCTATAAATGGATTTTTTAAGTTAGCACACAAGTTATTCCTTTCCCTTTTCTTGGAAACCATCTGATTGGTTCATATAAATAATCATTGTTAAATCACCATTCAGGAAGTTATTTTTACATCCATCTAATATAACTTTAAATCAAAATAAGCCAGCAAGGCCATGATAACATGGAATGAGTCTTTGTTGAAACTAGTGAAAAGGTTTTTTTATAGTTTATACCTTCCTTCTAGGTATAGTATTTTGCTACCAATCTAGCCTTATGCTTCTCAACTTCACCTCGAGTGACATTCTTGGTCTTGAAGACCCATTTACATCTAATCAGCTTACAACCTGTAGAAAGCTCCATTAGATCCCACACTTGATTCTTATACATTGAAGCTAACTCATTTTTCATAGCATTCATCCAATTAGAATAGTTTGAATTAGTCATAGCTTGAGAAAAGGTTATAGGATTAGTATTATCATTAATATTATATTCATGCTCTTGTAGATATATAAGATAATCATTAAGAATTACTGATCTACGAACTCTATGAGATCTTCTTAATGGAATTTCTTCATTTACTTCATCTGTCTTAACATCTTTTGTCATTGGTTGTACCAAATTAACTTGTAGAGTAACAGAAGATAATTCTCCCACTATTGGTGCCAATAGAATAATTATTCTATCTTCAAAGAAATCCATAATATGTTATATTTAGCTCTCACTATCTAACTCATCCTTAAAAAATGGCTTAGTTAGACTCAATTACTCTAATGGAATGAGTTAAATAGTAAAATTTACTTTTTCTCAAGCCACTACAATAGCTAATGAAGTATCCATTAATAGTTTTTGAATCGAGTTTCCTTGTGAATGGGATGTATAACTTTACTTTAGCTTTACAACCCCAAACTTGAAAATGTTGTAAACTAGGCTTCTTACTGTATAATAATTCATAAGGGATCTTAGGTACTAGCTTATTAGGAACCTGATTTAGAATATATGCCACTATTCTCAATACATCACCCTATAAGAATTCTGGCAATGAAATATGGGCTAGCATACATCTTACCATATCCATAAGAGTTCTATTCCTCTTTTCTACAATTCCATTTTACTTCAGTGTATCAAGCATGATGTAAATTGCTTGAATTCCAAAATCTTCTAGGTATCCTGTAAAAAGACTAAGGTTTCTTTCTATTTCATCATACCTACATAATATTCATCACCTTTATCAAAATTAATGCATTTTATCTATTTCCCAAATTTCAGTTCATTTGTTACCTTGAATAACTTGAAGGCTTCTAATGATTCTGATTTATCATTGGGCAGCTATACCTAACTAAATCTGGAGTAATCATTAATAAACATGATGAAATATTTATAACCTTCTATAGCATTAGGTGTAATAGGCCCACTAATATTAGTAAGGATCAGTTCTAAAATATTCTCCTTTCTACTTCTTTTACTCTTTTTAGCTCAAGCTGTAAGTTTTTCTTTAATGCAATCTACACATGTTCTAAAACTCAAGAAGTCCAAATCATAAAGTACTTTTTCTTCACGATTCTTCAAATTCTTTCCTCAAATATATGTCTCAATCATCTGTGCCACAACATTAAGGATCTTTTATCAATTCAACATATTTTCTTACTCACAATAAAGTTTATTGAGTTAGTGAAATTAGAATCTAAATTAATACCATATAAATTGTCACACATAGAAATAGTACCAATAATAGAAGATTTATAAAATAATTTAGCCTTTCTATTTCCAAAATGATAAGAGTATCCAAAAAAGTCCAAAACAACAACAGAAATTAAATTCCTTCTTGTGGAAGGTACATAAACTATATTATTCAATAAAAGCTCTTATCCAATCTTCAACTTTAACTCTATCTCTATTTCCAAGCCTCATTATCAACTCTTCTTCATTAAGTTTGCTCATATTTGTCAGCACCTGAAGATAATTAGTCATATGAATAGTCTCACCAATATCTAACCATTAATAGTTTAATGGTACATTAACTATATTTGACTCAAAATAAATTAGAGCTAGATGGGTATCTTTCTTTTTCTTCTCAACCCATTTTTTATATTTAGAATAGTCCATTTTCTTATGCCTATACTTCTTGTCGAATTTGTAATTACCCTTGACTTGACCCTTATTAGGTTTATAGCACTATTGTCCACTAAACTCACCTTTCTTATCCTTCTTCCTTTCATAGTTATAACAACCCTTGCTAACACCATCATACACTAATTTCTCAAGCAACAAAAGATATCGTTCCTTCTCAGCCTTATCGAACTTCTTATACTTTTCTATTATAGAATTTAGGAACTCTTTTGCATTTATCATTTCAAGAATGCTCTCTCTTACTATTTTACCCATCATGTACTTTGTTACTATCAAACATGCTTTATTAGAATGGATCTACTTTTTATGATGATTTTTTTATCTGTAATAAACTCAGCATTGATTTGAGGTTCTATTTTCCTAATCGCCTGGTTAAGGTTAGAGATTGTTAGATATAACTTTAGCGATTCAACCTAGTCCTTATAATTGATCCTATTAAGCATTTTAATCATATTTAATTGCATAGGTAAAAAAGTTAAGGGAATAAGTTTAAAATATTAATGCATATTTAACTTTAATCATGCTAGAAATTTTTTTTTAGTAAATTATGCAGTTGAACTCAATATTACATTATAAGGCCTAATATCAATGGGGTATTAAGGGCCATATAATATAATACAAGAACTAAATATCTTATTTCTAAAATTTTAACACCGATAATGAAATTTTAGAAATATAATGCTTATTTATATACTTATATTATTACTAACAAATCATATTAATAATATTATACTAATAGGGTATTAAAATATTATTAATATCATACCCTCCTTAGTCCAACTACTATTATAAAAAAAAGAACAAAATTTTATACAATTAGGTCCATAATAGGTGCACTTACAATTACACAAAATTTTATGGTATAACATAAATCTAAATAATTTTCTAAAAAATATTTTCCTATATATACATACACATAGAAAAACAATTAATAGACTAAATAGTGTCCAAAAATTTCACAAAAAACATATGTAGAAGCCCAATATGCAATAATATTATAATAAAATTTTCAACTCAAAATAAATTTATTTGACTATCCAAAACTAAATAGGTAGAATAATTAAAATATTTAACAAAAATTGAAAGAAGTCCAAAAAAAATAGTTCGGAGAGTGGAGCTCAAAAAATTTCATTTTAGATTATATATATATATATATATATATATATATATATATATATATATATACATAATAATGCCTTAATGCATTTTAATACCTTTAATGCAGAAATTTTCTAAAGAAATTATATTTAAAATCCATTTCAACAATTGAAATTTTTTTGAAATAGTAACCATGGCTATATATATATATATATATATATATATATATATATATATATATATATATATATATATATATATATATATATATATATATATATATATATATATATATATATATATATATATATATATATATATATATATATATATATATATATATATATATACAAATCCTCAAACATATGTATATAAAAAATGTTAGAATATATATAATATATTCACAAAAATGTCAAATCACAGTGTGTATAAATGCTAATCAAAATGCCTGAGCACATACATGTTAACAAAGAATGTCAAGTGTCCATATATATAATACCAAATGGATATATATATAGAACATGAAATTAAAACGTCGAAGCAAAAGTGTACATATATATATTCAAACATTAATGGTATATATATATATATATATCAGACGCACAAACATCAAGGCCAACTGAATATATATATCTCCAAACGCTGAATTGTCAAACATCATATATAGTCGTTATGGCAAACGTTTGAGGCCGATTTTTCTCTTGAGAAAATTCAAGGCATATATAAAGCATTTATAAAGAAAACAACAAAGAACGAGACGAAATGCTAAATATATATATATATATATATATATATATATATATATATATATATATATATGCTACATGAAACATATATGCTAAATGAATTTCAATTTATAATATGCACGGACAATGTCGGAACATATATATGTAATATAAAACGAATTTATATATATATATACATATATTTCAAAAGTCAAAACAATATTATACAATTCAAAATTTCTTCTCAAAAAAATTGTATAGAAGTAATTATCAACTATAACTAAATTAAATTTTCAATTAATTAAATTTTATTTTCAAATTCACAAAATAATATATTCAATCCACATGATTCAAAAGCTTTAATACCAATTGTTAAAATTAAGCTTTATAAAAGTAAATCTCAAATTGAATCATATGAAAAGAATGATATTAAACATGGGAATTACCTAATAGATCCATTGTAAGCAAGTATGAAATTAAGATTTGTTACAAGCCACGAACTATATTCAATCAGTCTTAATCACAAACCCCATGAGAATTTGTTACTCCTATCAACTTTAGATGAAAACTTGATTGGGAAGTTTTTCTAACATTGATGGAGAGTGTATAAAATCAATCATAGGGTTTAAGAGTAACAATCTTTATTTATATTAATAATGTTGATGGGGCGATCCATTGTCGAGAATTACTCATTATCATATTAGTTGGATTATATTATCATTAAACCTAAACTATTTAACTAACTTGATATTAGGTTAAAACTTTTTACATCTTATTTTATTATTGAATTAATAAGTCTACAAATAGAAAATCTAACAATATGAACATTTTGAGTTAAAGTTGGCATTTAAGTTTCGTAATTTGCAAAGGAAATTTGGAAATTCTAGACTATAATCAAATAGATAATCAAATATAAGGCCACAATAGATTCACCTCTGTTGACCATATTTAAATATTGTAGTTAGTTATTTAAAAGAGGCAATGCCTTTAGATGCAATTATTCAAGTACAATACTCAAGTATGGCTAAAGAGATTAACTCTTAAGAGTTATACTCAATTATTGTATTCTTGTATTACAAATTTGGTAGCCTTTGGTTGGGTATATTCAAATACAATACTTGAATATGAGCTTTATATTTTACCTTTGGAGCCTTATATTTGAGTACTAAAGTCACCCTGTCTTTCTAATACGACATATATATTGATATACCAAGGCAATATTGGTTATGTAAACTTTAAAAGCACTTAATTAATTATTAATTATGGATTTATGTGTATGATTGATATTGAAATCCCTATAAAGGATGTGATGTGATATGAATTTGATTAGGGAGTTAATAAGATGAGAATGCAAAATGAAATTGGATTTGAATACACATTTATAAAGGGATAAGTTTGGCCTCAAATGTATAAAGATGGATTCTTAAATTACCTCATAATTCATTCATTATTTCTCTTCTTTTTATTTGTTTTATTGTATATTTTTATTTTTTTAATGTCTATTACTAATATTTCAAATTTAGAAGCTAATGTTAAAAGCAACCTAATATATAATTGTAATATAAATAATGTTATAAAAATCATTAATTGAAATAATTAAAAGAAAACATATTCTATTATTTAATAAAATTATTTGAAAATTAAAATCAAGTTTATTTACTTAAATTTTGTGAATATTTTTAATATCAAATTTTGAATGTTATATTTCAAATTACTACATCAATAAAAACATTATATTTCACTTTATTTTATTTACTTTGTTATATTTTTTTTATATTCGCTTCTATTATTTACTACTTCAATGCCAATATCATTAAGCATTTAGTAATATATATTTAGTATAAAACTATTTTTAAAAAAAATAAAATTTTAATTTAATTACTTAAAAATATATTCTCCATTTAACTTTTATATTACTATCATTAAATTTACTTTCCCTTCTTTTTATTTGTTTCATTATTGCATTTTTTTCTTGTTCATGTCCATTTTTGTTGTTGATGACTTAAATGATAATATCATTAAGAAATGTTGATACAACATGATATGTTTTTATTTTTAGTATTATTTCTATTTAAACAAATTAAATATTTAGTTCAAATAAATTACTTAACTAAATATTCTTTACTTTACAACTCACTTATTATTTGTTTTCTTTTTATTTGTTCATCAATTGCATAATTTTTTCTTCTTTTTCGTGTCCTTATAATTTAGATGCTAATATTAATTAAATAGTATAAATATAATACAATATATTTTTATTATAAAAATATTTTAAATTAATCATACATAAATTAGGATTTTTACAAGACTTTACAAATTATAAACTATTTCTATTTTGTTGCATATTTTTATCTTTTATTTTTATGTTTACCCCTATTATTTACAACTTAGATGTTAATTTCATAAAATAGTATAGATATATAATTTTAATATAAAATATTTTAAATTATTTAAAAATATAATATAAGAAGTATTAATTAAAATAATTAATTTTATATTTTTTTATAAAAATTTAAAAATTAAATATAGGTTAAACATATAATTACTTGGATTAAGTATTCATTTTATCTACTTTATAATTTTTCTCCATGTATAATTCATAGGAGGTTCAACTCCTAAAAGTTTGAGTGTTTTCACAATAAATTACTCTATACACTATGCAATACCTAAAAATTCTTTTGAACAAACTCCACAATTTTTTTTATATAAATTAGTAATATCTAAAATTTATATATTGGAATTGAAAAAAATGATTTTTGAAAATATTCTAAAAAGTGATTTTATCTTAAAACTTATAATTCTGTAGCATTGCTTTTAAGTGTCTTAATTTAGAAAAATATTTTTGTAATTATTATAAAAAAAATTAAACGTCTTGGTTATATGTTTTAATATGTCACCTATTCCATCAATTCAATAATTATTTTACTTATTTTATAACAAAATCCAAAATCTTAAGTTTTATTAAATAATATTATAAATATAATATAATATATTTGTTTGATTATAATTGCATAATTTTCCTTTCTTAAGTCCATTACTATTATTTAAATTTAAATATTAATATCACTAAGCAATATAGATATAATATAATATATTTATTTGATTATAAGAATATTTTATATAAGTTAAAAATTTAATATAAATTACATTAATGCAATTATGTAATTGCAAAATCTATTTTTTAAAATATGAATATTAAAAACAATTTTTTATTTAAATTTTTTGGTCATTTTTTATCTAAATTTTCTCAATATTTTTGCTATCAATTTTCAAGTATTCTAATTCAAGTTAAATACATATATTAATTAGGATTTTTTTAAGGATTTGCATCTCCTAAAGTATTTTTATTTTATTATATATTTTTCTATCTATTTCTATTATTTATAACTAAGATATTATATCACTAAATTGTATGTATATAATACAAAATATTTCTGTAATATAAAGAAAATATATTAAATTAATTAAATATTTAATTTGATTAAATTATTCAAATACATATTTTATTTTTAACTATTATATTATATGTAAAAAATTTATTATTTATATATTTAAATATATAATTTTAAAATCAATCTGATAATCAAATTTCAATATTTCATATTTTCTTCTTTGTTATATGCCTACTATTTTTATATTGGCCTCTTCACATGCACTTCTATGCGTGTTCAAAGGCCATTTTTTACTTAATTTAAAAATATTTTTTACAAATTTATTATTTATTATTGCATTCAATCTACATTCGATATATTTATTTTACATTTCTTTCTCAAATAATATTTTTTTACAACTTTTTTTACTATGTTTTTCTCTTTCTTTTTTATATTCTGAGTCATTTATTAGCTTCTTTTTTGTAAAAACACTCAAAATTATAATCTGTCTCTAAGTTTTATTAGCTTTCTACATGCCTTCATTATTAATTAATGATAAAATAAATTAATTTATTTAAAGTATATAATTTCTTTGAATAAAAAAATACTTTGAATGCACGTTATTATGGCTTGTTTTGCATACAGTATTTTAGTTAAAATATACTAAAATTGAATACACGTTGTGATATGTAGTTTGTATTTGGTTTTTTGGGGAAAAGAAAAGTGAAATCCAAGATCCACCGATGTTTTTTATATTAATATAAATTGTTAGCATAATATATAAATAGTTAGTCTTGTGAAAACAAAAATAAAGTATTTTTTTTCATGTTTAAGAATAATTTTTTAAACATTAATTTTGTAAAAACTTTTATTAGCTTCTTACTTGCCTTCATTATTAATTCATGGAAAGATGGATTATTTTAGTTAAAGTGTACAATTTCTTTAAATAAGAAGATGCTTTGAAGGCACTTTGTTATGTTTTATTTTGCATATAGTGTTTTGGTTAAAATATACTAAAATTTAACATGCATTGTTATATGTAGGGTCCATTTGGTTAAGGGAATCAAATTTTTGAAAAATATTTTCTTAATAAAATATATTTCTAAAAAATAAATTAATTTTTCATTGTTTGGTTTATAAAAAAATATTTTTTGGTATTTTATGTACAAAGAAAAATTAATTTCTTCTAATAATTTTTTAAAATATATTTAATTTTATGAAAATAATTTTGTAATAAACATATACTCATAAGAAACCATATTTTTATATTTACTTACATTAAATATGAAGGTAAATATTTACATTTTCATCAATAAAAAATGTCACATCTTAAAAAATAACTTTAAAAATATTTTTTTAAAAAAATTTACAACTTTCTATAAATTTCAAAAAAATAAAATAAAATATTCCTATTTCATCAAAATATTTTCACAATCATACTATAATATTCTAACAAAAAGGTAATTAACAACAATGATTACCTAAAATATAAAACAAACTATATATAAAATGGACATAACACTACATCAAAATAATATTCAAATAGCATTAAGCATGTATCAGACAAATATGGGGCAAATGATAAGATCACAAGGATGGAAGTATATAACAACAATCTATTTCTATCTTGTTTCATCTCAAACTAAGAAAAAATATTAATGGAAAATGTAAAACACATTTTTAAATTATTTTAAATGAGTAAATTTTATATTTTTAATTTTAAAAATTTGAAATGTAAATATTTAAATTTTACAAAATATAAAAATAATATTTATCATATATTTAATCAATTATTTTATTAAAATATATACTTTTATAAAATTATAATGTTATTATATTAATTTATTTTATTATTTTTACACATAATTTTTTATATATAAATTTTTAATTAATTACTTAAAATAAAGTATAAATCATATAAAAATAATAAAATAAGTTATTATATATTAAATTAAATTAAATATATAAAATTTTAATTAAATATTTAAAATAAATTACATATAAAAATAATGAAATAAGTTAAAATATAATTATTATTTATAAAATATATGTAATTTAATAAAATAATTAATTATAAAAATTAATTTTAAATATGAAATAATTTATGAATGTGGTTTTAGGTTTTTTAAGGATCAAAATTTTAATTAACTTAACTTATTGTTGAAGGGGTATTTTGTACTTTTACAAGTTTTGAGTAATTAGAGGGCCCTACTCCTCCAAGTTGCATTGACTTGATTAGAGATTGTTGAATGGTAGGGTGAAAGGGCCAAAAAGTAGAAAGGGAGAGCTTTGGGTAAGAGATGTAGTGCTTGGAAAATGAATTCCCATTTTTAAAAAGGGAAGTTATTTTTAAAAAAAAATAAAGCAACTTTTTGTTAACTAAAAATTATTTTCTTGTTAACTAACTTTTCTAAATGTCCAAACATAAGAAAGTTGAAAAGTAAATTCCAAAAAGTGAAATCCAAAACTCACTAATTCCCTTTATATTCATATAAATTGTTAGAATAATATATATATATATATATATATATATATATATATATATATATATATATATATATATATATATATATATATATATATATATATATATATATATATATATATATATATATTAGAAATAATTAGTCTTGTAAAAATAAAATTAATATATAGTTTTTCATGTTTAAGAATGATTTTGTAATGTAATTTTTTTAAACATTATAATTAAGATTAAGAACTTTAAACAAAGAAATTTCGACCATTTTAAGTTGATTACTTAATATATTTTGCAACAAAAATTTTTAGTTCTAAATTTTAGCTCATAAATTTTAGTATTATCAAATACACTTATTAATAGATCAAAGTGTTTGGAATAAATAACAAAAGTTTGTCATGAATCTTATAGTATTTGAACTTTGTAATTAAAGATAATATTTTTTGTTTTTATTAAAATTATTATAAAATCACATAACTTTTCTCACTTTTTCCCATATAAAATAAGTTATTATATGTTTTTATGAAACCTTAAAAGTAAAATTCAAATTTCCTATTTATAGATCTAGCAACCATTAGAAAAAGTCAATATAGGATATCATCTATTAGTTGAGGATCATTTTCATTTAACTTTGGGTGATGTTAAATGAAAATAAATTAATTAAAGACTCTAACTAACAAATTTTGATTTAAAGTAATTCTAGGTTTTTTTTATCAACATATGAATCATTTTACTTAACTTTGTATGTTCGAAAGTGTTTTATTGTTTTTTGTGACGTGATTGAATCCTATAAAAATAAAAAGTTTAAGATGATTCTTAAGTTGTATAAAAACAATAAAATTAATTATATATAAAAAAGAAAAAAATTAATGATATGATGTTTAATATGAAACTAACCATAAGTTATTATAAAAAAACCGATCAAAGATGAATATTAAGATGAAAGAGAATTAAATTCTTAAGTTCCAATAAGAATAAAAGGAAAGCATTTTTTATCTCAAGTGATAGAAGAATACAATTCACGAATATTTTTACAATTAAACTAAGATTTCAATTTGTACTATTTTCATGTAATATTTGAATGAGTTCTCTTATTATTTATAAGCAATAAACAACTTCATAAGAGATTGTAGTTTGTAATTTCTAAAATCCATCTCAGTTTTCCTTTTCTCTTCTTTCTCTTGTACATGTGTGGATGGATCCTCAAAAGACGATACTAAAAAAAATAATTTCTCACTAGAAAAATTGCTCAATAAAAGTAAAAGAAGAAAGAATAAAAGAAAAAAAAGAAAAGAACCATACAATTAGTTTCACAAATAGAATGAATATCTTGTCTTTGACTTCAAAATTACTTCAAAAAAGTATAAATAATCCATCACTTTCATTAAGTTCCAAAATTACTCTAGTTGCAAAAGAAATTTCTTTTGAAAATATATATATATAAATTAAAGATAGATTTACCAATAAACAAAGAGAAGAAGAAAACTCAATTGAAAGATGATTGAAAGTAGTTTTGGAAAATCATAATGAAAATGAACGTAAAAGGAAAGTTTAAAGAAAAACGGAAGAAGGTGAAAGAAAATTAATCGATAGCAAACCCTAGATTTTCAAGATATTTGAAAATGAGAAACCAAAACTCATTAATCTTCATTTAGTGGGTAGCTAATTTATTCATAATAGTTTAAAATTACTTTATATTCCTTTTCTATTAAAATAAATGTTTTTTTTTTCAAAAATAAAAGAATGGAATCTAAACTTTCCCAATTTACTTTATATTAGAAAATAGATAAATAATTAACTATAATCTTAATAATTAACTAATATTTTTCAATTATACTTTTAATATTTATATTATATATTTTAATAAATGACTTTTATGTGAAAACAAAAATTGTCAAATATTTTTTTCAGTAAAAGAGTTCTACATAAACTATGTAAAATCAAATATCTTATTTTAAATTATATTTAATAACAAATATCCAACTAGACATGTTTCATCCGACCAAACTACATAAGTCTAGCCTATTTACTTGGTTTAACTTAATATATATCAAGTCTTGATAGCACAAACTCTAGAGAGAACTCCTTTTGGTGTTCAGTGCTAAACTTTAAATTCGATCAAAAGTTAGCCTAATTCCTTCTTAAAATGTCACCAAAACCTAGTGGAAGCTTTTAGAACATATGGTTAAAAGTCCTTATAGCCTATATATAGAGGTTATGGTCATTTGACCAAGGTAGAATACAAACTCTAATCCTAATCATTGTAATACCAAATTATCACTAGTGCCATCTGTGGCTCTCATGCCTTTTAGGTAGGAAATGAGAAAAAGTTATTCTTTTACAAAGGTTTCAAGAGCCAACACTCGAATTGAACAATTTTGGCATGAAGCTAGAGTTGTCAAAATGAACTAACTCAATCCTACTAAGTAACCTAATAGGTAAAAACTATACGTTGGACTATTCCTAAACTAAGTTACTTTTTTACTAAGTTGGATCAGGTTGGGTTGCTAAAATACCAATCTTAATCCCAATCTCAGATTGACTTTTACCAGGCGATCCCAAGTAAATTTTACAATTTGTTATACTTTATTATTATTATTATTAATGAATATAACTAAACTAGTAAAAAAATCAAAGCATAATATTTTTATATTTTTATATGAAAAACCTTTAATTAAAAGGGTAATTAAAAACTATAGAACCTAGAATAAAAAAATTAATATTAATTGTAATGGATACAAATATTTTGTTAACAAATTTCATAACATATATAAAAATATATCACTATTTTACTTACTAATAATGATTTATTACTCCAATTAATATATTTGTTTAGTTATAATAATTATTTTATGTATGTTTAGTTATAATAATTAATTTGTACAAATATTTTTTATTAATTTTTAAGTTTTATATGATAAATTAAATTTTTTACATAATTTTTATTAATTTTTTTAATTTTAATGTAATTATTTATTTTAATAAACTTATGTAATATATATTAACAATATTAAATATATAAATTTATTAATTTTGATATTAAAAATTATTTAATATTACTTATATATATAACTTTAATATTATATATATTAAAGTATAATTTTAATATACCAAAATTGTTATTTTAATATACATTTAAATATGTAATAATAAATTAATTAATTATTTTTTACTACTATTACCAAACTAATATGCTAACCTGATAACCTAATGGGTTAACATTTATAAGTTTTAGTTATTTATTAGATCAGGCTAACTAGTTTTAGTTCTTTACCAAGCCGAATTATTTTATTATTTTTTGTGCCATTCCCAGTTAGAGGTGCAAGGTCAGGCTTTACCTTAAATAAGCTAAGCCTATATTACAAAATATTGGCCTAAACCTAGTCATTAGCCTCTATAATGCCTTTTTTGAAGATCAACCTGACTTGTTTTAAAAACCTAGCTTCACTTGTTAGCTTATTTAAAAGCTTGCATTCAAAAATAAGCCTTCAAATAGGCTAACATGCTAAAGCTTAAAAAGGCCTCAAATAGGCCAATGACCAATGTAAGCTTGTGTTAGCTTATTTATAAGGTGTACCTAATAATACCAAAATTACTACAAACTTTTATGCAAAGAATAACTAATAAAAGAATAAATCCATATACTCAAAATACAAAATTGTTAATTTAATATTCAATTAAAATTTAAATAACATCAAGTTGCCGCAACCATAATATTAACCATTAATAACAAAGGCAAATAAGTTCACTATAAACAATAAAATAAACATTCAAAACATAAAATAAACTATTTAACAGTAGCCGATTAGGATCACACTATCCTTTTAACCAACAATAAATTCTTGTAATCCTTGAAACAAAACCAAAAATATTAGTTAAAAACAATGACCAAACTAAACACTAATTACTATTACTATATAATTGAAATGTGAACTTATTGCAAGGCTCTTGTTGCAATCCTATTCAAAGTTACTTTTGTATTTTTTGGTCAAAAATAAGATGTGGTGATCAATCATAAGTATAGGACATTTCTACCAATGCTTATTTTGGTGTGGCTTCTTCCATGTTTCACATAGTTATCTAGAATCCTAAAGCTTCAATTGGAATTTCCATATATGGTGGATATGTGTCTACTTTTTGTGGACAATTTTGGTTTGGAAAGATTATCTACTATTACAAACTTAATTTGAGCATTAGAGTAATTGCATCAAGTTTACTATAATAAGGATATTTTACCTTAGATTAAGTGCCAAGATATGAGAAAATTGATGTCTTTGGGCAAACGTGTAGATATTTCTTTTATATGTTTTACAAACTACCCAATTTGTTTTATAGATCATTATATTGAGTCACATTTGACAACACCTTTGATGGTAAGTATTTATGGCTACACATTCCTTGAGTATTTGCATCTCAAACTACAAGATTCATATTTTGATGCCTTTTAGGGGTTTTAAGAAGAAATAGTACTATTACTAGAGATGCATTAACACTACATTTCTTTCACTTTTAAGGCCACCATATTGCTTTCAATTAGTGGCTTGTCACTTTTGTTTATCTGTTTTCTACTTGCAATTGTATCATATTGATGGAATGAAATTTATAAAGCAAGTGGATAAAAATCTGAATTTGTAGTTTTAGTATCCTTATGAAGAAAGTAATGATTATGCCATAAATCTACTAATATAAGCAACCCATATATCTTGTTGACATAATATTGCTAGCAAACTTAGTGAAATGTCTACCATTTCATACTTCCAAAGATGATGATTACTATAAATAAATCATTTCAACATCCTATATAGATCCTTACTATTTTGCTTTTAATTTCTTTTTACCTCTTAGCCTTCTAATACTATCACTCTTCTAAATTATTCTTGATTTCTAATGTTGTCACACTTATTTGTAGTTTTCATAAGAAAGGTAAAATTAAGCTTCACACCACCTTCGTTTGTAATCAATTTAACAGGATAT
This sequence comes from Sindora glabra, assembly GCA_020226215.1. Taxonomy (NCBI): domain Eukaryota; kingdom Viridiplantae; phylum Streptophyta; class Magnoliopsida; order Fabales; family Fabaceae; genus Sindora; species Sindora glabra. The sequence goes on along the minus strand of CM035229.1, from coordinate 14,424,212 downwards.
AGATGTTACACCTATTTATTTGTTACATACTAAAAGACTAATATTCAAACAGGGTTGGCTACCTTTAACTAGATTGAAGAATTAAGCAACGTCAAGTACAAAGAAATTTACCTCTTTCCTAATTCCTAGCATGTAATCTTCACCATCTCCCAATCAAATCTTTAAAATTATTTCTCCTTGTCCATTCTCCTCCTACAATAAGAATATGATAACAAACATGAAAATGGAATGGTAAAAATATAACTAACTAAAGATAAAAAAAATAAGAAATTTAAAGTTCATATCTTTTGTTTTTTCTTCAAACTATACTTATTGTGTAGCCAATCCCCATAATAAATGAAAACTTGAATAGACTTTTATTTAGCTTAGCATGATATTCATCAAACTCTTCCTTTAGCACTAAATATGGACTTTAATGATATTGTTAAAATTGGAATGGCTAGTATCTCAACTGCCATCTTGATAAAACTTTATATTTCAAGCTATTGCTCTTCCATCCCTCTAGAGCACTAAAGGAAAACTTAAAATTATCATTAGGAATATAAACGCCTTCCTTAAGATAAGATTCTAACTTTGATTTCATTGGCAGAATCATTTCCTTTTGGCGCATAATGTTCATGATCTTATCAAATCCAATGATAAATGAATATTGAGATCTAAAAGTAGATAAGGAGCTATTGTTACCAATATTTGCTTCAATACAAAAGGATAGGTCTCCTTTACTTAACTATGAATACTCATTATATATATCTTGTTATGTATTTTGCACTTTCTCCATATTCCTTGCAACCTAAATCTCTGATTTATATATTAATGGAAAGCTTATATTAACAACATGTAATTTTCACCTAGGATCCAAGACACTAGCAATGGTTATCAATAGATTACATTCCCCCTAATATTTATTAAACTTCTCCTTCGTAGGCTTTGCCACTTCTCTCATGAATAAATCAGCATCATCAATTGCAACATCAAGTATCTATTTCACTCTATAAACTTCAACAAGATACAAATTATTTATAGGGTATTCATTTCTCGAGAGGACATTAGTAGCTAGATTGAAAACTATTAAAAGTTGACAAACTTTCTTAACTTTTTTCTAATCTTTAAAGGATGGCATATAATTATAATGTGGTTCCCTTTCTTGATAATCTAAAAATGCAGTGTTAAATTTCATTATAGTAGATAATAATAAAAATGTTAAATTCTATCTTACTTAACAATCAAGAATCAACTTCTTTTCTTTCAAGCTTTTTTATTCAATAACACTATAAAAGGCTTTCAACCTTGCATCAGATTAGTTAATATATTGAACACTTTTGCAAACATTGTGGATGATATCTTTAATCTTACTAAAGCTATCTCGCACAAGCAAATTCAAGATATGTGCATAGCATTTAACATGGAATAAATATCCACCAAGGACTAACTTATTGCTTAAGAGCAAGTTTTCTTTAAGATTCTTTATGCAAGAATCATTATAGGAAGCATTATAAATAGATATTGAGAACACTTTATTTTCAATCCCCCATGCTTTTAAAATTTTGAAAATTACATTAGCAACATCAACCTCACACCTTAAAGTAAGAAATTTCATAAAGTTTAGAATTCTTTTTTCAAGTTTCTAACTTACATCAATAAAATGGTTAGAAATAGCCATATATTCAGCCATTTAGTGACATGATTTCCACATATTTGTTATAACGTTGATCTTGTTCACACTTTACAACTAAATTTTCAAATCTTTCTTCTCACCCTTATATTATGCTAGACAATCACTTCTTGCTATTGTATGAGAAATTTTTTGAAATTTTGGATTTGCATATTCAAAAGCCTACCTCCAAACTTCATCTTCAACAATGCTAAAATAGAATTCATGTACCATTATAGTAGTCGCAATAATTTCTCTCATTTTTTCATTAGAATACTTCACTCTAAAAGTAAAAAATGGATTAATGGAAAAATTATTCAAAGGATGAAATGGAATGATGGTTTGTTTCTTTTGTTAGGCTATATGTAACTTTTTTTGCAAGCAATTTGTGAATGCCTTCTAAGATCCTTTTCCCACCAGTAGTTAGTCTATCTTTGCAACATATATTCAATTTCCTTGAAATCATTCCAAACAATTGATGTTTTTAGCCTCTTTTTAGCAATACAACTTTCTTTATTTCTTATCCTTTCATTTTTAAGATCAGACCCAAGCTATCACTATTTTTCTCTTGAACATAAACTTCACTTGAATTGGATGGCACACGAGTATCAGCCTTATGATTTTCTTTCACATGTGCAAGCATATTAGAATCACCCATTTGTATGACTCCTTCATTAAAAGTAAGTGAAATTATGTTATGCAAGCTGTACAAGATAACTCCTTTTAGAACAAAAAAATAATCGAGAAATAACATATTGTACCCATTCTTGCATATAAAATAAATTACTTTATACTTTTATTGCTCTTGGGACCCTAAAATCAAGAGTTCCAAATTCAGTACAACCATCTAATGCATAGTTTATAGCTTAGTATTTCAAAAAACCAAGAAAGTGCACTAAATTTAATATGTTAGAACCAGAGAAAGTAAACTAACATCAATAGCCAAAAAAGTTCCTATGCCCTTAATGCCAATAATTGATAGCATAAAATCATCATATTCCTTTCATTAAACAAAGAACAAGACTCAAATACTAACACATGAACTAATGCAAATAAAGACACAATAACAGTACTATTAATGACACAATTCAACAATGAAACAAGTCCCAAACTAAGACAAGTAAGAGTTAATTAAGAAATGAATTGCACCAACTAAATAGGTTTTATCTTAATCAAGAATCATTTCCTTTAGTGACTCTAGAATGGAATCAACCAAATCTTTACTTATGTAATTTTTTCTTTTCTATTTTGTTCCAACAAATGGAGTATCTCACTTCTTTTATGCTCTCTCTTTCTTTCTATCATAACCTTTTTCTTTTTAACTTGAATGACTATTTAGCCTAAGCTAGGAAAACTTTTTTAAGCTATTTACTTTAAGACCATGAATCAATTGAATCCACCATTCAAGGTGAAGGTAAACAAGAGCCAGATTCTTATGTTGTTGCAATCATAAGGGCATGAGAACAATCCTTGAAAATGACTTTTTTGGGGTATAATATGGCTATATAGGCATCCAAAGCATGTGTAAGGTGGATCTTAAAGTGAAAAGTTTCACTCGATGTACAATTAAGATGAAATAATTAATTTAATTAAAAGTGTAGCATAGGAGATAGGGAAGATGATTGTCAATAGACTAAAGTGTCTAATTATTTCACTTTTATACTTCAAAGTTAGTTAAGTTAGATTAACCAAATTAGACCAAAGACCAAGACATCCTTTAATCTTAGAGTTAAAAGGTGCTTATTATTTATTAATTTAAAAACTTTGTTCTTAATCATATTTACACCTATAAACAAATTTTTGTTGCTTATGTCTATTTTTGGAATGAACCTATTGATCATTTTGCACACATAATCATCTTCTTTTGCTTTTTTCTACGATTTTAAGTGAATAGGAATAGATTTCCTAAGAAAAATTGAAGTTTCTTATGAAATGAATCATAAAATGTTGCTATAAGTTTTGGTTCACCATTTACACCAAAAGCTAAGATGTGTGATTTATAAATATCTTTTTCTTTTCATATGAAATCTAACAGCTTTTTTTCTCCTTAGAACACTTGAATTTCGAGTAGGAATCTAATACTATAAACCTCAAAATTTTCATATAAACTTGATATAGAAATTCAAAGTTTGCATATAAATGCACTTACATACCTAATTTTCATACTATAAAAAGACTGTAAGCTTTGAAATAACACGTATTAAATATGGGTTGTAATTTTATTTCAATTTTAAGATAAAAAACATAAAAACATGTAGTGATCGATTTAGAAGGGACCTCATATGTAATGAGAACAAGCAAGGTAACAAGGATGAAGAAGGAGATCAGCTACAAAATGTAAGACAAGTTAAGAAAATGACACAGTAAGGAATCAGAAGCTTAGAAATGCTTATAAGAAACTCTCAGTAGTTATAAACATACACTAGAAATAGCTTAGGAATGCCTAACTCAGTAAGCCTCACTTACTAGCTATAAAGGGTGGCTGTTACTATTGATAGCTGGGAAGGGTAGCAAGATGGTTTCTATTAGTTTCAAGTTGAATGTGCACTTAGAAGTTAATAGAATCTTTTAATTTAAGGTTAAGGATTATAGAATTTTTTTTAAGTCTTCTAGGAATTATACAAGTGATTAAAAATTTATTTAATGGGCTTGTAAAATGAAAGTCTATATACCTATATAGTAAATAAAGTTGAATAAGAAAATTTTAAATAGACTAGCCTTATAGGCTTACAAGTTAGGCTTAAAATAAAAAGGTCTGACCTATTTAACTAAAAATACTTTTATATTAGCCTTAACTTAGGCCTATTTAACTAAATAAGTTAAGCTTATAGGCTCTCATATGCTACCTGACCTATTTAAACCCCCATTCCCAATCCCAGGTCAAGTAAAATTATACTAATCTCAGACTAACCTATTAAATTCAATCCATTTTAACACATCGACATGAAGCACAGTCGTATAGGAGGTTAAACTTGAACATAACATTTAGGGTTTAAGGTATGAAAGTTATAGGAGTAAATTGAAAACCTCTATCGATCAAAGTATTCATCCTAAACATGTATTAATCATGCCACCTGAACATCCTTAGCCTAGTTTCCTTATATATTTGTAATCTCTAGCCACTCACACATATCAGTTAACACCACAACTTAATATCATATCAACATTTACTCCCAAAACCATTACAAATACCTAAACCTATCATCATAATCATAACCAATATGATCTAACTGACCTAGAAATACCCTATTAGAACAAATAAGCCATTATTGATCAACTACATTCTTTCACTCAAGAAATCATAAAAGCATAATTACCTTAAGCTTAAAATTACCTTAACACCTTAGATTCCTATGGTAAATCAATAGATCTTTAGGAACATTTAAAAGCATTTGGCATAACTATGTTACTTTTTGGTGCATCAAATACCATCGTGTGTATGGCTTTCTCAACTACACTTAGAAAGGCAAGTTTACAGTGGTTCTATAATTTACCTCTTTAGTTAATCAATAGTTTCAAATAGTTATCTAATGCATTCATAAGACACTTCATCACAAGCTGAATACCTAAAAAGACCTTCATAGTTTTGAATAAACTTCCAACAACCTAAAAATGAAACATTAAAGCAATACGTAGCATAATTTAATAATTTAGCTTTGAAATTTTAAGATCTAAATAAAGGGGTTATTTTTTATCAAGTTAGTGCTGAGGCTTTGTTCCAGACATTTTTCACTACCATTGGCCAAAAGACTAGTGGCAATGATGAGAGACCTCTTAGATAAAGCAAAAAGTACATGAATGCTTAAAAGTATGAAATCAAAAGAATAAGGTCATAGTGTAAGCAACTTGTCTAGATAATCATCCGATTAGTTGAAATAATGAGCACTTCAAACTCGAATAGGATATTCCAAAGCAAAGATTTTATAAGTATGAACCACTAAGAATAAGCTTTAGTATGATTATGGAAGATGTTTATACTATAAAACTAATGACCTTCCTCTTAAAATGGAAGGTATAAATTCCTACTAGCAAATAAGTCTAAATATTATAAGTTTCATAAAGATTATATCCATGATACTAATAATTATATATTTTTAAAAAATGAAATAAAATAGTTAATTTAGAATAGGCACTTAGGTAAATATTAGAGAAATCCAAGAAGATCTAGGTGGAAAGAATGAGAACAAGAATGATCTCGTAAGCAAGAGGCTACACACAACACATGACAGACCTTGGTAGGCATAGTAGACACAATAGTAGTAGGCTTTGCTAGTGGGCAAGTCTTTAAAAATGCCAAAAAAAGACATGCACCAAGTCATATAGATTAGATAAAAAAAGAAAAAGATCATATGAATCAATCTCTTTTACTAAAAAATACTTTGGAAATATTAATAGAAACTATATGATCCATGGTTATTTCTTCTATAATTTATAACTTCCTTAAAGAAAGAATTCTAACAGACAAGGGAAGTTCCACTGATATATTATATTTTCATGCCATTGAAAAAAGAATTCCATGAATCTATGACTAAAACCCTATAATAGGGTACTTGTTGGATTTTCAAGAAAGTAGGAGAAGCACAAGGGATAACGACTTTAAAAGTAACTCTTAGAACACTCCTAAAAAGCAAAGTGTTAAGGCAAGCATTTTAGTTATCTAATCGAACAATCAAACCTACAATACTATCCTAGGCTAACCTTTTTCTAAATCAAATTAAAGCAATTATTTCAAAATCACATCTTTATATGAAATTTTCAATTTTTACTAAGACAAGTCAGAGAAAATCAAGCAACCACTTAAAAATGCTTCATGGTAATCCTTAAATACCTAGCAAATAAGACAAATCTAATAGATGCCATGCTCTAAAACACTATCCTAATATCTTAACACAATTGCAAAATGATGGATTTAATGTTATTAAATGCATGAGATGCGAATCTAAGAAAGCTAAAGGTACTATCAAATCTAAAGGAAATCCATTCGTTGAGAGAGAAAGATGAATGGATACTATGAATAATAAATGACTTAACAAAAAAAGATAGAATCAAGTTGATAACTTTGTTAAACAAATATACCAAGATTTTCATTTGGAAATCCTTAAATATGTGGAGGGGTTGATGTTAGTATAACATGTCATAAATTAGCGATAAGCCCATGCATAAAGCTCGTACAACAAAAAAAAACTTAATTTCATACCTAAATGGAGAGAAGTGATAAAAAATTAAGTTGCTAAGTTATTCAATGTTGGATTTATTGGGGAAGTTAAAAACACCATATGGCTAGTAAATGTTGCCCTAGTAAAAAAAGCAAATGGATAATGGAAGATGTGTGTAGATTTCATCAACCTAAATAAAGTTGCCTAAAAGACACATACCCATTACCTAACATCAATCAACTAGTGGATGATGCATTAGGTTTTGGAAGACTTGACTTTAAAGATGCATTTTCTGGATACAACCAATTAAGAATTAGCTTGGAGGATAAGGGAAAAAATAGCATTTATCATAAATGAAGGAATCTTTTACTATAAGGTGATGTCATTCAAATTAAAAAATACAAGGGCAACATGCCAATGTCTAATAAATAAGGTTTTTGCTAAGAAAATTAGAAAAAATGTGAAAGTGTGTGTAAATGATATACTAGTCAAATCAAAAGATGAAGCATAATATTAAAATGATCTAAGGAAGCTTTTAAAGTACTATAAAGGAATTTTTATAAGATTAAATCTAGAAAAATATGTTTTTAGTATCTGAGTGGGTAAATTCCTAGTATTCATGCTAATTGAATAGGGGATCAAAGCAAACCCATCAAAATGCTAAGCTGCAATCAGCATAACTAGCCTCAAAACAACCAAACAAGTTTAGGTGCTAAATAATCATTTTATTGCATTAGCATGTTTCATGTCCAGTTACTGGGACTACAAAGAAATGAACCATTATACATTTTCCTTATAACATTGGATGTGGCCATCAGTTTTATGGTCATAATAAAGCAAAAGAGGTAACAAAATCCTATCTACTTTATTAGCAAAAAGCCACATGGTAATGAAAAGTGACATCAAAAAATTGAAAAACTAGCTTTCTCCCTTTTAATAATAACAAAAGACTATAACCTTACTTTCAAACATACAAGATCATAATCCAAATAGATTAGATAATTTGCTAAATCATCCAAAAACCTAATTTGGCTGGGTGATTGGTATTATATGCAGTAAAGCTATAAGAATATAGCATAACATTTAAGACAAGGAAAGCAATAAAGGCACAAGCATTGGTAGTCTTCATAATTGAGATGATAAAATTAGAATATGAACTAGTAATAATGAAATGGACTCTTTATGAAGATGGTTTTTCCAATAAAAAAGAAGTGAGCAGTATTACTCTAGTGGGAGCACATAGAGTAATATTAGAATATGCACTAAAATTTAGCTTCCATGCCACAAACAACTAAGTTGAATACAAGGTTTTAATAGCTAGACTAGAATTAGTCAAATAATTTGTTGAAAACATTTAAGTATAAGCTAAAAACGATACTAAGAGAATAAAATGATCAAGTAGACTCTCTTGCAAAGTTAATTAGTGCCTATATAGCAATAAATAACTAAAAGATTATCCAGGAAACCTTAAACAAACCCAGCATAATAAAAAGTGAAGTAGCAATAATTAATACAAAATAATCTTAAATGTCCTCTATAATGTATTATCTATCAAATAAGATATTACCTTCATGTGAAAAGGAAACTAAAAAGGTTAGTAGGTGAGTTTAAAAAGGTTAGTAGGTGAGTTTTACACTTTTTTTTTGCATAACATTAAATTGTATAAAAAAAGTTTTTCCTTTCTTTTGCTTAAGTTTCTAAGGCCAATCAAGTGAAGTTACGCTTTTGAGGGGATTATACAAAAGATATGTGAAAATTATATTAAAGGACCTACCTTGGTAGTAAAAGCTATCCACTTAAGGTATTAATGGCAAATAATGAAAAACAAACTCTTTAATTAGTAAGAAAATGTGAAAAATGCTAAAAAATGATAAAATGCCAAGAAAACTAGTTAAGATCCAACATTTGATCATTGTAGCATGGCTATTCACTCAATAGGGAATGGATTTCCTTAAATCAACCCTAAAAGAACTTGGATAAAGAAAATTCCTTTGGAAGTGGTAGACTACTTCATAAAATGGATTGAAGTAGAACATTAGCAACAATCACAACTTAAAACACACAAAAGTTTTGATAGAAGTTCATAATATGTAGGTAAACAAGGTTATAAAACACTCTTTGATAAAATTGTTTTCTTGACATTAACCTTCCATAATATATGGGTTTAGGCTTCCAAAGGTAATAGTAATAAATAATGGAACCTAGTTTACAAGCAAAGAATTCACAAGTTTTTATCAAAGGTATATTTTTTAGACAAAATATTTGCAAGTAAAAATCAAACTCTTAATAACATAATCTCTTATTAAAGTATTTTAGGAATAATGTAAAGTTTTGTTTAATTAAACATTCACAAGCAAACAAACAAAGAGAATTAGCTAATTGGATAATTCTTCATGGGTTGAAAAAAAGAAGATAGAAAGCATAAAAGGAACATGGATAGAAAGTTATCTAATGTGTTATAGTCTTATTGAACAACTCCACAAATAATGATTGGCTAATCATCTTTTTGATTGACATACGAGGTAAAGGTGATGATCCTAATTGAAATAAGTGAAATATTATATAGATGCAAAGTGTATGACATAGAAGGATTGGATTTACTTAACAAGACTAATTGAATGCTTTATTAAGAATAATTGAGTATAAAAATATACTCACCAAATTCCATAATAAAAGAATGCACAACAAAGCCTTCAAGTAAAATGATATAGTCTTAAGGAAAATAGAAGGAAATAGAATCAATAGTTAAGATAGAAAACTTGTAGTAACTTAGGAAAGACCTTACAAAGTTAAGAATGCTCTAAAGAGTGGCACTTAACAATTGGAAACCTTGGAAGGAAAGCTTTTACCTAAAACTTGGAATGTATCTCATTTGAAATTTTACTTAATATTAGCCTAAATTCAAGTATAAAATTAGAGTATTTTAGAAATGTCCAATTGGATAAAATTATTATCTATCAATATTGAAGGTTGAAATTGATAGCAAAGCATAAAGGATAATCTTTTAGCATCACCACAAAGCCTTGAATAATTTTTTTTGGCCATAAGTCCAATATAAATTTCTTAGCTAGGAGCCTAAGATGAATTTCCTAGCCAAGAGCCTAGAATAAATTTCCTAGCCATAAGCCTAAGATAAATTTCTTGGTGAAAAGCCTAGGATAAATTTCCTAGCTAAATGCCCAATATAAATTTTTTAGTAATAAGCCTAAAATAAATTTGTTAGTTAAAAGCTTAGAATAAATTTCTTGGAAAAAAACCTAGAATAAATTTCTTGGAATAAAAAGGATAATTAAGACTAAAGTATTCACTTGACAACCGAATGGACAAAAAGATTAAAGTGAAAATTTCCAATACAATCTCTAAACAATAAGGCTAATTCAAATAGTAGATAAAAATATCAAAGGCCTATTGGAAGCTAAAGTAAAAAGTAAAGGTTATTTGATTAATTATTTAAACAAAAAATAAAGATATTAAAGGCTCACTAAAAGCTATTAAAACTAAGATCTAAATAGGAAAATTAGGGAAATGAAATAATTACTGCATTATTACAAGTTCAAAATAGGTTTATCTTTGAAAATGCCTCGTGCACATTGAACATAGTTTAAATGGTAATAATGCCATAAAGTTAGTAGGATTCACTTAATGACTGTCACAACTCGACTTATTTTGTTGTGACTAGCGTAAAGATACCTAATTAGTACTCTATATTAATTAGATATCCTTACTAGCCTTCCAAGACAACACAGTATCCCACATCTTTATAATAGAAAAATATAATACTAGAGGCGTACAGAAGAAAATAGACAACAATAATGTTAAAAGTACCAGAATAAAGTGTAGAATATATATATTACTAAAAAAAATATTTACAAAAGGTAAAGTTAGCTTACAATACCACAGACACACTGACTCTAATCCTCCGACTCACTGGCCTAATTAAAGCCCTCCTCTTCCAGATTAGATTCCAGAGGGGAACTAGAACTAAACACCCTAGATGCTAATGGAGTCACGTTACTCCCAGATTCATCCTTGGAGTAACCTACACTAACAGAAAGAAAATTTCGAGGACATTTGGTTCAGTGTCCTTAGGCCAAAAGTCCACATGATACAAAATATTTACATCTGTAGGGGTGACCCAAATCTTAAAATGGAACATTAATCCATGCATCCCTCAGGAACATATCCTCTGTAAGTGTTAGTGCGTGTTTATAGGTTGATGATCCGAACCTATAATTTCAATACAACTGATAAAGTGAGTATAGAACATACTCAATAAGTAATAACTTATTATTTCCTTTCCAATTTTCCTGTCTAAGGATTTCTATTCTATTTGTAGTTATTACATTTAATTAAAATTTCAAATTCTAATAGTTGTTTTTAAGAAATGACATTAGTTGGTATGCAGTGTCACCTTATATCTTCGGTCTAACCTTATCCCCCACCACCCTAGGCCCCAGGCCACCAACCTTTTCCCTCCACTACTAGCCACCTGTCTCCTTCTCTATGTAGGATGTTATCTCCTTCCTGCATTTTTACAAGCAAAGTGAATAATCGTGGGATGCCACATGCATCAACTACAATTTTTATGGATCTTCCTTGAGGAATGTATTAAAATACCAACTATGCCATGAGTATTTCATGCTTCATTTGTCATTCTAAGCTTAATGTCATATCAATCCCTAATGGATATTCACATATACACATCAAACAATTCATGTCACGCAAGTGTTACACATAGTGTAGTAACACTTTTAAAGGATAGTTATTGTACATTCAAAATCTATTACCCTTTTTTCATGGTTACATCATAATCAAAATTTTCCATCATCAAACATTCATCCTAGTATTCTAAATAACAATAAATTTAAATGCTACACAAGGGTTTTCCAAATTTCATTTTCTTAATATCAAGGATGTTCCTTGATTTTTCTTGTTTTGGACCATATTTAGGCAGTCTAAGGGTGTGAATCATTTAGAGGATCAAATAAATTTTTAAAATTCTTGAAATTTTGGCTCAGGCTACCTCACCTTCTGAATAACTCCTATAAATTTTTCTATAATTTTTCTCAACCATTTGATACCCTTAAAAAATTTTCGTGAATAGAATTAGCAAAATTTTTGGGTTCTGTCTTGAACAATTTTAAATCATAGTTTTATTGGGTAATCAAATCAGCTCCGATTGCCATGAAAATTTTACAAGACATTAAAAACACCCTGATTAACTACCTTGAATTTTCTAATAATTTTTCATGATCATTGGTACCTCAAAAAAATTTAAGAACAGAGACCAATGTGAAGATGTCTTGTTTCTAGATAGCATTGATGGCCTAGCTTAGGAAATTTCTATAAAATTATCTAAAGGTCTCTAAAGCTCACCTAAATTTTCAGAATTCACCTTCACTTCATAAAGAATCATAAAACATCAAGAAATCAAATTTTTGATAATTTTAAGCCTAGGAATTTCGTGGTCCAACTTCAACAGTTTTTCACCAGTAAAATATGATTTCTATTTCAACAATTTCACTTACATATCTAGCCAATTTCTTCATAGAAAATTGAAAACCTTTCTTCCCTTATCTCTTCTAATTAAATTACTCAATTCAAGAGCATCGCACATCATATAACAACTTCTCAACCAAAGTTTTCAACAGCCAATACAATTGCATACAAGAGGATACATCATTACATTTAACCAAACCTCAACAACAATCAGCTTGTAACCTAAAAGCAAGTTATTACTCACCTCAATTCTTTACTCTCTTCTTTCTTCCAAGCCTTTGTTTTAAGAGAGAGAGAGGTGACTTTAAGGAAACAAAATTCAGATTTTAGGGTTGAGGAGAAGAGGAAAACTATAAGAAATCAAAAGGGGTTGAGAGGAATTGACGATTTACCTACTTGACTTGCAATGTTTCCTTGAATTTCTTTAGCTAAATTTCTTCTTCCTTTCCTCTAGGGCTGCATGGTTTTAGGCTAGAATGGAGTGGGATTTTTCTACTCCTAAGTCTCCTTTCCTTTATATAAAATTTTCAAAAAAAAAAATCCATAAAATTCTACAAATTTTCATCAATTTCTAAGTTTGATTTTTCTTGGATGTTGAAAGATTTTTAGGGACAAATGGATAGTCTCCTTGCATGCCTAAGTGGTTTGAATTTTCAGACCATAATAACCTCTTTCAACTAATAAAAATGTGAAACAAATTTGAAAAATTTTAATTATTACAGTCTGGCCTCAAGTTTTGCCCTTTTTCTTTCATTTTGATCCTTGACTTCCTTTGAAAGCTTGGGCTGACCTTGGGCCGACCTTGGGCCCACGATTTTAGGCTCCAATTCTCATATTTGAGCCTTAAAAACTTGGTCTAACCTAACCCAACACAGAAAAAATAAAAAAATCTAAAAAAATAAAAGATTTTATTACAATTTGACCCAAAATTATTCACTTTCTTTGCATTTTCACTCTTGGGCTTCTAAGTATTATATTTTTTTTAAAAAAATTATTTTTGACTTTTCATAATCATTTTAGAGCTTTAAAAATTATTTTTTATCCATCCATAAATTTTTTTTTAGAGTTAACTTACTATAATTTCGACTCATTTTCTTACTTTTTTTATTTACTAGGTACTAGAAATTTGGTAAATTTCTAAGTAAAATTTCTTAAACTTATTATTAGGTTTTTAAGTTAATTTTCACTATTGTAATTCCTATGAAAATTTTCAAGATTTATCTAATTGATCTTACTCTGAAATTCCTCCTTCAATGCTTTTGGATTTTATCCGAATCTTTTCATCGGAAACCTTAAATTAGGGAAATATTTTTATTTTCAATCATCATCCTTATTGTACAATTTTGGGGTCATTACAAAGACTAAATGGATAAAATCCATCAAAGCAAACATTAGATGAAACAAAAATAAAATAAAAAAGAACCACATAAATAGGTGTATCAACCTCATTAGAATTTAAAAGTTAAGTTCATTTTAACATTGGAAGCAAATAAAAATAGCAATGGCTTATTGGAAGAATAATGGCCCTTTAGAAGCTATTTTATGATCTAATCAGGCATATAAAAAGACAAATGGATTTATCCCTAAAGTACTTTACACACATCAAATAATGTGCAAGAAATACTTTATACAAACAAAATATCCAAAGTCTTAATTGAAAATTAAATTAAGCCTTTAAGAGGCTATCTTCCTCCTCATCATCATCTAAAAGGATGTTAAGTTTTATTGATAGCTAAGATAAATCAAGGCAATGGTTCAAAAAGAATGCTTTATCTATGTTTTGACCTTTTAAAACCTCTTAAGTGTATGGAATAGTTAATAGCATCATTCTTTTCAATTTTCTTCTGCAACTTTATGGTGATGCTAAAAGATTATCCTTTCAACATCCAATAGCCCTTTTTTAGATCTTAATCAATCAGATTTTGCCTCAAAATGTAATTTTGATCCTAAGTTTCTAGTTACCATTTTCTTTAGCTTAAATATTTACTCTTAAAATTTCTTTAACTTTTCATAATGGACATGGAATTCATCATAAGCCAAATCTAAATGAACCTATAGATCAAAATTTGTTTTCAAATTAATGTTGTTGAGCTTTAACAACAATATCTTATCATCCTTATACATTGTAACTAAAAATAATACACTTGATAAGTTTTGAGCTAAATTACTAGCCATCATCTGACCAAATCTTCCTTCATTAGCTTTTTGAGCAATAGATAATTATGGTCATAATCCCACTAAAATAACATCTAATATACAATATATAATAACAAGTCCATATCCTTATACCATAGATTGTTGAAGTCTTCTGACATTATTTCTGTGTTATCTGTGTGATCTCTAATCTTCAATTTTCCTATTCGATGGATAGGGTAAATTTTTTTCTCTTTTTTTAGCACTTTTCGAAACCAAGTCTTTTCTCTCTTTTGAGAACGTGTTTAAGTAGGAACATTTGTGTTTAGATCTTTAATATCATCAAATTGAAAGTTAACATCCTTAGAACTATCAATTACAATTTTAGAAGTTGCTTAGGAATAGAGATCAATATGACTCTTTACTAGCTCGATAACATGATTAAGAGATTTTTATTACAATTGTTCCATATAGGTCATAGTAGATGAACTCCTAACCCCTTTTAAAAAAATGTTTTCATTTTTGAATGACTATCCTTCATTCATTGGAATATGGTCTTGTTTATATGCACCATATCTAGAGTAGACTCTCGCCTACTAAATTAGATATCTAAATGGATATGAAAATAAAATATAAATATAAAACTTATAGAAATAAAAAAGAAGCTAATGACCTTAGTTAAAAGATTTATGTATCAAAAAATTTTATACTTAGACAATGAAGAATTAATTTTTAGTAATAAGTCTCTAAATACCTAACTTTTGGAGGCTTAATCCTTTATTTCTAATGAATAAGATAAATAGGGATACCATAGTTATCAAACTAGAATGAATGCATGTCCAGATCAATGCTCACTTTGAAAAAAGAATCTTTCTAATACTTAAACCTGGTCTTAACCTCGATAAGAATATTTCGATTAGATCATTGGAAAAAGTTTGTCCACATTCCTTCCTAAGACTTGAAAAGAAAAAAAAAAGAATAGAAAGGCATCCTAAATGCCAATGCATTTAAGCTTATGAGATATAATGTCAAAGCAAATGACAATAATCCATACTTGGGGAATGAATCAAGTCAGGCACACATTTAAACTTTGAAGGACTTCATTTTAGAAAAAGTAAAAGATAAAACAAGTTCTGATCGGATAACATAGTCATAATAGAACATCAAATAAGATAGTAGGTCATAACTATAGACCTACTTATCAAATTGGTAGGCTATTTTTCTAATTATTTTTCATTCAAACTCATTCTTGTAATAGTTATCTTGCATAACATTTAAGGTAGCTTAATTGATCCATTTTTCCAATGCCATTTAAAATCTCATAACAACGTGAATTGAATTAAACTTTGAATCATTCATATATAACTAGCTAACCCTATTAATTCCATTAAACTCTTTTGATCAATCAACCATGATGGTTGTAATTAGGGATGAATAATTTCAAACATGAATATGAGCAAAAAAAGACTTAAGATCCGTGTCTAAGTTTGAAAACATTCCACTCACATCTGAATTGCTCAATTAGTGTAATCTGAATGACAATAGGTTATTAAAAGAGCCCTAGCACACCTTTAATAAAAGTAATATTACTAAATTAGGTGAAAATGAAAGGCAAGTGGATGGGAAGTAAAAGGTAAAAAATGAAGAAAAACCTAAGGGAAAAATGGTAAATGAAGAAAGAAACAATGAAAATAACATAAAGAATTTGCAAAGAATAAATAAAAATTGCTAACAATCAAATGAAAAAAATTATGAAGTGATACAAAAGCATTATTATCCATAAAATCAAGAAATCAAAATGACAAACATAATTTGCAAAAAATATGAAATTAAAAATAGTTCATTTTCCCAAAAAAATAAGTTAATGAGCAAATGAAAATAAAGGGAGAAGAAAGAAAGTACTTGCCAAAAATTAAAAAGAGAGGAACTTAATAATTGAACTATGGCATTGAACTTAACCAAAGAGATCATTAACTAATGAATTCCACAATAAGGGAGATTGGAAAATAAAAATTGCAAAAAAGGAGGTAAAAAAGTTTAAAGAAGGTAAAAAGGCTAAAAATAAAAGAGATAGTAGAAGAAGAGATATGAAATTCAAAAAAGTAAATATAATGGTTAAGATCAAACAAATTAAAGAGTATAGATCTGTTAAAAAAGTGAATCATTATGATTATTAAATATGTTTAATAGTCTCAATATGCAAAAAAATGCAATTTGTAGAGGTGTAAGGGGTAAGTGATAATAAATATCAAACTTGATATATTTCATCTAATCAGACAACACAACAAGTCTAACTTATTTTACTCAGCCTAACTTAATATCTATTAGACCTTAATAACCTAAACTCCAGATAGTACTCCCTTTGTACTGGACTATAATTCCAATTGGACATTAGCCCAATTCCTTTTTAAAATGCCACCAGAACTTGCTATAGGCTTCTAGAACATTATCAGAACCTGCTTGGCAATAATTAGTGTGGTTCCTATTATTAGTCACCACTACCCTTAGTAACCTAATTGGCATCATGACATAAAGACAATTATAACATTCATGACCTATAAATTTGTTAATTAAGTATCCTTGCATTTATATTTAACCAAAATATAATTAACATTAAAGTTTAGTTTATACATATCAAGTAATTACAAATTAAGCCAAAAAAATGTATTAGTAACTACCTTGTTCCTATCTTCTAACTATGGTTGCAAGTCTACACTTTTATGGCTGATGGTTGCTATGAAGCTTCACTCTAATTACTTAGGATCATCTAATTATGAGACTCAAGGTCTCAATAAGTACATAATTTACTTAGCAACTTATGTAAATATGTATATATATATATACTTATATGTTCTCATTCATCAAATGAGCAAAATATGACTAAAATTAATAGGCATTAAGCATATCATTAAATACTAACAATAATATTAATTTTACTTTATGCCTCTCAACATCAGTCACACCTTAGCTTTATCTCTCCAAATATAGTTTCCCTTGTATCATAATCATGCGCAAGTTTCCTAGATTTTGTGTATTTAATTCTATACATTATTTTGTTATAAATATCTAATTTGATAATTTAACTATTCACAATTGTATCATACATCCATTGTAATTAGTTTTGACAACTTTAGTCAAAGGATTACAATGTTTACCTCATTTATTGTTCAAATAATCTTAACCTTTGTATGTCTTAGTAGCCATTGATATTACCTTATTTTTGTTTTTGAAGATCAGATGGGAAGGGATTAGAAAACTCGATTAAAGGTTATTTTAAAGCCAATACTTGAGTACCATACTCAAGTATTTAGGGGTAGTAAGTTAAGAGCCTTCAATACTTGAGTCTAATACTTAACTATTACATTCTTTATCATATTTACAAGGTAGTAATTGAGTACTAAACTCGAGTACCAATCTAAAATTTCTAGAATTCACTAAAGAAAATGCTAGAAAGCTAGCCACACTACACTTAATTTAGCATGTAGTTTATTAATGCTTTATAAATCACTTCATACTAAAAAATTTAGCAATTTTCTAACTCAATTGCCTCATTCAATTATTGATTTAGCTCAACCATGAAATATATCCAAAATTATACTACCAAGTCTAAATTATAAGATTTGAAAGTTATAAAAGTAAGTAGATTATCTACTTACATCTTTTAAGAGGATTGAAAAGGATGGAGAAGTGAACAATTAGAGAATTTAACTTTAAACAAAAGTACTAAGTTACACTTAAGAATCCTTAATTTAATTCCACTAGAAATAAATTTTGAAACCCATTTCTAAGAAAGGAAAGATATCTTAATTTGAGGTGAGATTAATAATCTTTTAGAGGTGTGGGCTTGATTCCTAGCTGAATTTGAGCTTGGAAGAATTTGATTATGGCTTGTAAGCTTAAGCAATAAAGGAAATTCGCTTAACTAAGAGGGAAAAAAAAGAGCACGATGGACTTTGGCCCTTTTATTGTCCTAGACACAATTTAGTTGCTAGCAAAGTTATTAGAGGCAAATTGGGTATTAAGTCTCTATATTTCCTTTACACACCCTATTTCAGTTTTAACTTTACACATTATTATAATTTTCCCCACTATAACTAATTGTGCCTTCAGAATTTATTTCTTATAGTTAATTACCTACCCTAAGTCTTTCCACAACTTTTTTAACTATCAGTATATTTTCCAAATTATCATTTTAGGAATCGAAACAAAATTTTATAAATTTAGGGAGCATAACAGTTCTTCCTCCTTCAAAGAATTCATCCCTAAATTCTTAATAATTAGTATTGAAAAGACTAAGATAGTTAACTAATAAGCTTACTAAAGGGATACAAGTTTTTTTTTCTTATTTCAATTTTAAGTTCCAAGGAAGCTTTTTAAACCCCTGTTTTCCTTAATAAGTTTTCACAAAGGAAATTATTTCTAGATCTCAACTTGAAAATTTAACAGTCTATGATTTCAATCAATTATTCTCTCAATGACAATTTTGGATCTAATTAGACTAATTTGTATTAAATAACATGACAAAGATTGGATAAATATTTTCATAACATTAAAATGTGAAATATCGAATTAATGGAACATAATTCATTTGGCAAATCAAGATGGTAAGCAATAGAACTGACACATTGAATGATTAAGAATGGGCTAAAGTAACGTAAAGCTAGTTTTCCTTTTCTACCAAATTGCATCACTTCTTTCATTAGAAAGAATTTTAGGAACATAAGATCCCCTATCTAGAACTCTAATTCTTTTTTTCTTTTATTTACATATGATTTCTGATAGTCTTGCATAGTTTTCAATATATCTTGTATAATCTTCACTTTCTTGAGTGCATTAAGAAAGTCCATAGTCATACATTCCCACTTCCATTTAAGGATTGGAAAGGGTTGGTGTAATCTAGAAGGATTTTGATATTTAGCTTTAATTTGTTAACAAATAAGACATTTTAATACAAACTCAAGAACATCACGTTTCATTCCTTTCCACCAAAAGTTTTATTGCAGATTATGATACATTTTAGACATCCCAAGATGCATTACATAAGAGGAACTAGGAGCTTAATGAAGTAATTCATTCTACTCATATGTTGGAACCCATAATCATTACTAGAAATAAATCGTGTCTTACTTGTTAATTACTAGGTTAGGATTTTAATCTACGATTGCCTTTTCTTTCATTGAAAGGTACCAAGGATCTTGCTTCTGTAATTCCTTAATTCTTTCTATTAACATAGATTGAATTGGCATGTGAGTGATGATTATTCCTTAATCATTAACTTGTATACTAGTTAAGGTTCTTGATGACTTCTAACTTAAAGCATTAGCCATGACATTCACTTTTTTTGGTTGATAATGGGTAGTGTAATCATAATATTTCACTAGCTCCATTCATTTATGTTATCTTAAATTCAAAACTTTCTAATCAATTATGTATTTTAAGCTTTTATGAGTCATATATACTTTGCAAGATTCACTATATAGATAATAGCACTAGACTTTTAAAGTAAAAGCAATTGTAGCCATCTCAAGATCATGTGTTAGATAATTCAACTTATGTTTCTTTAATTGTTAAGATGCATATGCAATCACTTTCCCCCTTTGCATTAAAACGCAAGCTAGCCCAATTTTAAGAGCACTATAGTACACAAAGAACTCATTAGATCTTGAAAAAATAACTAAAATAAGAGTGGTTGTCAAACAAGTCTTCAATCATTGGAAGTTGTTTTTGCATTTACCAAACTATTCAAATTTCACTTTTTTTTTAGTTAAGTCTTGTTAATAGGGAATCTATTTTTGAGAAATCTTTAACAAACCGATAATAATATTTAATCGTTTTAATAAAATTATGTGTTTTAGAAATAATGGAAGGTCAAAGCCAAGTTTGAATTGCTTCTATTTTTAGGGGGTCAATTTAAATACCATTTTAGGAGATCATATGCCTCAGGAATTTGACACTACAGAGTTAGAATTTACATTTTGAGAATTTTGCAAAATGCTAATGTTCATGAAAAATTTGTAGGATAATTTAGAGATTTTGAGCACGTTCTAATTCATTCTTAAAATAGAAAAGGATGTCATTGATGAATACAATTACGAACTTGTCAAGGAATGGTTTGAAAATCTAGTTCATAAGATCTATAAAAGGTGTGAAAGCATTGATAAGGCCAAATGACATAATAAGAAATTTATAGTGACCATACCAAGTTTTGAAAGCAATTTTAGGAATGTCTTTTCTTTATATTTTTTACTAATGATAGCTAGAATGCAAATCAATTTTAGAAAAACATTTAACACCTTGAAATCAGTCAAATAAGTCATTAATTTGAGGAAAAAGATATTTATTTTTATAGTGGCTTTATTTAGTTGTCGATAGTTAATATAGAGTTACAAAATTCCATCTTTCTTTTTCACAAATAGAATTGAATCACCTTAAGGAGATGAACTAGGATGAATGAATCCTTTTTTTATTAGCTCTTGTAATTTCTTTTTTTAATACTTTCAATTCAACTAGAGCCATTTGTTAAAGAGGAATAAAGATAGGATTAGTATTAGAAGTAATGTTGATATTGAATTCAATTTTAGAATCTAAAGGTAGACTGGGAAGATCTTCTGGGAATACATTAAGGAACTCACAAATAACCAAAATATTTTTAATATCAGGAGGAGAATGACTAACATCTTGAATGATAGCAAGATAGATAGAGCATCCACTACAAATGAGTTTCTGAGCCTTAAGGTTAGAGATAATTCCAATGATACTAGAATTCTTTTCTTCCATAAAAGTAATAGAAGGAGTTCTTTTACAAAAAAAAAAGATTGTTTTGTTAAAATAATCCATTTAAGCCTAATATTTTGATAACTAATTAATACCTAAGATAGTGTCATAACTTACCATTTCCAAAAGAATAAGATCTACATGCATAATTTAACTATGAATGCAAATAAGATAACTTCCTACAAGTTGAGTATCTACTAAATTCTTATCTACTAGTGTTGACACAATTAATGAATTTGATAATTTTTTAATAAGCTTGTTTAACAATGTAACAAATTTCACAAAAATAAAAGAATGCATAGCCCCAAGATCTATCAAAACATAAGTAGATATGTTTTCAATAAAAAAAGCACCTATAATGATAGCATTAAAGGCCTATATCTTCTAGCAAGTTAAAGTGTAAACTCCTACTTGGTTTCTCATTTGATTATTTTCTCTAAAGTTTCCACTAACACTTAGGCTTTGAGACACTTAATGCTAGAAGGAAGTTAGCTAATTCACAATTAGGTTTTAAAGAGGTGTTGGATAACTTACATTGAAACTTGGAGGGTTGTTTAGGTAATTATTTCACTTTGGCCATAGTGTCCATTTTGGAAACAGAGTATGTTCATCATGTTGCATAGGCTAAGGTGTCAATTGCCATGCTAATTATAACTAGGCATTTCCTTATAATAACTACTTCAAATTTGAGTATTTCCCTTACCAAAGTTAGCATAAACACTTGAAAAAGAGGAAGGTGATGAAGAGAACTAGCTTCTCATTATAGGAAGTGCATTAAAGGTACTTCTAAAACTAAACAGTGGAATTAGTTAATTTTTTTTATTTGGAAAAAAAATAAGTTAAATGCATTCCTCCAACATTTGATGATTAACTAGGTTACTCAAACCTACCATATTTTCTACTAGATTGTGCTCTTTTTTAATATAAATTTTTGAGCCTGTACTTAGCTTCTAATGCTTGATCAATAACATCCTAAAAAGTAGTGTCTTTTGAGACATGTGTGATGTTGTAGAAATAATCATGGAAGCTATAAGCAAACTTTTGACCTTTGCTCTTTCATTAGGAATAATATGTCCCACATAGCAAGATAAATAAATGAACTGAACCATGTATTCATTTATAGACATTGAACCCTATCTTAAATTCTCAAATTTATGAATTTTAGCTTTTTTAATGTTGAAAGGTAGAAATTGATCAAGAAAAAATTAGACTACATTAAAGGTGGGAAAAAGGATTTGATCTTCTATTGTAAGAAGTGAGCAATATCTTCTAGCCTATACCTAACAAGTTCAATTGTCATAGAATTAGAGCAAGTCATCATTTTGCAATAACACTCAAGTTAAGTGAGAAATTGATAGGGATCAATATCAAAGTTAGGTCTACAAAAATAAGAAGGCTTTAGTTTATTTAACTAATGAAGAATGAAGAGTTTGTTAATAAGAATAGTTTTGTGTGGAGTTATTTCTTTTTTCTTTTTATCAACTAAAGGCTTGATCCTCTTGATCTAGAAGTTATTTGCATTCTTTCTCTTAACAAAGAATCAAAGCTGCATTAGTTAGAAGCTTTTGATGGAAAATAGTAGCCTATAGAGGTATGTTTTGTTTATTATTACCCCTATGAGTACTACTATAAGCTTGCAACCCTCTGGATGACTAATCATCCTTTAGATTGCTAGTTTTATTCTGAATCTGCCATAGCCTATATGAAAAGGAAGTTCAAACATTTAATTAACTAGACATTCCTATACATAATTTTTTCAAAAATTATTCCTATAGAAAGCTCCACCACCATCTCTTCATAAACTCAAAGTCCACTAAAATGGTATTAGTAGTACATGTTCCTAGGTGCACATGTATCACTAACATAATTTTGACTAACACCTAATGAAGTAGTCAAACTCAAATCTTATTCATTCTATCTCAGTCTATTTTTCCCACTTAATTCCTATGATTATGTTTTGATACCAACTTTGTCAATACCCATCTAGCTGTGAGCGACATGGTTCCTTATTACTAGTCATATCAACTCTACTAACCTACTTGGCATCATCACACAAAAGCAACTACAACAGTCATGGCCTATAGATATTTTAATTAAGCATCTTTGCAATTATATTTACCTAAAATATAATTTACATTTAAGTTTAATTTATACATATCTATTAATTACATATTACCCTAAAAAAACCTATTAGTAGCTACCCTATTCCCATCTTCTAACTATGGTTACATTTTACAAGTTTACCCTTAGGCAACTGGTGGTAGTTATGGAACTTCACTTTATTCACCTAGAATCATGTAAAAGAAAATAATAAGACTTAAAGTCTTAGTAAGCAAACTTGGCAAGCTATGTAAATATATATACATATACTTATGTGTTCTTATTCATCGAGCAAGCAAAATTTAACTATCATCAATAAGTATTAAGCATATCACTAAATAGTAATGATAATATTAATTTTGTCATGTGTCTCCTAACATCAATCACATCTCTATCTTATCCCTCTAAACATGATGTTCTTTGTATCATAATCATGTGCAAGATTCTTGAATCCGATCTATTCAATTCAATACATTATTTTGATATAGATATCCAAATTTGTAATTCAACCATTCATAGTTGTATTATACATCCATTGTAATCAGCTACGATAACATCAATCAAAGGATCAAAATGTATACCTCATTTTCAGTTTAGATATTATCAATCTTTGTAAGTCTTAATAGCCATTGATGTCACTTTATTTATGTTTTTGAAGAGTAGATGGATAGAGGATGGGTTATTCGAGTACAAGACTTAATTACTAGTTGTTTCAAAGCTAATACTTAATAACTATTCTTGAGTATTAGGGGCAATAAGTTAGGAGCCCTCAATACTTAAGTCTAGTACTTGGTTACTACCTTGTTTATCTTATTTACAAGGTAGTACTTAAGTACTCGACTCAAGTATGCATCTAAAGTTTCTAGAATTTGTTTAAGAAAATGCAAAAAACCTAGTCACATTACACCTAAATTAACATGAATTTGTTAATGCTCTAAAGGCCACTTTACACCTAAATATTTAGCATTTTTTTCAACTCAATTCCATCATACAATTATTGATTCAACTCAACCATCAAATATATCCAAGATTATACTACCAAGTTTAAATTATAGAATTTAAAGATTATAAAGGTAAGTAAATTGTCTATTTACCTCTTTTAAGAGGATTGGAGAGGATGGAAAAGTGAACAATTGAAGAATTTGGTGCTAAACAAAAGTACTAAGTTACATTTATGAATCTTTAATTTCATTCCACTAGAAACAAATTTTAAAACTCATTTCTAAGAGGCAAACAATACCTCAAGATTAAAAACCTCTTAAAGGTGTAGGCTTGATTCTTAGCTAAATTTAAGCTTGGAAAAAATTGATTGAAGCTTATAGGCTTCAACAACAAAGGAAATTAGCTTAGTTCAGAGGAAAAAAGGAGGAGCATAATAGCCTTTAGGCCTTTTATTGTCTTAGGCAAAATTCAATCATTAGTGAACCTATTAAGAGAAAATTAGGTATTAATGCCCCTATATTTCCTTTACGCACTTTATTTTAATTCTAGCTTCAAATATTATTGTAATTGTCTCCCCTAAACCTAATTTTATCTTTAAACTCCACTTCTTATAATTAATCACATATCTTATGTCTTTCATTATATTAAAATAAGATTAAGAGTGAATTTTAATTGGATCAAGTAAGATTGAAATTAAAATTAGTGCTTATTAATATCAATTAACAATTATAACATTTATATGCAAGAAAATTATCTATTTAAATTTAACAATAAATATATATTATTTATTATAGTGAGAAGTTGTAAAACTATAATTCAAATAGTTAACCATGTTAATCACATCAATTAGAGAATAAAATAATCATCAAGGTAATTAATCTAGTGGTATCAATTCATGATTTTATCTTAAAGGTTATGAGTTGAACTCTAAAAAATCTAAATGTATATATTTTTTTTAAATATTGCAAAATACCATGTAGCATGAACTAACTACCACACAATGTTATATGACAACTTGGCAAGGAATAAACACTATTTTAATAATATATATATATATAGATAAATAAATCTAAACATGAATATATTTGAAAAAAAAATGAGGTCTAAACTCCACAATCCTTATTTTATATTAGTATAATAGATTAATTGAAAAAAGAATTGATACCCTTGCTTTGCATAGGGGAAATTCTACTTTTGTAAATAAAAGAAAAACATTTCTTCATCTTTACTTATTTCTATCATGCTTTGCCCCTTTTCATATTTGCCATTTTAGCTTACTATTCAGCTTCATCCCTCTCTTTCTCCCTTTAACTCCTCCTCCTTTTATTATTTTTTTATATTGTTCACCTTCCTTTCTCTCTCTCTCTCTCTCTCTCTCTCTTTCTCTCTCTTTAACTCAAAAGCTAAGTAAAGTTACTATTACTATTTAAAACCACCATTATCAATTTCATAACCCAATTTGATTTGCATATAATTAGGTATTTTCTTTGCACCATCAAATCACACACATATTTTGCTTCCACTTCTCACAATTGATAGTATATCTCTCCTCAATATCATCTTCCCTTCCATTGATTTTAAGATTAACCAATGATGGGGAAGAAAAAGCAAACAACGAATCAATAATGGTAAGAAGCCTAAGATGATAGAATGATTTTAAGATTAGACCAAGTTAAGGATTATTGTTCTTTTGGATTTAAATATTTTACAATTGAAACATAGATTTATAGTGATTGTTGTTTTGAGGAAAAAGAATGGCAATAGGAAGAGAAAGAATGGACTCACACAAAGTACAGAATGATAAAACAAGAAATTCAAATTAATTTACAAATAGCGTTTTATTTGTCTTGCCTTTTGAAATTGGTTTCAAAGAACATTGATATAAAGAATTGTTTTAAAAATAGAAAGGCAAAAACCAAATAGACCCTAATTGCTTAAATGATTATTTTGTAGATATCTTTTTTACTTGGTTGGACTTTGGCCTAGAGATGAGAATTATACTAATTATTTATTAAAAAATAACATAGAATAGTACTACAATCCACCAAAATTACACATGAATCTAAATTAAATTTTTATAGCTGTATGTTTATCCATTATGAATAGGAGGGGTTTGATAAGGTTCTTTGTAATCTTTAACCTCAATATCTTCTTGTGTATCTTGCTCCTGTTTATCCTTTGGAGGCCCTCCCCCTGATAATGCACATCTTCTTGATCCCTGAAACAAGAAGAAAAGTACTACTTAACATACATCTATAATCATGTATCTATAATTAAATATGAAATTCTTAATAGAACAAACCATATTTAATTCTCATTCTTGTCCTTTGTCCATCAACATCCTTTTATGCCTTGTTTATATTTAATTCTTATATTTCTCTGAATTAAATTTCAATCTTTGATAATACAAAAAGTTAAAAAAATGATTAGCTATGAGCATATAGCCTAATGGCCTTTTTATTTTATTTTTTTTCTCTAATGATATATAATTTTCTCACTACAAGAACTTTTGATTAGAAGCAACTTTCTCATGAGTATGTAAGTCTGTGGCAAAGGATGGAATTTTTTTTTCAGACCAAAAAGATTGTTAAAACAATTATTTATAGGTGAAAAATTAAAATTACAAACAAAGCATGCTAAGCCTATCATCTATTTGTTAACTCAAATTCAAGTTCATGTTTCTTAAACTTGTAAAATTTAATTTCAAATTTGATTATTACATAGATCTAATTATACTAAAGCAAATTTTGATATATTTAGTAACTATTTTTAACAAAACATAATAAGAAATATGTCAGTAAACTCTATTTTTACACTATCTTTCTTTTACCTTTTTTTCAGTTGATTTTTTCCTTAAAAAAAGATCTTTATAAAATATTTAATAATATTAAAGTATTTAGCAATAAATTTTAATTGTTAAAACTATTTAGTACAAAATTTATAATGTTTAAATAATTTTTTAATTTTAAGTACTAAATTTAGTTAAGAGTTTGAAAATTTTATTACAAAATAGTAAAATTTTGTAGAATTTCAAAATTACCTTTGATTATGACTTTATGATACATCATATCCTTAAATGAAATGAAATATATTATGCATTCAATTATTATCCCAAAAATAGAGATAAGATTGAGCATATTTGTCCAATAAAGCCTAATTAAAATAAGAGCAATTACTAAATGTATCCATCAAATTTTTGCTTAATTTAATATTTATCTTAATAAAGCTTATAGATAAAATCCACTCTTAAATTTAAATATATTCAATTGAATATTGACATGCTTACTCATTGTATGATGTTGCATATTTATTTTGTATTTTGAGGGAACAAATTAATAAATTTATGTATATCTTAATAAATACTATGATTCAAATTATGACTGACCAATTATTCTGAGTTAGCACAGTAGGATGGATCAATCCATGACCTTTGCAAGAATTGATCAATCAAAAGCTAATGACAACCAATGACCCATATTGGTAACAATTGAACAAGGTCAATCATAGAACTATTCTTCCAATAAATTGGAGATAGCTGTTATACCAATTAGGGCTGGCTATTCTTGTAGTTAGGTGTAGTTGTCAAATCTAGAATAATTTATCAATGATAAAAGATCCTATTGTCCCTTTGAGGACTTTCTATTGATGTGAAAAAATCAGTCTAGCTCTAGTAGGTTTCTCTTTATAAACATTGATTAGACAAACGAAATATGCTCTCCAAATTTTGTGATACTTTCTACTATACATTTTATTGTTCTTCAACTCACACTAACTTGATTGTTGAAGATATAAAAGTGGATTCGCTATCATTGATTTCGTGTAGGTTGCATTTGGTTGTTTCTAGCAATCTCCCCGCCGAATATCCGGATCAATCTTTACTCTCGTAAGACTACTAACATATATATATATATATATATTCAAAATTTAGGGGGCCAATAGGAAGGGGTCTCCACCTCTGGTGGAAGCCCGCAGGAAACAAACAAGCCCATTCTAGCCCTCAAGGCCTTCCCCGCTCGTCCATTTATGAGTTTTTAATTTTCAAGTTTCCCTTTATTTCACTCAGATGCACAAACCAGAACAAAATCAATGAAGAAGAAAAACTTGGAGCCATTGTCGCGTTCCCTTTCGCATGGCTCCGGCTCCGAGGAAGTTAGACACAAATTTTTTAAAAACTCCTATTTAATTTACTTTAATTTTGAAGTTAGATATTAACTTTGTACCCAGTATTTTTGTCATAGATAATCAATCAGCAGGATGATAAAGGTCACATACATGTTGACGATGACAGATTCATCAGAATTTATATACATTGTCATCAATTTAAACTTTTAAAAGGTAAAAACTGTTCCTCTTCTCATAATTAAAAAAAAATACATTTAGGACACTCTAAAAAATTTTCAATAAAAGTTATTTATATATAAAATCTTATAACTTTTACATAAAAGTTTAAATTTTTTTAAAAAAATATAATAATTTTAAATGATGAAATTTCATTTTTTTTACATACTACATGCCAAATTCATGCATACTTTACAATTTTATGTTGAAAAAATTGTAAAATGTTATAAAAAAATTGTAAATTTTTATATTTTTTTCTGGGGCAATGGCACCCCGAAGCCAACGAAAGAAAACCATTGGACATACATATCTTGATTACCTTTACATTTGTAGCCTTAAGCAAATCCATGTGATAAAATTTAAGAGCCCCAAATCCTGCATGTCACATAGATGGTAATAATAATGGTAATATTTTAGAAATTAAAATTAATAAAGGCTACCATATCAATAATAGAATCATTTATATTGATGTTGGAAGCAATACATAGATATCCAAAGATTTATTTCATTCATAAAATTCATATATCATCTAGTGACTGCAATATATTGAAAAAGTTGATAATAGAAAAGAATATAAAATCCTAATCAGTAATCACACAATGAAGTGAAACCAGATAACAAGATCTTCCTACCTTAAGATAGTGGATTTTACAATTTACTTGTCCCACCTTCATAACTCTAGTCTCATTTTTGTTTTCATTTAATTTTGCAAAATTTGACATAAAGTTATTTATGGTAGAACTCATCAAGTGACGCTTTAAATGACTCCAAAGGAATAAGATCAATTTGGATATTCTTCCTTTTTTTTATTACTTTTCTATTATATTGGAGAGATCAAAGAAATATAAGAATTTTTTCAAGTCTCACTAGACATTGAAAAATAAGATTTTATATTTGACAGTACATTAAAATTATGTATTTATTTCTTTCTAATATAATGAAGAATTGACTAGAAAGAAAAAACAGATCCAAATTTAAATGAAAGATTGACAATTTTTCACCTGTTTCAAAAAAAGCTCGCTAATTTCATTATATTAAAAATGTCACTAAACATGAAAAGAAAATAATGCACTTCTAAATTGCAATTATAATCGCGAATTTGAAATTTCATTGCAATGACTGCAATTGAAAAAGAAAAATTATAGTCATTGCAACGTAAAATTGATTCAGGAGCTATGAACAACCAAATTTAGAATTAGGATCTTGAACAGCTAAAATTAGAGAGCATTAGTGTTATATATTGAAGAAAAAGAAAATGAATTAATTGTGAGAAGGAGGACGTGTTCTTGGTACAGAATAATCTGAGTGAAATTCAGGATGTTGATCTTTGTGGATTGAAGCAATTAGACCTGAAAGCTGTTTGCGGCCGTTGCTTAGATGAATTTCCTTTGCAAGCTTTGATCTTTCTGATATTCCAATGTCTTCCATTTTTGTTCCTTCGGTTGTATTGACAATTTGTTCCTTCAAATCCTCAGCCGCCTGTTCATTCATTTTTTCATTTCAAAAACGAAGTACATAACTTGCTTAAGTTGATATAAGTTAATATGAAAAGAGCTTTTTAAGTAAGTTGCACGGTACCACCTATAAGCACTATTTAAGATAAGTTTCTTGATGTTTGGCTAGATAATTTTAAGGTATTTTTTTAAATATTAATATGTGTCTATATAAGCACTTATAAATACATTATTTACTTAAAAAATCAATGCAGGGTAAAATCATTTTGAACTGATAATATTTATTATGCAAACAATTTAATATTTTTAAATATTAAATTATTTAAACCATAACTTTAATATATAATCGCGATTGTAATTTTAAATGGCAGTTTGTGGGAATGATGAGTCAATCATATATGTACATATGGTATTCCCAGATAAAAATATTGAATTCATCTAAATTGAATGTGGGTTTGGGAATCCATTTTTGTTATGATAGAGTATGGGGGGAGAAAATAAGAGTAAAAATAATATTACTGCTATCAACACATATATATTTCATTTTTGTTATAACTATTTTATTGCTGCTTTAGTGTCATTGTCAAAAGTTAGTGATAATTTTGCAATGTAGTTATATTCAAATTAATGATGTGCAAAATACTTTCATGTATCATGTATTTTATAATTCTTTAAGTATCATGAAATAATATGAATATTATAAAAAAAAATAATACACATGATGACATTGTTTCATGTGCCGCTAAACATGAATCCTTAAATTTGTCATATTATTGGGATTTCCTTAAAATTCTAATATTGTGCTTAAAATTATAAACTCATTAAAATTGTATTTTTATTAAAAAAAATTATAAACGCATATAGATTTTGCGTACGAGAAATACATAAAAAGTTATAAGTCCAAATTTTAAAGTTGCATAAAATATTACAATTTTTTTTTTTTAACTTTTCTCATATTAGAAAAGTTATAATTTTTAATTAAAGATTATAAGCATGACTTTTTTTCCACAAAACTCACAAAAATACCCACCGTTACAAATTTTATCAAATATCGAAATATTTTTTCAAATATATTTCATACATACGACCCCAGCATAGCCCTATTTTTGTATAGCTTCGTATTGTACCCGTATAAGTGCAGTACACAGCCCAACTGATTTCATTCTGCGACGGAAATAACAGAGAGAGGGGCCACAGAGAGCACTAACCTCATGTCCAGAAACTTTTAATTGAGTGGTGGCTAACTCATGATGAACAGAAGCAAGATGGCGACCCAGGCATAGTCGCATGGAAAGACAGAGCCAAAGGTATGGCATTAAAAATAAGAAGGATGGAAGATCCATATACGTAGTTGATGTGAGAAAACAACAAAGAAACAGGCTAATTAAAGTTAGCTGCTTTGAGTTGGGGATGCCGAATTTAGACTATCTTTTTTTATTTTGAATGCAGTATCAACAAAGACGTTGAAGGAATCAGGCAAGTTTTGTAAGTGAGAAGAAAGACCGTGCCTGAAACAACAAACATATCCTTACAGGCTAGAGAGAATTGGGGGAGGAAATGAGATATATATGGACATGGCAACGATTTCTTTTATTTCTACACCAACTTCCTTTCACAAGTAACCATGACTTAGAAATAGAATTTTAAATTCGAACATATTTTTTTTTAATGATTTTGGACTATTGCTTCTTGTAAGAAGCAACGAGAGAAAAAAATGGAGATAAAATTGTGAAAATAAACTAGTAAAATTTTGGTTTAATAGGAAATTTTAATATTCTAATTTTTGAAGTGATTGTTTTAGTTAATCACCATTTAATTTACTAAAAAAAAGAATGTGATGGTAATATTTTTTATCAGAACAAGTAATATTATATTATTATATATAAAAGTCACTTGCATGTTACATTAGGGCCAGTGCATATAGAATATCATCAAGAAGAAATTTTGGAGTTTTCTTTCTTCTCAACTATAACTCCACCTTACCGGCATAGGGCCCCAAAATATAATAAATTGTGCAGGCTAGCACATGTTCTTAATCTCCCATGAAATATAATTACAAGGGAGAAAAGCAATTTATATTCTACGAGAAGAGTGGTGGATCCCAACATAAAAGCATAGGATTTCTTCTTTAGAAATTGACACTTAAAGAATCAACGAATTTGGGAAACATAAAAGTATTGATAGTGAGGTAGATTATTGTACTTCAATATTAGCATGTACATCTCAACAATTCTTTTTAGAGATTGTATTCATACTTAATAATCGCCTTTTTTTTTATATCCTTGTTAATAAACTTTGAATATTAATATGACTAATCAAATATATATAACAATTTTTATTAACATTTTTTATAGGTTAAATTATATTTTATCTATATATAATTTCACCTTTTTCACTTAATTTATTCGTAATTTTGAGTGTTGAAATTTACCCATCAACTCTTAATGCTTTACCCACAAAAATTATTTTCTATCCAAAAGTCAAGCGAAGTATATGAAATTACTTTGAAAAAGAAAAAATAGCGTTGCTTTGACAAAAAGTGTTACACCACAAGTATTTTGTAATTTTATTTTTAATTATTTATTTACTAATTATGTATACATGTGGGTAAATAAAATTGTAATCAATGTTTTTAGGGGAAGGTTTAAATTAAAGAATATACATTTTTATAATGTAAATAGATATAATTATATAAACTAGTTATATTATTATATAAAATTATATTTGAATAAGGGTGCATAAAAAAGATTTAGTATCATAATTTTCTAAAATGTCCTAAGTAGCCCCCACAATTACCAAATTGCCCTCTTAATGACTTAAAAGTCATTTCTCCTTATTTCTCCAACATTCTATTAGCAATAGCCACCGAGTCGTCCTCTCATTCCTTCTAAAATTTCAACTTCTTTAACAACCAAGAAAACGAAGTTGCAATCACTAGTAATCATCCAATTTGTTAGAAGAAATCAAGGTAACTTCTAGTAATTCTAAGTTTTGCAGTACATTTGTTGAGTTCTTAAATTTTAATTAGGAAATTAAGAGTTTAGGAGAGATTTTGTAAAATTCATATGAATCTATGTTTGACTAGGGCACTTCTAGGCTGTGGAGTACATTTATTGAGTTCTTAAATTCTAATAAGAAAGTTAGGGATCTAGGAAAGGTTTTTTGAAATTCCTATGAATCTATGTTGACTAGGGCAAGTTTCATCATCATCCTTCAAATCTTTTGCCATCTCTTCCATCAATAGGTAAGTATATAATCTACCTAACTAGTAAAATGAAAATATAGATTATTGATTTGGTTGTTAGTTAACCTGTATGATAAATGATGATTAGATGCTAGAATTTTATTGTTAGAGGTTGTTTTTAGATAAAAAAAAATATTATGGAATATTGCTTGTATGATGATTAATAAGCTAGGAATGTTGTACAAGAGTTGGAGAAGTAAAGTTGGTTCTTTTGTTCTACACATTTGTATGAAGTTTTAGAAATTTTAGGATTATATTTGAATATAGTATTCAAATATAGGCTTAGAGCTCAACTTTAGATGGCTATATTCAAATACTATATTTGAGTATCAAAATATAGGTTTATCTCTAGTTAACTATGTTCAAATATAGTACTTGAATGTGACCTCAGGACTTATACTTCTAAAGCCATACTTGAAAATCATATTCAAGTATTCCAAAGTAATTTTGTCTTTAAATGGTTATACTTTAATATAGTATTTGA
The DNA here is from genome assembly GCA_020226215.1 of Sindora glabra. Classification (NCBI taxonomy): domain Eukaryota; kingdom Viridiplantae; phylum Streptophyta; class Magnoliopsida; order Fabales; family Fabaceae; genus Sindora; species Sindora glabra. Next base: position 14,390,437 of record CM035229.1, on the reverse strand, counting down.
AAATAAGCTTTAGACTTTGATTCTAGAGTCCCATATCTGAATAACTTTTTGTTTTCAAGAGCAATCTTGAATATCAATTCATTAGACTAATGTAATGTATTTAGCCATATGTATAATTGCACTATGAAAGATTAACCTTAGTAAGTAGCATTTATGGTAATGAATTTAAATTAATAATGAGTTGTATAGCATGGTTATGAATAGAATATTGATTTATAATGATCAAGATCATGTTGATATTAAGGGTGATCTTGTTATGAAATTGAAATATCGTTATTAAATCTAAATATATGTTTGTGAATGGACAAGGTGTTTAAAGGGATAAGGTTAGATTTGTGGACGAATAAGGTTGACCAAAAGGTACAAGGTAATTCAATTATTATTCCTTACTTATGGAATTGATTAAATTTGTTATTATGCTAATGGTGTCAATATAAATGTTGCCTAATTGTGGTGTGACTTGATTACAAAAATGGACAATTATGACATGTATGTCAAAGCTTCTTAACAACCCTAATAGCTTAGTAGTAGAGATCTATATAAACTTATTTTGAATGCAACCATAATCTTAATAGGAAGTAGTTAAAAAATGATTTAGGTCATGTAGATAACTTTGTACTTGCTATAATATAACCTTAGTGTGTAAATATTTTGAAATGTAAATAAAAGTAGTTAATTAAATTAATTAGTTTATTAAAAGTAATATGATGATACCAAAGTAAGATTAAACAAGTTGATAAAAATTAGGAGACAATTTCCATGTCAATAACAGCTTAACAAGTTATGACAAAGTTAATATCAAAGCATGGTCTATTATTTAAGTAGGGACAAAAGGACTTAAGATAGGATGAATAGGATGTGACTATGGCTGCTTATTTAGGTGTCGGTTAAAACTATATCAATGATACATGGACCTCCAAGAGCATATATCATTAATACTATTTCGGTGGACCTTAAATTCTTTTAATGGTGGTAGAGGAGCTATTTGTGATATGTGTATGTGAACTAAAAATCTAAAAACTTCTTTGAAATAAGCAACAGTAGAATCTAGTAGTCATTAAGCTAGTGATTCGAGCAATGAAAAATCATCTAGAAGATCGCAGGCTCATATGGTTAGCACAGGAAAATAATGATAAGAATATCCTTCTATTGGCAGCTACCTTCTAACAATAAGTTTTAATTGATGTAGTTCAAATTCTATGCTAAAAAAAAAAAAAAGAATGGGAACAACATAAGGACCAAGAAGATTAAGCTTCCAACCAAAGAAAAAAAAAAAGTAGCCCCTCCTAGAGAAAATTTAACTAGCAAATTTCAAATAATACATGAACTCAATAAAATCAAACCTCTTTATTTCATTGGCATGAATCCAAATGTAGACATGCACTACTTTTTCACTCAAATTGAGTAATATGGAAAAATGATCTTATGTTCTAATCAGATGCTTATTGAACTTATTGGCTGCAAACTAAAGGATATTGCTCATTTGTAGTTGATCAGTACCATAAAGAACAAAGAACCCACCTCACTACCCTTGAACTAAATAGTTTTCTAAGACCTTTTAGTGATTAGTTTTATTTCCCAGTGTTCAAAAAGTTAAAATCCAAGAATTTGAATATTTAAAATAATATTCTATATCTATTAACGGATATGTTACACAATCCATTCGTTTATCTTGTAATGCAGGATATTTTATCCCAAACAAAAGAGCTAAATTTCAAAGATATGTGTACGACCTTTATGATCATTTCTTCAATGTTACGCATGTTACCCAAATAACTATATTTCAAGATATTATCAATTAGACACTCCAAGTAGAATATAAAATTAAAGACAGAAAAGAAAGAAAAACTCAATATGGAAGAAAGTGTAATAAAACTAAAGGACCTAGTTATCTAATTAAAGTAGGAAGGATGCCTCCTCTCAATGCTCCTTATGGTAAAAGAAGTTAATTAGTTTCAATCCTTTATCCTCGAAGCACTTTTAGTGAACCTCTAAAAATGAAATTTTAGGGGAATCCCACTTGTCATTTTAATGCCCTAACCAACTTTCGTAGGGGATAATCTTAAAGTAAAGGCAATTTTCAAGGGGAGTAACCCAGATGTGTACAGTATGAATACAAGCCTTTAAGACCTTATAATAAAATGAATATTGTATAGTGTAAACTATGTTGTACCTCAATAAAATCCATCTATGACCCTATCAATAGCTCCTAAATGACAAACAACTTAAGAACCCAATGGTAATGGCAACATCAAAAGGAATAGCACATTATGGAACCAAGCCAAGGTTTTCATCTTGAATCATCAAGAAGCCTAGGCTTCTAATGCTATTTTTGCAAGTACTCTTTCCGTATAAAAAATTGTTAGCTTATGGTTTAATTATTCAAGAAGTTATGCAGTCTTTTATTTCAAGGAAATTTATTTTTGTGATAAATAAATCCTTTCATAAATTGCTAACTTCTTTGTTATAACAAACCTTGTGGATAAAACCTTATTAGCTACTCTCTATGATGTTTATCCTATTCATGTCCATAATCGAGTCATACTCATAAATTTAATTCTTTTGGAAATGGTGGATTATGATATCATCTTAGGAATGGATGAGTTGTCAACATATTATGCCCAAATGAATTGTTTTAACAAAATGATTACTTTTGTTGTAGAAGAAACCTTTTTTATTATATTTTAAGGAGAAAAGAACTATAGGATTAATGGGATCATCTCCAATATTAAGGCTTAGAAGCTTATCAAAAGTGGATGTACTACGTACGATACAGTTATCTAAGATCTAAATTAACTTTTCCTAATATCAACAATGTTCCAATTATATGAGGATTTTTAGATGTGCTTCTAGAAGATCTACCCAGTTTGCCTCTAAACTATGAAATTGAGTTTAATATCAAAGTTGCTCTTGGTATAGATCTAATTTCCATTACACTCAAAAACAAGTTGTAAGAATTAATTAATAAAAAAGTTCATTTGTGATAATGCATTGCCATATGGAGTGCCAGTATTGTTTGTTAAAAAAAAAGATGGAACATTGCATCTATGTATTGATTATAGGCAATAAAATAAAGAAACAATCAAGAATAAATACTCGTTGCCCTAACTTAATGATTTATTTGACTAGTTACAAGATGTGAAATGCTTATTTAAGATTGGCTTATGATTTGGTTTACCATCAGTTGAAGATCTAAAAAAGAAGATACTTTCAAAATAACCTTTAAAACTCATTATGACCATTATGAATTCTTTGTTATATCCTTTGACATTACCACTACTTCTAGGATTTTCATGAATCTCATGAACAAAATTTTCAAATCATTCAAATTTATTATTATTTTCATTAATAACATTCTTATCTATTTTAAGAATGAAGAAGCTCATACTTAACATCTCTAAATTATCGTATAAATTTTACATGAAAACTAACTTTATGCAAAATTTTCCTAATGCAAATTTTGGCTATCTAGTGTGAAATTCCTAGGACATGTGATTACTTTTTTTTAACTAAACCTAATTATTTGATAAATGTGAGAATAGTTTCCAACAATTGAAGACTTATTATACCTTAGCTTATTTTTAACTTTTCTTTTAGACTTAAGTGAATTTTCAATTTATTATGATGTATCTATGTTAGTTTAGGTTGTGTATCAATGCAAAATGGAAAAGTCATTACATGTGTCTTAGTAATTGAAAAGGCATGAATTGAATTATCTAACTTAGGATCTTGAAATGGCCACAATAATTTTTGCATTGAAGATCTAGAAACACTATCTATATGGCAAACTTATGAAATCTACACTAACTATAAAGTTTGAAGTATATTTTTAACCAAAAAGACTTGAACTTAAAGCAATAGAGATAGATGGAATTGGTAAAAGATTACAATTGTACTATTCATTATCATCTAGGCAAAGATAATGTTGTAATTGATATGTTTAGTAGAAAATTATCAAAAGTCCTAGCTAGCATTCAAAATGAAGATCAACTAATAATAATTGCTAAAATGGTAGTTTAATTTGTATTAATAGAGAAAATTAAAGAATTCTAAAAATAAGATTTTCAGTATTAAGCTTTAAGGGAAGAAGCATTATTAGATCAGAATATAGAGTCGATTATTGATGAACAAAGGATGATTAGATTTCAAAGTTGACTTTGAATGCCTACACATGAAAGAAATAAATTGCTCCATTAGGCTCATAGTTTCATCTTACACTATGCATCCCTTTATCATGAAGATGTATTATGATTTGTAGCAAAACTTTTAGTAAAAAGGTATGAAAAGGTATGTTTTTAATTTTGTATTGAAATGCCTTACATGTCAATAAGTCAAAATAGAACATCAAAAGCTTATTAGATTATATCAAGCTCTTCTTATTCTTAAATGGAAGTGTGAAAATATGACCATGGACTTCCTAGTTAGACTTCCTTGAACTTAGAAAAGGTTTAATTCGATATGGGTAATGATTAATATATTAACTAAGTAGCTCACTTCCTTATAACTAAAACCAATTTTTTTAGCTCAATATGCCTAACTTTACCTTAATAAAATAGTTCCTTTGCATGGAATTCTTCTCATTATTATTTTAGATCAAGGCATGCAATTCACAACTTATTTTTAGAATTCTTTTCCAACAAGCTTTATTAATAAATAAATGGCCAATTTGAACATACTATGCAAGCTTTGGAAGATATGTTGCATGCGTATTTTGAAGCTTGAAGGTGGTTAGGAGAAATACCTACCATTGATCAAGTTTGTATACAATAATAGTTATTAGTCTTCCATTAAGATGGTTTTTATATGAGGCTTTATATGGTTAAAAATGTATTTCCTTAGTGGGATGATTCAAACTAAGAGAAGCTAAGCTCTTTGATCCTAATCACATCATATATGCTCTAAAGAAAAGTGATGATCATTCGAGCTAGTTTGAAAATCACACAAGATAGTTAGAAATTATATGCTAATAGAATAAGAAAAAGGTTAGAATTTTAGGAAAGAGAAATGGTCTTGATGAAGTTTCTATAATGAAAAGACTAATGTAATTTAGCAAAAAAAGTAAATTAACACCACATTTCATTTATCTTTTTCTAATCATTTAGCATGTTGGAATAGTTGGTTATTGATTAGATTTACTTGATAAGGTATATGCTATCGATCTAGTGTTTCATGTATTAAAGCTCTACAAGTATTTGCTTAATGCTTCTCATGTTATTTAGCATGAACCACTCCAAGTGGATCCCAAGCTATCCTATTGGGAATGATTAGTAGAAATTCTAGATCATTAAATTCATAAACTTAAATCCAAAACAATGCAGTAAAAATTCATTAGGAAAAACACAAAATAGAACAAGAAACTTGGAAATCTAAAATTAAAATGCAACAAAATTATTTAAATATTTTTGGTAAGCTTAAAGTTCAAATTGATTCATTATTTTGATAGTTAGTCCTTAAGAATTCAAGGATGAATTTTTTGAAATGAAAAGAATTGTTACACCCTTAAGTGGTATTTAGTTCACAGAATGTGATTCCTAGAAATTTAATTAATAAGAATGTAACATTCTTATATTTGGTTCGTTATAAACTTTCTTGGGAATATTTTATTAGAGTCCTAGATATATTATATTACTATATTTGACTCATATTAATATTTTTGAAAATTTTGAGATTATTTCAAAAATACCCTTATCAGATTTTTTATTATAAAATATAATATAATAAATTATATTTTTATTTAAAATTACATAAATAATAAAAACTTTTTAACACCTAATAAGTAAAATTTTAATATTTAACCTCTAAAATTTTATTAATATATATATAAGTATTTTACACTTTATTATATTTTAATATTTAATGTATTATATTTTTATATATTATACTTTGTTATATTTTAATATTTTATACTCTATTATTATAATTATTAGTATTATTATTAGATCAATTTTTAAAATGAAGTAAAGGTAATTTATTTAATTTATTATCATAATATTAAATATACTTAGTATTTCTTTTTTTATAAAATTATAAATTTTCATAGTTAAACAATTTTTATAATTATATTTCATATTGATATTAAATTTTATATTATAATTTTTTTAATATAAGAATATTATTATTTTATATTTTTATATATAAATATGCCCTTTTAAAAAAAGCTTCAAGCCTATCGTATTATTTTTTAATAAAAAATTCATACGTATATATAAATATATTAAAAAAATCTTTAAATATTAGGAATAGAAATAAAAAATAAATTATAGTTAAAAAATTAATTTTATTATATTTTTATAATAAAAAATATTTTAAAATAAAGTAATAATTATTTCTCAATTTAAATTGAAAATTATTTGATAAAGTGATAAAGAAGAAAAATAATTAAATGTAAGGATAATTTTACCCTTTTATCCTTTTTTCTAATATAAGAATATTATTATTTTATATTTTTATATATAAATATGCCTTTTTAAAAAAAACTCCAAGCCTATCATATTATTTTTTAATAAAAAAACTCATATGTATATATAATTATATTGAAAAAATATTTTAAATATTAGGAACAATAATTAAAAATAAATTATAGTTAAAAAATTAATGTTATTATATTTTTTAATAATAAAAAATATTTTAAAATAAAGTGATAATTATTTCTTAATTTAAATTAAAAATTATTTGATAAATTGATAAATAAGAAAAATAATTAAATATGAGGACAATTTTGTCCTTTTGTTTTGGCACCAGAATGAGAATCTAAGATTCTCACCTCCTCCTATGGGAATTTTAAGGGAAAGTTGGATCAAAAATATTTTCGAAAATGTGACATTCCTAAACATTTTTTCTCAAATCTTGAACTAAATATGGGAATGTAATATTTCTCTACAACATTTTTGAGAATGTTAAAACTATTCTACAAACTAAACGCCACCCTAATATTTTAAAATTTTATTTTTAATTATTTATCTACAAATCACAAATGCATGTTGGTACATAGAATTATTATGAATATGTTTAGGGTAAGGTTTAAAACTAAAAAATATATATTTTCTATAATAAAAATAAACATAATTAAATTAATTATAGGGTTATGTGAAATAAAACTTGAATAAAGTTATATGAAAGAGATATAAGATCATAATTTCCTAAAATGCCCTTAGCAACCCTAGCAACCTTTACAATTACCAAATTACCCTTTTAATGACTTAAAAGTCATTTCTCCTTATTTATCTAACATTCTATCAACCACACCTACTGGTTTCTCCTTTCTTTCCTTCCCATATTCTAACTTCTTTAACAATCAAAAAGACCAAGTTGCAATAACTAGTAATTATCTAAATTTTTAGAAGAAATCAAGGTAACTTCTAGCAATTCTAGGTTTTGGAGTACATTTGTTAAGTTCTTAAATTCTAATAAGGAAATTCAAGAATTAGGAAAGATTTTCTAAAATTCCTATGGATCTTTGTTAACCAAGGTAAGTTTTATCATCTGCCTTTAAGTTTTTCTTTATCTCCTCCATTAATAGGTAAGCAAATAATCTATTTAACTTGTTGCTAGCTAACTTGTATGATAAATAACGATTAAATGCTTGAATCTTGACATTAAAGTAAGTTCTTCTTATCTTTAGCTAAAAAATACTATGAAATGTTGCTTGTTTGATGAATGATAAGCTAGGAATATTGCATAGAAGTTAGGAGAGTAAAGTTGGCTTTTTATTTATGCATATTGCTATGAAGTTCTAGAAATTCTAAGGCTATATTCCAATATAGTATTTGAATATAAGACAGGAACTTACCTTCAAGTGGCTATATTCAGATACTATATTCGAATATCAAAATGTAGGTTTATCTCTAGTTAACTATATTCAGATACAATATTCAAATATGACCTTGGGACTTTTACTCCTAAAAGTATTATATTTGAGTATTCTAAAATGAGTAGCCTCTAAATGGTTATATTTAAATATAGTATTTGAATACAAGCTTCAAACTTTGATTTTACAATTCTATATTTGAATGCCTTATTTCTAAGAGCAATCTTGAATATTAATTCATTAAACTAATGTAATATATTTGGGCTATATGTGTGATTGAACTATGAAAGATTAACCTTACTAAGTAACTTGTGTGATGATAAATTTGAATTAATGATGAGTTATATGGCATGGTTATGAATAGAATGTTGATTTGTAATGAATAAGATCATATTAAGATTGGGGTGATATTGTTATAAAATTAAAATATTGTTATTGAATTCAAATATATATTTGTAAACAGATAAAGTGCTTAGAAGAATAAGGTTAGATTTATGAACGAATAAGGTTGATCGGGAGAAACAAGTTAGTTTAATTATTATTTTTTACTTATGGAATTAATTAAATTTATTATTATGCTAATGGTATGAATACAAATATTGCTTGATTATGGTATGATTTGATTATGGAAATGTATTATTATGACATTGTCTAATTAAGTAAATTATCTACTTAGATAAAGTCTCACTATTTTAATTTTTCAAATGTTTTTCATATATGCATATTAAAGCTCCCTAGCCACCATTAGCAATTCAAAAGTAAAGATTTTGATAAACTTCTTTTGAATATAGTCATAATCTTAATAAAAAATAGTTAAAAATGATTTGGTTCATGTAAATAGCTTTGTAATTACTACAATACAACCTTAGTATGTAAATATTTTGAAATGTAAATAAAAGTAGTTAATTAAATTAATTAGTCTATTAGTAATGATGTGATGATACCAAAGTATGATTAGATAGGCTAGTGGAAATTAGAAGATTAGTTTAACATTAGTCATGGCTTGGTAGGTCGTGACAAAAAAGGTTAAGGTTCTTCTTCTAAATTGACTTTTAAATTTGAAATGATAGTTTCAAGCATAAATTGCAAAATTAATTCATTAAAGAAGTTTTGCAATTTTTTTTAGTTGAATTATTTCAAGAATTTAGTTTTAATTTAAGTTTAAGACTACAAAAAAAATGCTAATTAGTGATCGAAAAATCAACCTCTAACATTAGAAAATTCATTGGTAAAAAAAATAATAAGGATCGAAGATTGTCAACAAATAGCACTTTAGTAATTCAATTAGTAATAGACAACAATATCCAATACAACTTCAACATTATTTTTCATCACTAATTCTTGGAATTGACAATGAACAAAAAAATAACAAATGGAATTAAACAATGTCCTTATCCATCACTAGATGCAATATTTAGGATAAATTGCTTATTGCTAAAATGGAAGATAGCGACAAAATAATCTGTTGCTTATATTCATCCATTAGTTATTCATCGCAAAATTGGAATTTAATGTATTACTAAATAAAAAACCATACAAAATTCATCACTAATCTATAAAATTATGGAAATTTATTAGTATTATCATTCATAAATTGTGACTAATCTAGGAAGTATTGATCATCTGTCACCTTTTTTCTAGATAACTCGTGCAAGAAATATCTTTGTATAAATATAATTCAATTACAACAACACTTGATTCAATTGACAAATTATTCAAAATTAAATTTCATAATATTGAATATAAATTATCTAGTCATTTAACATAATAAAAAAATAATATAAATAATGAAAACCTATATACAAACTAAAATTTGAATTCAATATTTCTAATAAATGATAAAAACTTTAAAAAATAAGGCTTATGGATTCTTAATTCTATCTTTTTGACCTTTTTAAATGCATTTTGTTATTATGTAAAAAAGACTTCTACATGTTCCAATCAATGCCTAAAGCATTTGAGTTTCTACCTATTCAAAAACTTTATTTATTACAGAATTCAATAGAACTAGAGAATTTATCAAAATTATATTGCAAAATGAACCATTAGTGCCTTGTGAAACATTCACTAACATGGTCTATTATTACAAGCCTAATTATGTTATCAAGGTCCCATATAATTTTCAGGACTTTCTTTTTTAAGGTTACAAAAGAAAAGGACCTTGAAAAGAAGGTCTAAAACTTACATGGGATCATGATAAAACATTTAAGTTTGCAATAATAAACCTTGCCAATAAAGATACCACAAGGCACTAATGATTTATTCATAGCATGATCTTGTTGTACTCCCTGATTTTACTAAATTCTATAACTTTTAGACAACTATCTTTCTTGAAGAAACTTGTCTTACATGCTTCACTTCATAATGAACTATGTGATTTAAAGGTGGTGGCTTATTGTCCAAAGGTATTTTTAAGCTTACTGAAGACTTAGTAACCTACAACAAATGAAAACAATAATTAAGTTAGCTAATATCATTTGTAATATTGATTATGTAAGACATATTCATGAAAATCATAATCTACATCAACTAAAGATAACCTAATCTAAGATGAAGATTTTGTGTCATCATATTGGATTTTATCTTCATTTTCATTAGTCTCTTCTCTATTGTCTTTCTCTTTTTTGTCTTTTTTCATTTTCCTCATCCTCTTAAGTTTCTTTTTCATCATCAAGATTATATAAGCCATCACATGCCATATGTTTAGTAAGGATAACTTTCTGAGTCATTCCTCAATGAATGGATTTCCTCATTCTCAATGTGTGTTTAGGAATTAAGTGTATTACTCATCATCTTGGAAGGCAACTATGGCATCATTTATTGATAGAACATCAATAGTACTCATTACTTTGGTTTAATGATAATTAATTAGTTGTTATGATTCAATTCCATGACCTAGGTATGAAGTGTAATACACTTGTATAGTTTGTTAAAAAAAAGATGAAAGGATCAAACTTCTTATAGTACTGAAATGCCCATAAGCTCACTAATATCATATTATTTATGCAATCTTATTCTCCTGTTAAGTGTGGGATCAAACCCTTGATAGTTAAATAACACTACCTTCTTTATTAGTAATCCACCATAATCTAACTTAATGACCTCTTAATTTTTTTTTTATAGTAATCATTTTTTGAGTATCTATCATTAGATCCCTTAATGCTCACATTGAAGTTAAAGGTGCTCTTTCGCTAGTCTCATTGTTTAATGTGAAATATATAACCATGCATAGAATGTATTATGCTATATACATACTTGTCTCTTTGGGCCTTATGCTATCTCAAGTATTTTTTTTTCTTTTAATCTTTTTTCTAGTAATCATTTTTTGAGTATCCATTATTAGATCCCTTAATGCTTACATCAAAGTTAGAGGTGTTCTTTTGCTTGGTCCATTATTTAAAATGAAATTTATAACCATGTACAAAATATATAAGCCAATATGCACACTTTTCTCTTTGGGCCTTATGTTATATCAAGTATTTTTTTTCATTAACGATCACATTCTTTATAGTGAAAACCTAGTCATGAAACAAGTTTAGGGTGCTAGTTTTAATAGAACTTGTGCATAAAGTGTATAAAACTCTAAATGAATTAGGTATGACTTGACTCATATAATTGTGAAACCATAAGTAGAATTCATTTTCATTGCACATGTTTATGTCCTTATTGGTTATGGTTGGAAACATATGTCATAATGATTATTCAAATAGGCTACAACTCATGTTATATTATTACTTCTTATAAAAAATTTACAAAATATATAATTACAATAATTAGACTTATTATATTAAGTACTCACTTCACATATGGCTACACCTTATCATAGTTTAGCAATGCACGTGTTAAAGCCAAAAACTACTCCTAGTTAGTCAAATATCGACACTTACATTCCCTACCAAATGATTAGTGATATATGCTTTACAAATGGACCCTTTCACATGGACCTTGTTTTTCACCTTCTTTTTCAATGAAGGAACCTAAAAATTAATAAGATAAATTAATTAACAATAATTTAGAGAAACTAATTAAATCAATTAATTTATCTCTTAGATAAGTACATCCAATGGTATTGTATGGGACCTCCTACTAGAACTTTATGTGATAAGTGCAGTAGAAAGTGCTTTGTTAAATCAAATAAGGCTGGAGGAAATATTTGTTCTAACTTACAAATTGTGACATAAATATTCTGTTCCATTTACAATAGTTATTCTTTATTTAATATGTTTAAGCACAAGATTTTGAAAAATGAATTTGGCCTAATTATCACATTCCAAATGTGCTTTGGCATTTTATTAAAGGCAATAGGAATTATTTTTATAAATACGTGATAATTATGACTCTTGATTCTTATCATCTTACATTCTCGTTCATCCATACATCTAGTCGAGTTTAAAGCCTAAATGTATAATAGTTTTAAGTTTTTTTTAATCCACTGAAGCACTACTTTTTCTGCTCTATTGCGCCTTAGGTTTGAATGTCCCCCTATTGCTCTGTTAAACTAGCTTAAGTTTGTTGTGCCTGTACAACTCAGTTAAATCCATTCTAAGTTTCACATTATCCTTTATTTTACCATTGACATCCATTATTATGTTAAACTCATGGTTAAACACGTTCTTCTTAATGGACATAACATCTAAATTATGATAAATAAGGCTTGTCTGCCAGTAAAGCAGCTTTTAAAAGATAATTTGCTTTATCCAAATATAGAAAACTTCATACCCTTCAATTTGTATTGCACACCCTTCTTTTATAACCTTTGGTATATACATAACCTTTTTCAAAATATCTTCACCATTAACTCTTAAAAGAAGACATGATCTATCTATCTTACCTTTTGCCCTACATCTATAACCTTTGGTATATACATAACCTTTTTCTAAATATCTTCACCATCAATTCTTAAGCATGTACATGATTTATCTACCTTACCTTTCTTGAAAGAATCTTTATTCCCTTTAAATAAGTGATCTTAAGGCAACTTACAACTGTGCAATTAAAGGTTAAAGTCTTTTGACTATATTTTAATACGAATGCCTTAGAAAATTCCATACAAATAGGATATGCTATATACATCTGCTAATTGAATAATGTAATATATGCCAAAAAGTCATTGATGGTCCATAATAATCTAGCTTACAAGGTGAAATTTTATCTCAACGATACATCATATGCATGTACACGATTTTTCCTTAACATTTTAAGTTCATCTATCAATGGATGTAAGTAGACATCGATGTTAGCTTTCATACTTCTAGGACTTAAGATAATCAAAGTAAGGAATATGTGCTCTTGTTTTATACACATCTATAAAAAGATATTGTAAAGGGTTATAATCACATGTTAGCATGAATAGGTCTATCCAGATCACCCATATAGAGTGAAGCCATCTGCACACAAGCCTAATTTCACATTTCTAGAATCATTGGCAAATTAAAAATAGGTGCACTCAAAGTGCTTTTATGCTTTTCCATCAAATAGGTGAGATATAACCCTTAACTTATAAGGGTTTTCATAATGTCATCTTATTGAATTAGCAGTTAACTTCGATGCATATAACCTTTAAAGTCTTAAAATAAAGGGTAAGTATCATAATTTTTTTTGAAAATCTCTCTATATCGCCCTTGATTATTTCTTCAAGATGTAAAGCAAGCATGGTGACAAAAACACATTCCTTCTTGTTTGTATATTATTTGTAGTAAAGCATACAATTATTGGCACAACAATATATCTTCTCGTATCCAAAGCCTAACTTCAAAATTAATTTCTTCATTTTGTAAAAATCTTCAAGCATTTCATTCCTTTCTAGCATGCATTCTCTTATCAGATAACATATTTTATTATAGCATTAATTTAGAAAATTGTAGTTTAATTTTATAATAAGTAGCATAACTATAGAAGATAACATAGTGTGATTTTTTCAACTTTCATACAAAGGTTGTTATACATTAGCCAATATATCATAAAACCCTTGAGCATTAAGGAGGATTTTTTACATCTTAGTCAAAATTTTGTCCAAGATTCATGTATGCAACATCCATCATTACAATAAATCATCACTTTTATCATGATTAAAATTGTGGCACAAAATCAAAATTTCTATGGTTGTGCCACTTAGCCACAAAAATACTAATTGGATAGACTTGTAGTAAAAATATGTGTGGCAAGGAAATTGCTATAAAAAAAAGGTCTTATGTCATAAATATTTTCTTCTACAAGTTCACTCTATAGCAAATAGATCCTTCTAATAATAAGTACAAATATGGCAAGAAAAACACATCCATGGCTAATAAATCACACAACTACCAACAAAATTATGAAAAAAAAAATAAAATTACTATAAGACAAATATAGTTAGATAAAGTAATTTTTATATATCCATATTGATTTGATTACCTAACTAATTCAATCAAATGCTAGCCTATCATCTAATGTATATATTGGTTAAAAGTAGTTAATACTTTTAACCCATATCAAACCAATGTAATACTTGAAACTTTATTAATTTGAAATTTTCAAATTGCATTTATCGGAAATTGAACCTAAAATCTTTAAAGTAAGGAACATCAAGGCTTACCATCACAACTATTTTCTTTTTTAATATTATAATATAATATATTTTATACAAAATTTTAATTGATAGATTAACATTATGAATAAAAATCCACTCATGTGGTATTAATCATATAATAATAACATATCACATAAATATACATAATAAAAATATACTCATCCTAAAAACTTATAATTTTATTTTAAAAATTATTTTTATAGATCAAAATCCCATTTGTTCAATCATAAATTTTTCTTGCAACAAATTGATCCCCTACAAATGTCTTATATCAATGTTATCTCTCAAATAATAAATTAGTCAATTTTATTCATCTATTAGTATTTTAGTCAATAAGTTAATGACTATAAAAATAAAAATACTAAAATAATAGATAAATAATATGTAATGAATATAATTAATATTGAAATTGTGTGAGGTATCAAATTGATATAACGCATACTTCACTGAGTTCACTAAATGAGTTCTTATATCAGTAGTATATATTTATTCGTTCAAAATTTATTTTGTCCTTCCAAAATTTATGAAGGAAACTCTACCAATTTGGTGATATTATATATATTCGCTATGGGTAAAATTTTTTAATTATCATATCATGTTACAAGTAATACTTTACCATGAGTAAAGTTTTCTTATATTATTGCATAAATATTATTTTGTCATAAGTAAAGTATTTTAGTAACCTAATTTGTAGCACAAGTGACACTTTATTTTAGGTGAAATTTTCATGTAACATAAATTTTTTAAATTTTTTGTAAATTGTTTAATTTTTTTTATTTTGATAGAAAGAGATAAAATTGCTACAATTTTTAAATTTCTATGGCATGATTCAAGATGCAAGTGATAATTTGTTATAATGCATTATTATTGCCTTATAGTTGTTCTTGGTTCTTCAAACCTAATACTTACCTCTCTCCAATTTGAATTATTAGGTTCAACTTCAAATTGAGGCATTAGTTCTCTATTGGATGTCCATTACCAATAATTAGGCTAAATCCTTTCTTATAAAGATACTTAATTGCAATGTCAAATACAAAAATCTTCTTACATTCATACTTATCCCACAGACACCTAATCTTGTAAGTTTTCAAAATAATCTCATTTATACAAGCTTATGCAATGAACTTGTTCAATCCATTAATGAATCCAATTGTTACTCCTGAACAATTAGGATCTACTCTATTGTACATCCACTTTCTATGTTTAGGTACATCCATATCCATTCTACATTACATATATGTCATCCAACAATTTATCAACTATTCTTCAACTAAAACTATATTACAATAATTAAGTGAAGTATATTTTTTTAAATACTAAAGTATCAATCATTATAATTCTAACTTTACAACTAAATATCACCTATGTGTGTGTGTGTGTGTGTGTGTGTTCATCCAAGAATAGATTAATTATATCATTAACAAAACTAATGCAAAATAAAAATAAAAAATTAATGTAAACATTACAATACCTTAATTAACCCTAAATTGTCATATTTAAATTAAATCAAAATAAATCAAGTCCAATTACATATATACTCCTAATTTCCCTTCGTCTAACCCTAGATTATCACACTAATAAATTAAACCTATATTAAAAGTTCTAAAACATTCCATTTTAATAATAATTGAAAAGCATAAGATAAATATCAACTATTGTAGAAATTAAATAAATTTCAGACAAAACAACTAAATAAAACTCAAGCATTATATCTAACCTTTTATAAGAAAATAAATTATTAAAAGAGAGAGAAAGAACAATAAGAAAGCTCTTTAGGCAATAAATGGTAGTAAGGAGGCTAAATGTCAATAGAGGAGGTGGTGGTAAGAGAAAGTGGAAATATTTTATCATGAACTATATATAATCAAAATTTAGTGGTGAAATATTCCATCACTAAATTGCCATTGCTAAGTTGCCTTTACTAATATAGTGCGTTTGAATTGGTGATAGATTTATTTTCGAATTATAATTATTTTATCCCTAAATTTGTCACAAATTTTTGGAAAAAAAAAATTTGCTAAAGGATTTTCAAATTTTCATACAATATTATGTCACTAAATCCATCAGTAATTTAAAAAAAATTTCATTGCTAATTACATTAGTATAACTTTTCCATTATTTAGCAATGAATTTAGCAATGCTCATAAAAAATCCATTGCTAAAATCAATTTCATTTTTGCTTTCGAAATTGGGTATGAAAATCATTTTTACAACACATTATCCATAACTAAATTCCATTGCTAAATATTGAAATTCTTGTAGTGAAAGTTTTCAAGAATTAAGGGCAAAGGAGATATGTGGTTTTTATATAATTGTTGTTAAATTTTACACCAAAAAAATTTGGTGAGTGAAGTGTTAATAGTGAAAAACATAGGTGAGTGAATTTCAATATTTAAAATTATAAGTGAGTTAAGTAAAAAGGATAAAAATAAATAAGTAAAGTGTAATTACTCTTTTGGATATAGTGACATCATGAAAATTAAAATTGTTTTTGTTCGATTGGCACCTAAGTGAAGGGAAGAAAAAACTTTAAACTTATCTTGAGGATGATAAACCTCGGAGAAATTTTTACATACATGGCATGTAATACATTAAGCTATATAAAATAAAATTTTAAAAAGTTTGCTTTAGTACTAAAATTGTAGATTTTATGAGATTTTTTTATAAAGCTTTTTTACATAAAATTTGTAATTTTTTATATAATGATATAAGTTATAAAGTGCAATTGTTTACATAAATCTTATAATTTTTTTTCATAAGATTTTGCAAATTTTTTCATAAATCTTGCAACATGAGCAGTAATGATTGCAATATGAAAATTTTAAAAGCTTTAAACTTTAGAAGAAAAGTTGTAAAATTTTATGAAAAAATTGTAAGATTTATGTAAAAAAAATTGCAAAGGTCATATCAATACTCCTCATTTCAAAGGAGTGCCAAAGAGTGACCCACTTTTTAAATATGAAATTACCTATGACCACAAATTCAAATCCCGTTTAGTAACTAAAATTGTAAGTACTATATATGGGCCCTTCGCATTTTCAAGGGTCCCCTGCCATAAATCCTTTATTTAATCTTTAATCAATGTGATATTCATGAAAATACAAGAGGTTTACTTATTTGGACAACTAGATGAAATTGCCACACTAAATCTAAACTTATTAACAATTCATTATTTAAAATATAAGAAATCACCAAATTGCCACATAAATGATCTAGCCAACTTCAAATTAGTATTGAAATGTTTCTTACATTAATTTAGTATCAATTTGAAAAACTTTACCTCAAATTAGTTTTTTAAAAAAATTTACATAAATTCAATATCAAAAGATTTTGTGAACATCAAATTAGTACTCAAAATTTTGACATTAACACTAGATTAATGTAAAAAAATATTTTCATACTAATTTGATATCCACCAAATTTTCAAGTAGTAATTTCATCATATTGCTGCATTAAAGATTTGATCAACATCTAATTAATATTGAAATATATTTTTACATCAATTTAATAGTAATTTTAAATATTTTACTTCAAATTAGTGTCAAGAATTTCTTATATCAATTTAGTATTGAAAGATTTGGTAAACATCAAATTAGTACTCAAAATTTTGATATTAAAACTAGATTGATGTAAAAAGAAAAAGGAAAATTAGTATTAATTTGATGCCCACTAAAATTTTATATAGTAATTTAGTTATTTCCACTTCAAAATATTGTAACTTAATAAAAATACATTTCATATGAGTGGAAATTTCTTTAAATATTGCCAATTTAACCTAACGGAATCGAGAGACAAGAGAGTCAGGTTAAAATCGGAACATTCGGTAGACAGTTACATGAGAAAATCAATCCTTGATTTTAGTCGTGTTTCAATGGAGTAGTAGTAGTGGAGACATGTGTCATAAACTATGGGGACAAGGATGCATGCTTCCTTTGGTTGCGCAAACTAGACATTTGGACCACACTTTTTGGTGGGCATATGTGACTCTCCGCAGACAACTTCATAGATTCTGATGTTAAAAGTAAGCCTTCAAATCAAAAGTATGTCCAGGGATATATATATATATATATATATATATATATAAGGGTTTTTCTAACCGGTCTGAGTGTGCTTTTCTCCCAGCAAAGAAGGGAGCTTAAATTTCGGAGAATAGAATTCTATAAATTAATTATAATAGTATATTATTAATATACTAATATATTAATATGATATTAAATTTTATTATAATTTCGTTTATTTCATTAGAAAGCATTTTTCATAAAATATAGATATAAAATATTAAAATAAAAGAAAATATTTTATTTATTTAATATTAAATATAAAAAATTTCATAAAAATAACTTCTTTTATTATAAAAAAAATTTACTTTCCTTCCTTTTTAAGCTTCTAGATACCAATTTTTTTTATTCATTAATATAAATAATATATCATCTCCTCATTAATATATATATATATATATATATATATATATATATATATATATATATATGCAAATATATTTTTTGATGAAAAATAACGAAACAAATAGAATCATATTAAATTTATTTTTTTATCAAATCTTGCAAATCATATCATAATATATTAATTGTCATATATTAATACAACATAATATTAATAGAATATAATAATTTTTTTCAATATTTAATAAGAGTAACGAGTGTATCACAATTGATAACGACTTGCCAATCGTCATTGGGACGAATGGTTTTGACGCTTTCAATTGGCGGTATAAAATTTTACAGCATACAATAATCTAAAATTATCAAGAGAGGAATTCAACAATCTAGAATTACAAAGGGATGAATTCATTTAATATGATTAATAAATCAATTATTTCAAATTAAATGGATCAATAAGTTAACACATTTAAAATATATATTAAAATTTTAAAAGTATTATTTTAAAATAGTTAATGATTAAATTATAAATAATTATATATAATAAAAAATAAATTTTATATTTTAATAAAATAATAATCTAATAAAATATTTAAAAATTAACAAATAATTAAATTTAAAAATTGATCTATATAAATTTTATTAATTAAAATATTAATTAGATGGATTGAGTTGTTTTAATATATTTAATGAATTAGTTTATTAGAATCAAAAATTATGATTTAGATTAAGTTCAAGTTTAATTTTTTTGAATTGTTATTAATGTTTGACACAATAAATTTGATATGAGTTACCATTCCTATTACAAATCAATTTCATTATTTGGATGAAGTTGTATATGTTATCTAGATTTATACATGAGTTGGGCAACTTACCCAATCCAATATATATATATATATATATATATATATATATATATATATATATATATATATATATATAAGGGTATGGATTAATTTTTTATGATCTATTTTTTATGATTTGAATATTTATTAAATATATTCCTCGTGACTTAATTAACATTTGGACTAGACTTAAGGTCATAATAGTAAAAATGAGTCAGCCTAGATTAGTTTAGTTATATAAATTTATACTTAATAATATAATTAAGATTATAAAAAATAATTATATTTAATTATTTTTAATGTAAAAAAATACTTGATATAAATAAATATTTTATATATTTAAATATCTTATATTTTAAAAATATGTATTTTTATATAAAAATTATTTTTAATTAAAATAATAATAAAAAATAAAGATAATTAAACTTTCGGATTGAATCAAATAAATTAAAAAAAAATAAACAAAGCAAGCTCGAACTTTAATCATTATGTTTCATATAACTATATTTAAAAAATTCAATTTGAAACTCAATAATCCGACTTATATACATCTTTAATATTATCAGCCTCCAACACACATCATTGCACTATAGTAGGAAATCTCAGCTGTTGAAGCTTGTTATTCACATTATTTGGTGCTCCACCGACCTCTATGATAAGCAACAAAATACATAAAGACGGATAGTTTTCATCTTTCCAGAGAAAAAGGAGTTTTATCCTTAACAATAATTATATGAATTCCATCCAAACTCAAATTCAAACTTGACAAAGCCTCTAAATAATATTTGATGTACCTTCAACCAAAAGCACTCATCAAATTAGTCCACAAAATTTGATTACATCAATGGAAGTTATGCCATTCATTTACACACATTGTCGGGACTCCTATACCCCATATGCAATTGGGGAATGGAAATCCGGATAGGTGGCCAATTATTGGCCTTTGCTTCTGATTGAATATTAGATGTAGAGAATTATTATCTCCCAATTGGACGTTCTAACTTCTGGTTTTTTATTGGATAGACCAAGTTAGTAATTTTTTTATTTACACAATAATTAAATATTTATTGAACTTCAATGTAGTTGTTCTTATTGAACTTCTGGTTCTTATTTTGAAATCAAATTATATTGATACAATCAACATATTTAAAATAAAAATTATAATGACCTAAATCTTAGTAATTATATTTTATGACATTACAAAATTATTTATTTGTCTATTTATTTTTATTTATTTTTCAAAATAAGAATATAATTGATTATATTTTATGAAATTATATATTTATTTATTATTCAAAATAATAAAATTACCTAAACTTAATCAATTACAAGGACATTGATTGTCGATTAATTAAATGAAGAAGAACATATTTGGAAAAAGATGTAAGTTTTAGGCTTCGTGTGTTTTATCAGAAAATATTTTTCATAAAAAAATATTATTTATATATAAACTAATGAAAGGATGATGTACCATTTATATTGATAACTTAAGCTTAAAAATGAATGAAAGTAAATTTCTTTTTGAAATTGAAAAAATTATTTTTCTCAAACTCTTTATATTTAATATTAAATAAGTAAAACAATTTTCTTCATATTATCATTTTTATAACTATATTTTGTGAAAAGTATTTTTCGACGAAACAAACGAAGCCTTAGTTATGAGCTATTTCACGAAGCTCACTAAAATTATAACTTATTTTTTAAAATAAATAATACATTGAATATTTTTAAAAATTAATTTATAACTTATTAATCACATTAATAATTTACAAATTTATTTATTACATTGAGCACATCCATAATCAAAGATAATTTTAAATTATTGACTATAATTAGTATTTAAAGTAAGAATTTATTTGAACATTAATAGTTTGAAAATTAATTATAAATAAATTATTAATTCTTGACTATCTCAGTTGAAATAAATAACAATTATCTTGAAAACCAATAAAAAAATTTATGGCCATGAAAAAATATTAACTCCTCAGCTTTTGCCTAAATAATAAATAAGTATAAACCAAGTCCGAACGTTGTGAAAGCAAGATTTGAAACAATTAGTCCCAACTTGATCTGACTAGGATAAAATAATTCTCTGCAATTTGAATATATAATTCTATCAGAAGCTAGGGCTATTAATTGGGCACCTGTCCAGGATTTCTTTTCCCTAGTTGTGTCTAGGGTATGGAAGTCATGGTCTACAATATATAACGTAAATAAGCATGAGTCTCTTATATAATAATAATTTAATTCAGTTAAACGTAATTAAAGAACACATGTGGATTAGTAAAACTATATCTCATAAAGTCATTTTAACTTGAATGATTAAATTGCAAAATAACAACAACAATAATAATAAACGTTTTGATTTATTTCAAAGGAAATATTACATTGTCTTAATAATAGAACAACATTGTTTAAAACGTAGAATTATCTACTTATTCTTTGAAAATTAAATATAAAAGATAACATTACATGTGTCAGATGTTATATCTCTCTTGTAATTACGATTAACATCGGTTGTAAATTAGTTCTCAAATTCCTTTGCATTTTGACTACAATATCCTCCCCCCACCCCACCCACCCCAAGTTTCATGTTCCCCGGAGAAAAGATGTTTCTAATATACTATGCCGTTATCAAGAATTACTAAATTGGAAAATCGATAAGTAGTTGTACGTAGATTTATAAACTTGCCATATAAAATAGGTAGAATTAGTGAAAATGAAAAGCCACTTATAGCATTCTTTTCAAAGGACAATGATGGATAGTACATTAATACTACTTATCCGTTAACATCTTTTCTACATTAATTTTACTTCTCGATTTAAGTACAACTACTTATTTATTAACATTTATTTTCATTAATTCTACTTATTTTATATGGCAAGTTTATAAATTTAAGTACAACTACTTCTCGATTTTCCAATTTAATACTTCTTGATGCCGTGCATAGTACATTAGAAACATCCATAGAACATGAAAGTTATAAAATCGAGGAACATTTGAAAAGGTGGGGAAGGATATTGTAGTCAAAAAGCAAAGGAATATATGAACTAATTTGCAGCCAATACCAGCAAAGTAAAGGAGACAAAACAAAAAACGTCATAAAAAATAGAGAACTAGGATGGTGAAGACAAGAGGTAGGTTGTCCGTTTTTATCCTCAGATGCCCCAAAATCTTGTTCCATGTTTGCTGCTATTGCCCGTAGTTTTACCGTCAATTTCATTGGATGTGTAGAAGCCTCGATCTATAGGTTTGCAAAAGTAATTCTCTTCTTAAAGTATTCAATCATTCAACTTATTTCCCAACTAGTTTTCTGAGTGTGAATTAATTTCAAATTTAAAGAGAATCATTCTCGATGCAATAATTCTCCAGTCAAAATATTTGTTGCAGTCAACGGAGGAGCGTCTACATGGGGAAGGCATAGGTAGGGAATTTGAACACCCTCCCTTCCAAATTATTAATTGATAATTTTATTAGTAATAGATTCCACATTGTTAACTAAAAGCAAGTCTTCATTTGGGTTATGCTTTTAAGCATAGGGATTTGTTATGGTTGAAAATGTGTTTGCAAATATAGCCCTGGTCTTATGAAATATTTTTAAATATATTCACAACCCTTGTTATAACATTATAATCATTTTATAAAAAATTTGTGTTGCATATTTGATTGATGTGATTGAAGTTGTGGTTAACAAAGTTGTAATATATGCTTATTATATGTAATTATAGTGTAAAATTGTCTCATTTTATTAAAAAAAATTGTATAAAATTTGCAAGTTTTGGTAAAAACTTGCAAAATAAAATATAGTGTTACATTGATAGCATTTAATGCAAGTAGTATTCAATATTTTTAAAAGTTTTATACTTTTTTTATATTTATAATTCAATTTCTAATATTTATATATGTAAATCTAATAGTTTAATTATTCCTATCATTATCAAAAAAAAATTGTGGAGTGCATTGAAAGCATTACCTTTCAAACTTTCAAAATTAATTATATAATAAAAGGAGAAAAATAAAAAATATATCTTTATATTCTTTAACATTGGAGCGACCCCAATTTTAAAAATCAGAAATTGAAACTTTTAATTACACAGAATTTTGCAATTAATCAAATTGTTCACTTAATCAACAATTCTTTGAATAATGAGACTTTTAGGTCACTTTTTAATCAAGAATAACAACATCGTTAGTTGGCTTGCAACATCATTATATTCAGCATATCATAACTATTTTCCGTATTTATTTGAAATGGGGATATTAATTCCGCCACTAATTTAAAAAAAACGTATATTTAAGTTAATTAAAAAATTAAAATAAATAATATAACATGTCAACATAACTATGATATTTGTTTAATAAGTTTGAAAGATATTAAAATAAAATTAAGTGAACAGTAAAATTGCGAGGCTCAATATATCCGACCCGTCAAAACAGCGCATTCAACCCATAAAATTAGTTCAATAGGTCAAAATTAAAATTGTACTTGAAGCTGATGCCAGATAACAGCTTTCTTTTGCTAAAAAGAAATATTTTTCATCAACCTAGGAAATTAAAAATTTATGAAATTTAACCTAGAATTTATAATATTTAAAAAATTTTATATAAAATTTTGAAAACTTTTCGCAAACATTGTAAATATATACAAATGTCATACATAACAAAAAAAAAAGACAAATAGTCAATATTTTAATAATGCAGTTGAACTTAATTTTTATTTTTAAGGTTTTATTTTACATCATATTTTTATAAAAATTTATAAGAATAGATATAATACAATTTTTACCCAGTAACCTGGAGAGGAATTTTTGCCGCAATCGGTATATTTTGCCTTCCTTGGCGGCAATATGTGTGCCTTGATTTCATGGCGTTGTCTTTTATGGCGTTATTTTGTCAACAGTTACTGTTTTCTCGTCTCTCATTTTCAAACAAACCGATGTCACATGCTACTTAATTGTCTTAAAAAAAAAAATGACCACCTGAGATTTCAAGGATATGTTCAAGGTGAGGACTTCAAATTTTGAAATAATGCGATGATTCTAAAAAAATTTTGTGATTAAATAATTATATCTAATCTAACGAATTCAAAATTTTCTATGTTATCCTAATTTTAATATTTTAGGGAACCTCTACAGACACTCATGTTTAAAAGTTTCATCACAACGTTGAATTGAAAATTTATTTATTATAAACAAAGTTTTATTTTTTTTTTTACTCTCAGATATTTCCACTAGTTTGAAGGAGGTGCTCTATTAACAATGACATTTTTAAAAAATCAAACTCATCACCCTTTATTAAATTCTAAATATCTCGAGGTTCACCTTACTTCTATTAATTTATGTATATATGATTTAATAGCTGTCAAAATTTGGTTAATTTCTTTAACATTTGATTTGTCAGTGGTAAAAATTTGCTTGGTTTGTTTAGTCCCAAGAACCAGTTGAGTGCGCTAGGTGATACTTTCCTTCAATTTTTTATGATGGTCGGCTACGTATATGAAAATTTTGTAAACTTTAGTATACAATTAAAATAAATATTATAGAAGTGGTAGTTTTTTATTTGAAGTTTTTATAATTTTCGCAAAATAAATTTCTGGGTGACAAATATTAAAAATATTTAACTAAACAATTCGTTGCCTTAAAAAATATTTTCATTTTTAAACAAGAGCTATAATTTTCAATTAAAAAATAAAAATAACTATAAAACATGTGTATCTTATGCAAATTTTTTCAATTAGTATTATTAATCACAACCATTTTTTTTTGTCAAATAAAATACCCCTCTATCAACAATAAGCTTATCAAATGCTATTGGATTGTAAATTTCTTTCCTACGATTAGTATTAAAGATATGGGTTTAGTAAACCCATGAGCTAGCCCAAATCCACACTAATTTTTCATGGGCTGAACTCTGAAAGAAAGGGTTAGTTTAATTGTGAGTCTAAATGGGTTAAATTAATTGAGTCCATAGCTTATGCGACCTAATGTATGTACTCACCACCTAGTTTTATTACGTCTTAATTTTTAAATGATTTTAGGAATTTTTCCAAAATAACACTCTAGAAGTGAGAGTATTTTTTTTTTAATTTATAGAAAGATAAATGTATTAAATTATATGTACAATTTACTATCTAAAATGATTTTTGGAAAAATGTAATGCTTAGGATAATTATTATCACACTTGATAGTGTTAAATCTAGCATTTTGATAATTAATTATGTACTCGATAGGGAGAAATGAAGTATTGCAAAGTTTGTGACTAGGAGCTTTGAAATTTAACTAATTTGTTCAATGGTGAGTAAATATCTTAGCAAGGAGGAAAAAAAATCATAAAATAACCTTTAAGTATGTGTAGTTATATTGAAGAACCAAATGGAATCATAATGAATAACAAATGGATTTGAATTTTTTTTTCATTTTTCTTCTATCATTTTCCTATTATTTTTAGAGAGATAAAAACATTTTTACTTTGAACCTTATTGCTTTTTTTTTTACTAAAACCAATAATTTCAAAAAAAAAATTATATTTATCTCTCTCCTAATTCACTCGATAAATTTCCTAGGAAATGCACTGGATTTGTTTCCATAACAAATCTCCCGAGGAATGATAAAACAATGAAAATATTAATACTAGATAATTGTTGAATTAAAAAGTGGTTGTATGAGATATAAGGTAGATTAATAAATGAAGTTCAAAGAGGATACTTTACTTTTTTTCACATTTTACCCTTAGTAATCCCCCATTTTTCTCTCCTTAAAAAAAAGCCCCCTTCACTTCATATTTCTTATTTCTCCTCTTTCTCTATCAAGCCCTAAGTTCCTCCTTAAAAAAAAAGGAAAAGAAAAAAAGGCGAATCACTTCAGTTCTTCAATTATCAACATAAGCAATTCTAATGCTTGCAATTCTTAATGGATTTCAAAGCTTCATCTATTTCTTCCTTCCTCAAAGGAATCAATTTGGTTCATTTAGGAGAAGTTTGAATAAGTTATTCCTAAAACTAGTATTTCTTGTTTTGATGTTTAGAGGTCTTATTCAGTAAAATTAACCCTTCAAACACCATTTTTCAAGAGCTATGAGTAGCATTCTTTTTAAACTTTTCACTAATTTCATAGTATTTTTTGTATTTAATTAAGATGAGTATTTAAAGTAATTTAGGTTTAATCTTGCATTTTAGTTTGAAATTTGATACTATTAGATAAATCTTGTTGTTATAACTTAATTCTTTTGAATTATAATGGTTAGATGGAAAATTTTGAGGCTATAAATGGGATTTATGCTAAGTTTTAGTCAGATGAATAATGATTTTGACAATAGCTTTGCAAAAATCTTTCACATAATCGATCATGTAATGATTATATCCAAAGAATTATTCTTTGGACTTATATAATTAATTATATCCAATGAAGCGATTAATTATAAGACAGAATTATTCTCTAAGCTTATATAATCAATTATATGATTGATATATACAAATATTCACTCTTTGGACTTGTGTAATCAATTGAATGATCAATTATATCTTATTCCCTCCTAAAATTTTATATGTTTCCAAGATTTTAATTATAATCTACTTCTATACATGTAAAATAAAAGAATAGTTATTGTTGACATGAATAATTGGGAATGAAATGACTATGTAAATGTGGTCATAAGTATGAAGTTAATGAGTGCACATGATTGAATCTTATTATGTTATGTAAATTTTAAATTGTGAATAGCAATTTATATTCAATTTGATAAGCCATTTATGATCTTTGTTTATATATAAATGCTTATGTTATAATTATGAAATTGAAGTTGAGGCACTTGCTATTATCTTGATGATTGTACCATTAATGAGATTAATGATGTTAAAGGTGATGATACCTATGTATTGTGGCTTTAAGCATCGAATCTGCATGGCCATTTATCAAGGGATAAGACTGACCCTAAAAAAATAATATTAGAATTAGGAGGAATAAGGTTGAAGAGACTCATAAGGAGGTTTACTTGATTATTATATCTAAAGTTATCTTGATTGCTTCAATATTTTATCATCAGTATGTGAAATCATGGATATAACCAACAAGATATGGAATGAAATTTAAACTGGTGCTATTAACTTGTTAATTGTGAAAATTCCTATTGAGTACATATATACATGTATTGCACATCTTCACATGACTAAAGGTAAGGTTGTGTTTCTTCTATGTAGTATGACTTGTTTCCCGTACTGAGGTACAGAAACCTTTTCCTCTTTAACGGAATGGTCTTTAACGGAATCGACATTAATTTAATTCCTTTAAAGTATGGATAGCAAATTCTTGATATTTTGAATTTAAATTTTGTATTTTTTATTAGAATGATTATTTATTGAATTTCAATGTAAACTCCTAGTCCTTTTTTCCCTTCTCCTTTAATATTGGAAATTCTCCCCCCTTAGGTACACAACTACTTCTTGTACTAAGGCAAACCCATATAGAAAACTCACATGATATAGTGGTAAGTAACAAAATAGTTGGACTAGGTGTTTATATTACATGTTGCTATCAAATTTGCTTTAAAATCCTCAGAGTTCTTTTGTTTGCATTCTATGTAACATTGTAATGAGTTGAGTATATCATCATGCATTGATAAGACTAGTAGCTAGTTGTCTGTAATAACTTCCTACATTGATCATGATTTAAATAGGTTTATTTATTTTTAAGAAAATATTTTAAATCTAAATATAAAAATAATTTTAATAAAAATTAAATGAGTTAAATTAAACTTTTAATATGATTTTTGTGAAAATATAATCTTATATATCTGCTATATTTGCTAAGGATGCTATATATTTTAATGCTTTTATGTTTTTTAATCAAGTTTCTTTTTCTATTTTTATTTTTTAAATAATTATTATTAAATTTTAATTTTTTATATATAAATAGATTGGCTTATAGGTTAGTCTTGTTCATCTAAGGATTCGGTTAAACGTTATAAAAATAAATATATTTAAATGTGAATTCAAATGGACTAATTAGTATGGATCATAAATTTGCATGGGAAGTTATGAATAAAAATGGCAATGGGTTAAGTCTAAGTAGTCCTAACCTAAACCTAATAAGAATTGGATCTGTTAAAAACCCGAAACATTAAATCTATTTTGGACTTAAAATCCAACAGAACCTAAAGTGTAGGATATGATAAGACCTACTTAGACTCGCAAAAAGGCTTATTTATATTAGGGCTGACTTGCTGCTGAATTCAAAATTGTAATGAATCCTTATAGCAAGACACATCTTCGGTTTGAGGTACCATAGAATTTTCATCATCATTGATAAAAATGTTGGTTTGCTCTCTCTTTAGTGGCACAGGAGTAGTAAATGCAAGGAATTAGGTTTTAAACTTTTGAAGCTTATTTCATGCAATTAATTTTGTAAACTTTAATAGAATAATGAAACAAATATTTTTGGTTTGGTGGTAGTTTTGAAGTTCTTATTAGAACTGGAGAGAAACCTAGACTAAGAGAGCCTAAAGAGAGATGTGTTAAGGAAGACTTGTATGTAAAATATCTAATCTAATGGGCATGTTTGCAAAATCTAAGTTCCTCCTCTTGGACAAGTTGTGATAGGTTTCAATTTTTTTCATTGAACAAGTGCCCCTTTTCAAAAAGCATGTTCAATGCTATGGAACAATCGAGCATTTCCACTACAAAAGCCTCGTACTTGAATTGTTTGTAATATCTTATTAGCAAATAAATTCTAAATTCACTTTCAAATATTTACAGTGGTATTGATGCCAAAAGTGTTATAATTTATTATTTTTTTATTAAAAATACGTGTGTCTATTCATATCTAAATTTAAAGTAAATAAAAAATTTAATCTTTTAATTATAAAGGTAATAATTATTACATCACTTAAATTTTATAATTAATATTATAATAAGTTTAATATGATATTAAAAAAGGACTTAAAGCTCATTAAATATTTAATGGATAGATTCAAACCTAAACTATTAAGGAATGAGTTTAATTTCAGTAAGACCCGTTAGATAAATATCCATCAGTTTAGATAAGACTCATTAGGTATGGATATTTTTGTTATCCCTAATTATGAACTATGTTAGATTAACATGTTTTTCTAATGCTACTTAAGATGATATATCATACATCACTCCTTATTTTGTTTTCTTCTGTTTCTTCTTTCTTCCTTCTTTTAATTATAATGAAAGTGTCATAATCTTAACCAATTTAGTCATAAAAATAAGAAAATATATAAATAATTACTGGATTTGTATCATATAATTTCTCTAAATTTTCAAATGCTACAAATGATATTTTTAAAATTCAAAAAACTAAAAGTGTTGAAATTACAATTAAATAAAAAGCATATAAATTGCCCATAATTCTTTTTAATTAGTTATGAATTTTAACTTGTTTGTGAATAGGTAAAAATAAAGACAAAACATATTAGCTAAATTATTACTTGGAGTTTAACTTGATAGGAAGTAAGTTATATGTTTCCTTTATTCTTTTCTATTACCAATTTAATTTTATTGTACTAAAAAAAAAGGTTAAAAGAGTCCTAAGCGATTCATCTCCCTTTTTCTATCTCTTTTATTTGTGTTTCTAGGCCATTTGTCTAAGGCCAAGCATCCCTACACTGGATTTATGAATTTTTTGTCATTGAAAATGTTAATGACAAAAGCAGGGATAGAACAAATAAGATTGCTAAACACAATGTTGGTAAACATTTGACAATCCATCAAAACCTTTATTAGTAATTTAAGTAATAAATAACTAAATTTAATTATGGTAAGATCTTTATATTATATATTAGTCATAATTTTTATTACTTCTTTTTATATTAAGTGTCATTTCTATAATTTTTCATGTGTCAATTTATTATTCTACAATGAATATTATGTTGCAATAGTCACACTCGCACAACTAATATAGAGGATTAAATTAAATCTTTTATTTATATATAATAATTTATACTAAATTAAAAAAATTCCTTATTTCTTTCTTGCCTAATTCCTTTTTCTTATTTATTACATTTTTATAATCACTTTAATCTCTTTTCTTGATTTATTGCATTTTTTAAAACTAAATATCCCATTTATATATAGTAATTTATCTTAAATTAAGGGGAAAAACTCCTTAATTTATTTTCCTCATTTATTGCATTTTTATAAATTTATAATCTCTTTATTTTTTTAATTTACTAATATTTTTTAATTTTCATATATTGTCTTCTTTTTTAGAATAATCTCTGTAATTTTTTTCTTCATATAGCACCAATTGATTTCCATGAGTACTAATAAACCATTAGCAATTAATTCAATTATTCTAACAAAAATCACACCTTTGTTTCTAACTAATTTCTATTTCCATTTCTATATCTTCATTGACATTGTTGAAAAATATTAAAACTTTAACTATTTATATATTACATCATTGATTTTCTTTTCAAATAAGCAATGACATTCTTTTTGTCTCATCTTTTTTCTATTAGCCAATCTTCTTTTACCTCACATTTCTCTCTCTTATGTCTCTCAATTCCAAACTCTAAAATCTATGATCAGTCTAACTCTAATTATACAAATCATTTAATTTATGAGGGATATTGTTTTGCTATTAACAATATCTACCCATTGAATTATTATAATGTCATCTCAACAGGTGATAATTACTGTCTTTGAAGATTCCTTCTGATACGTTATTTCACTATGGTTATTAATTAGTGAGTACTGATCTTTTTAGAAATAATTTCCTATTTCTTTGATTTTCTTCTATCAATATCATTTTTTTCTTTGTAATTTGTACTAATTTTTTATGTAAATTTATTATATGTGACTTGCTTCATTATGTAAAGTAATTTTTTTATAATTTTAGATATAGCAAGAGGTTAATGTACATTCATTTTTCTATTGCAAGTTGATAAGATGAAAAAGGTTTACATGTTTTGCATTAAGAAGGTATATAATGTATTTTTTTAATTAAAAATTGAAGTATATATACATTTTAATTTCTATTAAAAGCTGATATACATTAATTTTTCCATTATAGGTTGAATTTTAATCTTTGACCATATTTAGCATGCATGCATTTGTATTACAACAAGTAATTTTTGGAAAGACTAATGTATTTGATCACATAGATATCATTCATTTGAAAAGTATTGGAAAGGTTATTTAGTAAATAAGACAATATTATTTTTTATTATCTATTATGGTTTACATTTATATAGAATTAAGGATGGATATATATACATTCCATTTCATATAAATAAATGTTATTTTTTAATATATAATTTTATGTTATTTTTTTAAATTTGATTTGTTTTAAATTTAAATATGTATGCATCTTTCTAATTGTGATAATCATCACTATTAATGTAATATTATAATAATATAGTAGTTTTATCTACTAGCAATGAGTTATATAATATATTCTCTTATTTAATTTGAATATAATTATATCAATTTTATAAGTTTTTAATTGATATAAACATGACAACATATTTAATATTAACCAATTGCATATTTTATAATTTAAAATTTAAAATTATAATTTATGTTATAAATTATTTTCAATTAAAATTAATTAAATCTATGTATCACATAGGTTACAAGCTAGTAATTAAACAATTATAGTGATAGATAGTAATCATCATTGTTCATTGCAATATATATATATATATATATATATATATATATATATATATATATATATATATATATATATATATATATATATATAGACCATATTAAGTGAGTGAAGTGAATTATGACTATTAGATAGAGCGTAAAATAGTTAAGATTTAATCATTTTTTAAGTAATTATGTAACTTTTTCAAATGATTATGTAACCTTCAATTATATTTTAATCCTGACCATTAATAAAAGATATGATAGTCACAATCCACTTCCTTTATCTCTTACATAAAAATACTTCCCTCCTTTAATATATCTTATACATATATATACAATCATTTATCAATGTAAATTAATTTTATATTATCATTCATCTATATATTTTCATGTTATTTAAAAACTATTAACATTCTTTTATTGTTAGTAATTTTTTAATTACATTTAAATTTTTAATGATGAGACACATTTTCTAATTCATTGATAGTCAAATTTCAAATGCTATTGTTGTAATTACCATAAATATTTTATCATTGTGTAATCAGTTGCTAATTATATCGTTACATGAAAGTTGAAATTTGAAATCTATCACTACCTAAAAAAAAATATGGAGTTTGTTGTGAATTCCATTGTTAATTGAGGGGAAAATGTTGATTTTAAAATTTTACTTTTATTAATTTATTTTTAATTTGATTATTTTTTCTCTTTATTCATTCCATTTTATTGATTGCTTAGTTGATTAGCTAACTAGAATTGTTTGATTATTTTCTTTGATTTATAATTGAAGATTGATTGTGATTAGTTTTCACATGTAAAACTATTACAATTGGCTATTTGCATGTATCAATTAGGTATGGATGATTTTTATGTGTAAAATTGTCAAACATATAGGAGAAACAAATAATGAACTAGCAATTTACACAAGTAAAATTGTTGGTTCAATCTTGGTTAAATTTTTAAAGCTTCATGCTATTACTAAGTTGACTAGGGATTAACATCAATTTCTAGTCAATTACTACAACGGGATTGATTCAGGCATATGTCTTGAATTAATCAACAATTAAATAATTAACAATTACTATAAGGCATTTAAGTATTCCTTGATCAAATAGTTAAATTAAGAGTAATCTAGTAGGTGTTTGTGATAAATCAAAAACTTGAGGGTGTTATTATCTCTTTCACCAAAGCATTTTACTCTTATATTCTTTATTTTGTTTCTTCGATCACAAATGAAAACCTCCCTTATTAATCTTTTTTTGCATTTGAATTGATCCCTATTCTCTTGGGTGCAACCTTATCACACCAATGTTACAAATTTCTATAAGATCAATATACAATTTAGGTGTTTTTGATGGCTATCACATGTCAATTCCTCCCCAAGATAAAAGAAACATAACCACACTAAGAACCTTTAGCTCAAATGGCATGCGATGTTCCTTGAAGGCTTTACGCCTTCCGCTACATCCAAGGTTCAATCCCTAATCTTTGCATGTGTGTGTCTAGTGGTTGAACCACTCCTACAATTACCCAAAAAAAAGAAACATAACCAATAAGAAAAAAGGATCTAAATTCCCATTAAATTGAGTTTCACTCTACTATAAAATTAGTGTTTATTTTATATAATGATTAAAAATTATGATTAATGATCATAAATTAAATAATTAATTATTATATTTCTAAAAGTGTTTGGCTGCTTTTTGAAAATTTTAATAGTTAATTATAGGCAAAATTCTAGCTAGAAATCTAATTGGGATTATAGAAAGAGAAAATCTAAATTTTATACAAATACTAAATTTATTTATTTTTAATTCTTTTGCCTTCATTACCATTCTTATAATAGTGTAAATATTAAATTTTATACTCATATTAACCTCATTTTATTATTTAAAATTTATGAATTACTTTTAAGATTTTATAATAATTATTTGTAAATTTTTTAATTAGAAAAAAAAGTATAAAACCTAATTTAATTTAAAAAACTTGAATTTTTCTTATTTGTGAAAAAATAATTTAAATAAATTATAATATATATTAAATTAGAATATCTATGAATAATATATATTACTTATTTGAACTAAGAATATATATTAAATCAAATAATGTTATATATATTTCTTTTAAAAAAATAATATTAAAAAGATTAAAAACCGGTGATTTTAATATAATCATATATATATATATATATATATATATATATATATATATATATATATATATATATATATATATATATATATATATATATATATATATATTTATCTTTTTTAATAATTTAACAATAAAAGATTGTTTTGTAAAACATCCGAACAATAACATATTATGTGTAATTAATTATTAATTGATGTTACCATACATAAAATAGATTTTATATAATTAATTATTTCAAAACATTAAGGCTTTAGTCTTCTCTTAGCTCGAATTTGAAGTCTTTCATTTTTTTTTTATCATTTTTATGTTATGTTAGAGAAAGACAAATATAAAATTTTATATACAATGAAGTCCAAAAATTTTTTTCATATACAATGACATTCAAAAAAAAAAAATCTTTTATATCACTCTTCAGCATAACAAGAAGTGCAATTCATGGTACTGCGAGCAAATCTTAAAATTTATGCTTACAGTTATAAGTGGCAAAATCAGCCCTAATAATAATTTAAGAAATAATTCTAACCATGGATGGATTTCAATGGATAACTTATTCGATTGAAAAATTTATCAACTTAGTTTTCATTAAGACCCTTAATTTTGATGAAAAGTTTGAGTAAATCTCATACAACCAAAACTTTTTGTCTCTTGTTATTGATTTTGGTAACTACTACGTCTTCCTTCTTCTTGATCAAAATGAGAAGCACATACTTAAATAGTGTGTCCATTTACTTTGCACCAACCACTCTCCTTTCCAGAAAAGACCCCTTTTCATTCTTAGGTTCCCCTGACATCAAACTCCTGGATTTCCAAAACTTCAAACCGGACATCAACTTTACTCTAATTCCTTAATTAATTACAACAATGCAAAAGTTCTTGTTTCATTGAATTGGAGTCACTCACTTAATTGTGTCCACAATTTTATGGTTAATTCTCCATACATTTCATTGCGATCTATGGCAATGCTTTAAATTGCTTGGACAGTAACGGAAGAAAAGGTACTATACTAAAGGAGACGAAATTCAACAATCAAATAGTCCAATACTCCATTCGAATCCATTTCAGATTATGACTAGGCTAAGGAATACGGAGTTCAACTTCTAAATGAATGAGTAGATACGAGATTGATCCGCTGAAGAGTATGAATTAGTAAAATCTCACGCAGCAAAAACGCAGTATAGACGTAGTGGTAAGCGTTTGCAGCTTTTGTTAAAATATTAATGTATTTTATATTTAAAATTCAGAGGGATTAAATTGAAAATTTATTAACTAATTAAATCAAGTAAAATATACAGCTGGCACAATTTTATTAGATCTAAAGCCTGAGCATAACATGCTACAAGAAAATACTCTAAACACCATAGAAAGCTCCTAACAAGAAATCTTTATCAGGACAAGGGGTGAACAAGTAAAAGATCATGCCAGTTAGGCATGCAATGGAAAGGAACGTGCACTGTGACTGTGCACATCCTCTCGCCAACATAGGCGCCAAATGACGTGCGCAGTGTGCGTATCTCTCGGATGGGAAACTGGAGGGACTCGTGAAATTAGCACCTTTGCGAGTTACAACTAGTTGTCAGACACCTGGTGAAAAAAGTAAGAACGGTACCTAGCAGACTTGCTCGAAAGAGCAACTTGAAAGTTAAAACAGACAGTGAATAACTCGCTCAAGTTGCATCTTACATTTATTTTGGAAGATAAAAGAAATAAACCTATATTTCTGCTATCCTGAGTACAACAGATGAATTGCGCTGCCTCTATATACAGAAAATGAAGAGCCTATATGCTTTTGAAGACACCATTGTTACTTGAGAACCAGGGATGCGCAATGTCCTTGATTCTTTCCAGTCGGATGTGCAAAACAGTACCCGGACAAATCACATCTGGAGAAGATTATTCACAGTGACCGTTACAGAATTGGTACGCTGCAAGTCCTGCAGTACATAAGGCTTTAGATTCTTGAAATACAAGAAATCCCAATAATAATACCAGGAACTTCCATATGTCGGTTAATAATAAAAATGATAAGAGAAAAACATATTGACCTCCCTTCAGATTTAATATACAGACCTCTCCTCTCATATCAAAATCGTAGTTGGACCTCCCTTGAAACAAATGAATGCTACATTTAAATCCAAGTTTCAATTTTTCAAGCAAAAATGGGGAGAAAAAGTAACTATACAGCTCAAATCTACTATTCTGAGATGTTCTAAGTATTTTCCTATAAAAGACACGCTTTGACTAAGTTCAAATGACAAATATGACTAATGAAAGGTCTAATTTTGATGAAAGTATAGTACTTTTCTAGCCAACCTTAATCAAAGCATATCTTTGATCCCAAAATACTTAAAATATCTTATATTGTTTGATTCAAATCTTCAGTAATATTTTCCCATCATTTCATTGCTGAAATTCAAATTTGGATTATAGCATTTTTCATATTTCAAGGAAGGTTTGAATAAATCACCCAAAAGAAAAAAAAAGGTCCAATTCCCCCCCCCCCCCAAAAAAAAAGGTCCGATCAAATTTTGAAATTAGAGAGAAAGTCTGTATAATTTCATTAAACCACAAAAGAGGTCAATTTATTTTTCTCAATTGATAATCCTACCAGTACTCTAGTCAGGCAAAATCACAGATGTGCATAGTTAATTGTGTGCATAAATCTTGAGTATGCTACATAAGTGAGACAATTTTCTTCCAAATTAGAACACAATCGCAGTGGTGCATAATTGTGAGCCAAATAGTTATGAAAAAAAGACTGAAAAGAAGAAACAACCTTGCAGCCACTAGATCAAATCAAAAGTAAAGATCAGCCCATCAAAGAACTTTTCAACAGAAGCGTCCACCCCAGCAGGACAGATACAACCATGAGTCTCAAACAACAAAAAAAGGCCTTATCCCATTACAAGTATCTTATACAGTTCTGAAAAATATCATGATTCAATTCCCGAAATAGACATTTCATTTCTACTAAGCATTAGGCAATATAATTGGTTTCAGTTGTATCAGCTGATTTTATTATAAATAAAAAGGCAAATAAATAAATCAGCAGACATTATAAATGGATTTCTACACACACGCGATGATCCATACCCAAGATCTCATCATCACAGCACATAAAAGCATGAAATTACAACATACACTATGCCCAGTCGCAATCATGGATTCTAAAAATTAAAATCTCACATGAAAATAGCAGCAACATATAATTCTGAAGACTGAAAAGCATTATATGAGCAAGTAATCTAAATCTAAATCAAACCTGAAAAATAATGTCATCTGGAATATGAGGTAGAACCTCCCGCACAGTTTCAGCCATAGCAAGTAAATTAGCAACATTGTCACTTGCAGACCGTGATGGAGTCCTCAAATGTAAACTAGCAGCTCTTCCATGGAATCTTCCACCAGCGGGAGGAATAGGTGTGCCACTTGCTGAAGCCTGAGAAGGATTAATAGGCCAAAGACTCCAAGTAGCATCTTCAAGGGCTGTCTGAGCATAGGTTTCTCCAACAGAAGCAAGATGCCTCATCATCATTTGAACTCTACCTAATCCCACCGACCCAATTGCAGTAGATGGACCAGCTCCATCTACACCTTGATTTGGCCAAGAATTTAGCCAACCAGAGTCCATTCCTGCACCCCTACATAGGAAAAAGAAAAATCAGGAATAAGAGTTCAACAATGTATGCAGATTATTCTTTTGCAAACCACATAAATGCATGAATCTTGATAGCAGAAGGTAGCCAAGGTGGTTGTCAGAGAAAAATAAATCAATTCTATTATTGCAAGAGTTTTGACGAATAAATTCCATTTTCAGTATAGCTCAATATAGAAATTATCAAACTGCTGACTCGGTATTCTTATAGGACATTTAAAAGACATCAGTTGTTGCAAGACAGACAACTGAATTTTCTCAAGGTCACGAAGTGTTTGAAAAATAAGTGATAGTATCATTTGAGAATTTGAAAAGGTCAATAGCCATACATACAGATAAAAGAAATTTCAGTAAACTGGAGGTATAATTGAACCCAATAACTGAAAGGAAAGAACATTCAAAGTTCAAAAAAACTGAGACAAATAAATAAAACAAAAGAATTAAGCAAAGGTTTGAACCTCCAAGGGTCCGCAGAGGTTGGTGCCTGATTGGGATATAGCCCTGTAGGCATGGTATTTCTAGCAGTGTTAGGCCGATCAAGTCCTGCACTAATCTGTCGTGCAAGCTGCTCATCGCTGGATATTCCCACCGCATTGGAGCTTGCTTCATTTTCAGGCTGACCAGCAAAAAGTGGCTTTCTACATGTTGGGCAAGTATATATCTCAGCAAGACCTTGATCCAACCTGGGATGGTTTAGAGGCCAACATATCACATTATCATTCCCCGGGATACTACAAATAAAAGGAGCACTGAAAATCAATCATACCAAGATCTCAAACATGCCAAATGGAAAAGGTGATTGCAGTTTAGCTTTTTAGCCTTGGCCATGGGTTCCTGTCAAAAGCACATTCATTATGAAATTAATCAAAATGACATCAAACATTAAAATTGATGAGATTGGGTGACATTGCATACCCGACAGATAGCACATTCATCATCATATGCTCGTAGTTCCTCAGTTGTTGCATCAGGAAGAGCAGCATGAAGTGAACCTAGAGCTATCCTTAATCTGACAAAGCTTCTTATGCGTTTTATAATTGCACTAAGCAATGCCTGGGGAAACAAATTCTATGAATAGATGCAGAATAACAAGCAAAAGTAAAAATATGTAGAGACAGAATATTCAAGCTCACAAAAAGAATAAAGTATTTACACAAATATTTACACGTATATTAAGGAACAACACTGCATCTACAAGATGGAATGCCATGCCATGAAGCCACCAGATATGCAAGTAATGGCCAAGTGCCATTAACAAAGTTGACATGTCTAGGAAGAAACCCAAATTCCGAACAAGTATCCCCTTCCATTCCAATAACGAACCTGCAGTCACCCCTTGATCAGGAAATTGAAAATCCCAATAATTCAAATAAAAGGAAGGAGGGATAGAGTCAACAGGAAGGCATCCAAGAAGCAAAAACAAAACAAGTTCACAAGAATCAGATAATTTCAACAGTAATAATACTGTATTAACCATAGACATGGACAACAAGACACAAGAACCTAGCTATTTTAGAGCAAACAGTGAGAAATATCCATGAAAGCGCAAATACAGAATGCAGCACTCCCAGATGGTTTTGTAATGCCAAAACAACCAGCCTAGACCTAGAGTAAAACACATCTCCAGAGTATGATAACTACTCTAAAAGTATAAACAAAATTTTTGGGCTCTTGCAATAAACTTCTGATGAAATTGATTATTATGATGGTTTCTAAAAGATCTATGATTTTTAAAAAAGGAACTTTATCATATTACAAACACCAAATGAAAAACAACCTTTGTACACAACAGAGAGGTACTTCCAAATATTAAGACAGTCTAAAACAGAAAGAAGCAGAATGATAATTACACCTCAACATTGTTGATTAACTATTAAATCAACCAGTTCGACACATCAAAATAAATAAAATTTCCAAATACCTGCTGCTAATGTATCAAAAAGTTTAGACCTCCAGCAACCAGAATGATTGCTTGCTGAATGATGAAGCCATATATCAAGCAACTGAAAACCATGCACCAAAATGGCCTACAAGTCATTGCACCAAACCATCAAGCCAAGTATCAATATCAGATAGAAAATCACTAAAAGATCTCAAGTGGAATTCAGAGTAAGAAAGATCCGTTTCAAATACCTGTAGGGTCTCAAATGCAATGCTGAAAGGCTCAAAGAATAGTAACAGAAACATAGAGGACCCATGCGTTTTATATATAGCCAGACATAGCCCCATCCTGAAAGGATCAAAAGGTCAACATCAGAAGCATCTAAAACCACAAAATTACAATAAAAAGGTACTGGCATAAAACATAGTAAAGCAAAGTCATGCATACCACTTAATCATATACTTATATTTGAAATAGATTAATGAAGAGGCCTTAGATTAACGAAAGCTAATTTTATATTACATGCAAAGGATGACGAAAAATATATGTATGAGAACAGTTTAAAAAAGGCAGAAGAGCTAACTTTATTAATGGAATTGAATGTTGTACAGAAGGATGTGTTATGAGGTCTGTTTATGGCCCCTTGAAATGCATATTGTCATGTGTTTAAAAAAGGCAGAAGAGCTAACTTTGTTAATGGAATTGAATGTTATACAGAAGGATGTGTTACAAGGTCTGTTCACGGCCCCTTGTGCTGTGTGCGAGCACACACGCCATAAGTAGTATAAATTTTGCTTAAATTTCAAGCTAATAACCTCAAACACAAC
This sequence comes from Sindora glabra, assembly GCA_020226215.1. NCBI lineage: Eukaryota > Viridiplantae > Streptophyta > Magnoliopsida > Fabales > Fabaceae > Sindora > Sindora glabra. Next base: position 14,349,694 of record CM035229.1, on the reverse strand, counting down.
TGAAATGAGATAAGGATGACATTGCAAGGACAAATACATGAAAGCCAAAGTGAATGCAAAAAGGGAAAGCATGATGCATGCTTATATGTACAAGTGATTTATATCACTAACAACTCTGGACTTGTTTGGTATAGCAGTGGATAATTAATTATGAGTATAATTGATTCTTGATAAATTTAGTATGTGAATTCATTTTATGTTTGGAAGAGTTCTAGTGAAAATTGTTTTCTTGGGAGAGGATTGATTTTAAAAGGCTTTCAGATCTTTGAAAGAATGGTTTCCTTGGATTTTTTTTTTTTTTGGGTATCTTTAGATTCCCTCATTCCATTTGGGGATTTTTTGTCTTTTGTTTTCTTCTTCTAGTAATATTTCTCGTTAGAGAGTAATATTAGTAATTAGGTTTATAATATTATGAATTTAAGTTATGTTATAGACTTGTTTGTCTTCCACACAGAATTAGGAGTATTAAAGTTTTTATGTTTATTAGTAACTCTATATAAATAGAGCATTAAGGTGAGTCTTATGCAACAATAAAATATTAAAGTTTCTCCCAAATTATATAGCTTCTCTCCCTCTAAATCCTAACCATATTTTTCAAAATGGTATCAAAGCAGTACTATCCACCATGAGCCTATAGGTTATCCCACTGCCAGCAACCTAAAAAGGAAGGTTGCAATGCTGCTGTAAATTAGTTTTATGTTGTCCATCTTTCTGTTTTTATTTTTACTGGCTATCTAGTATTTGAGTGCTATATATATATATATATATATATATAGTTCAGATAGTTTTTTTTCTTTTTTTTTTAATGATTGTTTCCTGGTTTGAGTGAAAGAAAAAAAAAGAGAAAAAAAGGCTTTTTTTTTTTTTTTTTTTTTTTTGGGGGGGGGGGGTTGTGGAAGAAGAGGAAGGTTCAGTGTGTGTTTGCATCTAAGAAGGTGGTCTTCGTGTTGATTGGCTGCGATTGGCCAACATTTCTGGCCAAAAGTCCAGTGACCGGTTGTAAGAGAGACAACATTGAAGAAGTAGCAGAGGCAAGAGAGATAACAAATAGAGACAAGAACAATGACAAGTTTTCCCTATGAATCCTCCCGTTGTTTCTCTTCGTCAGCACTGGGAATCTGTTGCTCAAATTTCGTGTGAGCTTCTCCTCACCACCTTGATTTGAAAAGTGAGACAGGGATATGGGCAAAGAACAGCAAATGAAGGTGTTGGTATTGCAGGCTGATCATATCATATGCTGCGAATTGTGATTCAGAATTGAAGTATCTTCCAGAAGCCTGCATCGTTGAAGACTACTTTGAAACAGATGAAACTTGTGTTGTGTATGTTGTTTTCTGAACTGGGCAGATTTCATGAAGAAGGGTTGTGATCCATTTTTTTTTTTTTTTGGGTGAGATTTCAGATTAATTCCAGTAAGTTTTGTGTGCAACTTGGCTATTTTCCTGGGCTGCTCAGGTCTGGGTAAATCTGGTTTTAGTTTTTGGTGATGAATTGCTATTGTTGGGAGCACGTTGTGATGCCCTGTTTTGCTGTGATTTATTGGCTGGTTGAGCATTTGGCATGTGCTGTTATTAAACCCAGAATGTTTCATGGTTCTTTTGGTAGATTTATATGAAGATTGAAGTGTTGTGGTTTGTTTGGTGATGGGGTTACACAGTTTTGTGTGACATCTGGGTAGGAGCCCTAGAAAAAATAAATAAATAAATAAATAATTGTGTTTTCATGGCTTTGGCATTTATGTTTCTGGTGGAGTTGTGAATTGTTGAGTTGCTGTTTGGCAAAATTGTGCTGTTTCATGCTATATGCACATTTGGCTTTGGTGGTTTAGACCACTGGTCTTGGGTAACTTCATGTAATTTAGGACACTGTCTGATGACCAGTGACTGCATAGGTCTGTTTGGTGTGGTTATCCTCGATTTAAAGTGGTTTACACACACTGGTTTTGCTAGCTTAGCATTAGATTGGTTTGTGCCTAGTTCATGCAAGTTATGGGTATATTTGGCTAGGAAATTGAGAAGACTTTTGGAAGCTATATCCAACCATAGGTGTTGGGGTTTTTGACTTGGAAGTTGAAGCAACTCAAGGGAAGCTAGCCAAAGACTTCTAGAAGCTATTGGTATTTCTACCAAGAATTTAGGTTTGTGAATGTTTCCATTCAACAGAAGCGTTCGCACGCTATTTGTGAAATTTGATGTTTATTAAGTTTTCATTAGTTATCAAGTTTATATAACAAGCTTAAGCTTAGTAACCTTTAGTTTAAGGGAGAGTGTTGGAGAGTAATATTAGTAATTAGGTTTATAATATTTTGAGCTCATATTATGGACTTACTTGTTTATTAATAGCTCTATCGATTCAGACTTCTATTTCATTGAATAATATATCAGAATTTCCCCCAAATTATATAATTTCTCCCTATTCTTTCTCCCTCTAAATCCTAGCCATGTTCCTCAACATTTCTTTTTCTATCACTCCCCCCCCCAAAAAAAAATGATTATCAAGGATAGCTACTTTATGTAGTTTATCATTCAACCATGATTTGGAGCCAAAACATATCCTTGTAGACTTCCTAAAGCTTAACTAATACCTTAAAGAAAAAAAAAAGGGATCAAATGAATTATGATTTTGTTATTTTGAGCTATAATTGATTAATGGCATAATCTATGCCAGACAAGCTCTATAACAACCAAGTTGACTACAAATATATGTTGAATATGCATGGAAAAAAAATAATGATAATTGCTTTAGTACCAGAGAACATCAACCAAGAAAACCAATAACAATGCTGAATATACACGGAAGTATGTCCATGGTGTAGCAGATGGAGATGCATTAAGCCGCTCCAAGCGATCTCTAGCTAGAGCTTGAAACATCTATAAAATATGCACAAGACATGTCAAAACATGTGGAACAACATTTGTTTTGCTTGTAACATACTTCAAAACAGGATTATACCCAAATGCTCCTATTGAGTAATTATTCATATACCTTTAAAGAACATAGCACAATAAACCATGTTGACCATAGGCTAGCCTCATATATTGTTGGTGGCACAATCAGTGGTATAAATGCTCCCTGTTCATTAACAATTACATTACATATAAATAATAATCAAATAGGGTCATATTAAAAAACATAATAAGTTTCAACAAGTTGATATCCGTCAGATATTTCTCAACATCCACATATTAAGGTGCTCATTAAAAATTTTCCTCCAAATCAAAAATTGAAATGGCAATGATATTTCCTAGTGTCAAAACATCTTTACCATTATGGAATGATAAAATGATATGTGAACAAATCTGAAGCGGACTATGAGTATCAAGAGATATTGTGTATCAAATTCTGAACATCTAAATTCAGTCAACTAGCATCTCCAACTAGCTGTCAAGAAAAGTACTGGCGGCTACAACACACTTCTAATATCATCCTTCTAGATTGCTTTTCCTTCTTGACACACATGAAACCGAATACCCAGGAACAAAGTTCACAAAAAGGTTCTATGATTATAGCTGTTCAGAATGCAAGAAATCAAAATCCTTTCTTGTCATGGTAAATCTTCAAGCTCGATTTTCTATTAAATTGAGTTCATTTGGATATGTTGGAATGGCTTGAACAATTACTACATCCATGGTATCTATTAATATACAAAAGATATAACCAATTAAAGATATTACAATCAAGTTTGAGATACTAATTCTAATCCTTATTAAGTTAGAAAGGAAATAATAAATCTAAAATCTTTTAGAATAACTTTCCAATAAACTTTCGATATCTTTTTGGATTTACAAAAGGCTCCCCTTGATTTAGCAAAAATTTTATATTTGGATCCACAAGTGTATCAATTGGTTTGCACTCTATCATACCTGTCTCACTTAGTATGTCAAAAGCATATTCCTTTGACATATAGAGATACCGAATCGAGATTGTACTACCTTAATGCCAAGAGAGTATCAAAGTTTCCCAAAATCCTTAGTCTAGAAGTAACAATACAAATATCGTTTAAGCTAGCTAACACTATTATGATCATCTCCTGCAATTACTCTATCATTAACATAAACATTTAAGTATATTTAACTAGAAATAGAAAAATAATAAAAGATAGAGTGATCGGCTTCAATCTACTACATACCAAAATTCTAGACAACTTTATTGAATCTTCCAAATCAAGACTATGGAGATTGTTTAAGGTCATAGAGAGATTTTTACAATTTACATACTAGATAAGTCTCCCCTTGAGCAACAAATCCTGATGGTTGCTCCATATAAACTTCTTCCTCAAGGTCACTATGCAAGAATACATTTTTAATGTCTAACTGATGTAAAACGCAATGACAAATGGCAGCCAAAAAGAGAAAAAGGTGAATTAAAAAAAATTTTGCAATTGGTGAGATTGTACCGTCATAATCCAAACTAAAAATTTAAGTATATACCTTTGCCACTACTTGAGCTTTTAACTAATCAATTTTTCCATTAGGGCTAACTTTAATGATAAATACCTAATGGCAGCCAACTAAAAATTTGTCGGTAAGCAAAAGTACTAAATCCCATGTATCACTGGCATGCAATACAACCATCTCATCCAACGTTGCTTAACACCAACCTCAACGAGAGAGAGCTTCTTGGTCGGTTTTAGGAATGGAAACAAAGGACAAGGTAGAAACAAAAGCATGGTATGATCGAGATAAATAATGATAACTCAAAAAATTATAAATAGGATATGGATTTTGAATAGTACGATTACTTTTTCAAAGTGCAATAGGAAGGTTATTAGGATTTTCTAATAAATCGAATTCCAAAGATGAGACTAAAACAAAAGATGATTCTATAGGGTCTTCTTTAGTAATTTGAGCTAGTCCTAAATCTTCAATAATTTGAGCTGGACAAGGTCTTTATTGATAAATAATAAAAGGCTTGTCCTATGGAGATAGAGAAAATGCAAGTGGAGGATCATAAAAAGAAATTGGTAAAACCTCAATTATCAGGTTGGAATCTGTGGGAAAAAAAAGAATAAAGGAGAAGACTTAAAGAATGTAACATTAGCAAAAGTAAAACATTTATGTAAAGTTAGTGAATAACAATTATACCTTTTTTTACAATCTTGAATAGCCTAAAAAAATGCATTTTTCTCAAATCATAAACAAAACAAATAAATCCAAAACACACAAAGAGGAAATTTATATACAGGTTCTTTTAGAAAAACAAAAGAATAAGGAATCTGATTGTTTAAAATAAAAGAAGGCATGCAATTAATTAAATAACATGTAGTGCATATAGTATCTACCTAAAAACGAAATGGAAAATTTGTATGTAACAAAACAGTTCATACAATTTCAATTAAATGCCAATTCTTTCTTTCAACAATGCCATTTTCTTGAAGTGTGCGTGGACATGTGAATTGATGAAGAATACCTTCAAGGGTCATAAAAGAAGAGAAAGATATAGAAAAATATTTTTAGGCATTATCACTCCGAAATATGTGAATTGTTTAACCATATTGGTTATGTATTTTAGAATAAAAAGATTTAAAAATTAAAAATAACTCAAAACGATCTTTCAATAAATATAACTAAGTGCATCGAGAATAATCATTAATAAATGTAACAAAATACCGAAAACCTAAACTTGAAGTAACATGAGTCGAACCCCAAATATCAAAATGAACAACAAAAAACAAAGATTCGACTCTATTTTGAATTCTACTAAGAAATGAACTGCATATATGCTTATCAAGTGAACAAAACCCGCACTATAAAGACTCTAGAATTTAAAGACTAGGAGCCATTTTGCAAAATTTTTCAATACTTGGATGTCCTAAATAGTAGTGAAATAACTCAAGAGATTCAATAGCAATACAAATTACTAGGGAAGCTAGTTTGATGTAGTAAAATCTTTGTAACTCATACTCGGTACCAATCATTATTTCCACACTCCAATCCAATGTAACAAAAGAATCAATAATGAAAGTCATAGAACAATTAAGAGCACATTAAATTGACTAACTGAAATTAAATTGAAAGAATGAAGAATTGATTATGATAAAGAATGAAGGGGTTTTACTTGACCAATACCTTGGACAATAGTTTTGGATCAATCAGCTAAAGTAATTGTAGGAATGGATTTATTGATGCAATTAAATTGGGTAAATAAGGATTAGTTATCAATTTTGTGATTAGATTCTCCCAAATCAAGTATCCAAAGGCCAAAAAATGCCAATTTTGAATAAGATTGATATGCTGTACGATTACTAGACAAAAAGGAAGAAATAATACCAGATGAAGAACTCATGATTAATGCTTTAAACATTTTTTTTAAATAGCAACTGATCTGACTATTTGAATCAAAAACCAGAGTTTTATTTCTCAAATTGATGAATCAAGACCACATGCAAAGTCAACAAGAAGGGACAACCAAGGCGTGGCAATACATGTGGCTCACATTGGGGTGTGGAGCGGTGCCTATGGCCCATGCACATTTGAAAAAGTGGCACGTGTGATGCACGCACTAGTGGATCTTGCCACAAAATGGCCGATAAAGAGGTTTGTAAAAGTGGTTTCACAAAAATCCTTGTAATGCTCCAAGAATTATGCCAAACAGTTGCAAAATACTAGAGAATATATGCGTTAGGTGTCTAGGTTTCTGAATTCTGTTTAAGGGCAATTTTGGTTTTCGACTTGTGAGTTTCTAGGCTATTTTAGTTCTATTTGGTTGAAGAATCAATGCGTAGCAAAGAAGAGGAGAAAGGATGATTTGGTTCTACTATATTCTGCAGCAACAAAGGGCTGTGATTTGCAGCAGCAAAAAAAAAAGAGGAAGGAGAGACTCTAAAGAGAGAGCTCTGATACCAACTTGAATATGTTAATATGTTGGAATGCCTTGAGCAATTGCTACAGCCATGGTATCTATTTATATATAAAAGATGTAATCAATTAAAGATATTATAATCAAATCTGACATACTAATTCTAATCCTAATCAAGTTAGAAAGGAAATAATAAATCTAAAATCTTTTAAAATAACTTCCTAATATGTACATATTTTAATAAGTTCTAATTTAGTCTCATCAAAATAAAATCCATGGCTCTTTGTCCATCCACAACAATACCTCTAAATAGGACTAATTTGGGATTTTAAAACAACTCATAGTAAAACATCTTTACACATGTGCACACATACACACACTCTAAATCACATTTTGTCATCTAGTGATGTAGCCAAGGTTGTCGGCATATGCCTAGGTGCCCAAGGCAATAAGGTGAGGTGTGGAATGGGTCCAACACCTCTGGAGCATGCAGTCCTAGGTCACAAAGGCAATCACCTCTCAACTTTCTAGCACTTTCTATCTCTTTATTTACAGCCAGAAAAATATATAAAAATTACCTTCAGAAAAGTTTTAGTTTAGTTTAAATATGGATAATGTTGAGAATTGTGATTAACATGATTAGTGGGATTGTGATTAGTTAGTGAATCACATATTACTAGGATTTTGATTAGTTAGTAAATCATATCTTGTTGATTAAAATTAAAATTCCACCAATCAAGCCTTAATCCTAACTAATCACAATATCACTAATCATCATGCCAATAACAATCCTCAATGATAATTAGAAGATATCTATTTTTTTAATATAATTTTTTATTTCTTCTTAATTATAGTGCCTCACTTCACCCAGACAAGCACTATATTAGTGCCTAACACCTCAAGGGCACCAAAGGCCCAATCCCTTAGAGGAGGCGTTCACATTTAGCTGCCTTGGACGTAGCAAATTTTTAAACCATCTCATTATATGCTTGATTGGAGCAAAGGAGTTTTATTCACACTGATTTAAATTTTGTCACGCACTAAAACAACAGGTAAACAATTTTACATGCCTCAAACATAAACTCTTTCCAAATCTACACCATTAAAAAAGAGAGAGAAAAAAAAGCAATCATTGTACCATTTTCTAATAGAGCAAACAGCACACTTCCTATCAGAAAATGCAGATTCTCTTTCTCTTTCCTAAACCCCAAAAGATTCTCTGAAGACAATTCACAATTACAAAGGTAAGATTTATGGGTTATGCAGCTATTAAGCACAACATGAGACCCAAACACAGTATAATCTATACTATCCAGGCACAGGTGACAAAAATCTAAGCTGCAAATTGTAGAAAACCACACCCAAAAATCCCATCATCTGAAGAAAATAAGGGAAAGGTAGAATAGAGGAATTGCATGAAGGACCACTGTTCAATGCAGCAGCTCTAAATTATAAACAATAAGAAAATCAATAGTCATATACCATTAATGATAAAATTACTTTAAAATCTTGCCACACTCAACATAAATTTGCATAGTTTCAAATATCACAAATTATGAGAAAAAAATTTATCAACCTTGTAAACAACATAGTTAATGAGACGCTCAACCAGCTTCCGTGTTTCAGTAGGATACAACTCTGTGAAGAAAATAGTCTGCAAGAAATAAACCATAAATATTAAGAATAATATAATATTTGCATAAAATGAATTGTACATATTAACGCTATCATGACAATCAAATACATGCTTACCAACTCAATTATAAGAGAAGTGATAAACAAAAAGGCATAAAATAATCCCTGTCTACAACATTATCACTATCTATTAGCCAATAAAAAGTAAGGTTGCAAGGAGCAGAGTAACAAATGGGTACAATATTAAGCGTCCACAATGTTGATACCAAAAGTGGCATCACACTTCATTTAACGTAGCAGCATTTGTTTCCCCCTTTTCTCAGAAAATTTTACGAATTGCTAGCCCAACAAACAGAAAAAAGAGAAAGGATGAAATTTTTTATAAGGAAGGAATCCATTAAAAGAAATGAGAACTGCAGAAATCTCTTATTAAAAACCCTGGGAAATTAAATTGCTCTAACCATAAACTTCACACCCACAAAAATGTGACACTGCCAAAAGACCTCACACTCCTTCCTGAGACCCAATCCTTTAAAATGGCCTAATTCAGCACAAACCACTGCTCATAAAATATATTAGAAAGCCTAAGCAAGAGCTGCCAAGCAATCACACAATGTGAAAAGAGAAGAATATTCAATTCAAAACACCAAAAACACATAACAAAAACATCCACCAAAACATGGGATAAGATCTCACATTCTTCATCTCAAAAATTATGTTAGGTAGTTCAACAAACATATTAAGTTCCCATAAGCTTAAGCTCCTAAGAAAAGAACTAGGAATGGTTTTATTATAACTCTAACACACACCATCATGCAATAACCCTTTGGGCTGGAAGCATGAACATAGCACAAACCCACTTTACCTTGTGCTGAAATTTAATATTTAGAACGGAAGTGGCAAGAATTTGAACCCTTGACCTTTCTCAAGGTTGGGTTTGGCATCACAATTTTCTAGAATTGATTTTATTTCATTTTAATAGAAATGATTTCGATTCATTTACAAATGAATTCTATTGTTTGGAAACTTCATAAAAAATAATTATTTCAATTCATTTGCAAATAAATGATTTTGCTTGGAATGTATTCAAAAATGCATAGAATTCAATTAAAAACTAGATTTTAATAGTATCATGATAAATATAGTATTAGAACGAGGGTATTTGTTTATATAATATGTGTATTCAGCCAAAAGAAATAAATTTTAGTAAAATCTTCATTAAATTTGATGGATTTCACAATGGCAACGTAATCAAAATAGGAATCATAAATGAAATGAAATGAAATTTCTTTTTACTTAATGCCAAACACCATTTTTTAAAGAAATTTATTAGAAAATGAAATGAAATCTTGATTTTAATTATGCCAAACAAGGGGTCAATCTACGAGGCTCTGATAGCTATCAAGTGCCAATGGTTCCCACAAGCTTAAGAAAGGCAAAGGAATAGTTTTATTATAACTCCAACAAAACAAAATCATATAAAGCAATTCTGGCTTGCCAACTACCCCTGAAAACTTACTGGATAAAGAACAAATCCAATTCTACGTAAACTCAAAAGTTAAGATCTCATAGATATTGGCCTCTATATAAGCAACAACATCTCTTAAATGCCCCAGCATTAAAGTGACAGTGAATTTCAATAAGAAGCCAGAAACTTGTTTCTCAATAACAGCTTCATTCATTTATCAAAAATGACAGTTAAATCTAACACATGACATAAATGAACATTTGGACACATATCCTCTTAGCAGTTTATGATATAGAACTTAACCTTTCAGTAAGGTGATCTACTTTATAAGAATCAAAGTTAAACCTTCCCCATCAAAATCTTACTAAATTTACTTTTTTCCACGCTCAACCCTTCATGTAGAACTTGTGAAACTCTCCTAGATAGCATAGTCCAAGATCACTGAATAATTTGTATCATGCACAACACAGGAAACTTACCTTGATACAAAGATTTACTAGGATAAAAACATTGATGAGGAAATTTGCCAGAAGTCCTACGGTGGTGTAAGATCCCAAACGCAATTCACCAAGATGACTGGAATTGTCAAGTTGCATAAAATTCTTTCCAATCAGTCCATCTAATTTGAGTTTATCTAATGACAACTCTGTCCAAAATTGTAACCCGACAAAGCTTAATACTGTAGAAACTGTTGAGATTGTTATAGATCTCAAAGCCATTAGAAAGCTTCTCTTCTGAAACCAAGCTATGGAATTTTCGTCTGACTTAAATTACTCCAACCCTTTGCCCATCATAAATTTGGTTCAAATTTAAATGGAACCAGAGGGCAAAGTTTGTGCCAGCTTAAACATTATTTAGTCATCCATCCATCATAGGTCTCCAAGAAGAAACTAAATATCCTGTCAGAAATGAAAGGACACAAAGAATAAGTAATGTATTAAAATGCTACAATATCAGTGAATAAATAATCCAATATAGCAAACTTTGTGTATCTCCCAATCCCCTCTCAAAGGAAGTTATTTAAAAACTTAAAACCTGGACAACAACTCAGAAAAAACTCGGGTAATGGCGATCACTAAATCATTTGCGCTCATTAGTCAGTAAATAAAATACAAATTAACATATTCTAGGCAAAAAAAAATTTTAAAAAAATGGAATAACCTACTATGAACATCGCTTTACTTCTGGTCATGTTTGACCATTCTCACCAAGGATAACAAAAAAATTGATACCATAGCGTTCCTCCAACCCACCCGTGTAAGTAAAAAGTAACCCAATTAGCAAATGTAATCAAGCCCTGGAGTATTCAAAACAGGGTTTACAAATGAACCACAACATAAGTTAAATCAAGCATCCTGATGATCAAGTACCAATTGATTTCCCAATTAACGCCAATAAATAAACAAAACAAAATGCATAAACCCTTGAAAAACAAACTCCAAAATCGAAAATCGCAAAATCACAAGCCGAAATCACATCACCGATTCGAAACGTAATTGCAGAAATGGGGAAATAGAAAGAACCCAAATTTTTCAATTTTGCCGGAATAATACGAGTGTATTAACATGATCATGGTAAAAGAAATAAATAATACCTGATTCGATCTATGACGAATATATGGTAGCGTGACCCGGGGTCTCTGCAATAACCATTCTTGCATCACAGTAACAATCAAACAGAGAAAATAAAGAGATGAAATGAATTTGAAAGAGAAAGAAGCTGGGAAGAGATTGAGGAGGAGAGAGAGTTTCTATATACCATGTCAAATTTTGCGGGAAAGAGAAAGCGAAATTGTCATTAAATTAATTAAATTAAATGATCACGAAGTAATAGTTACGTAAAGATATCTCATAAATTTTGGTTACAGCTGTGCACATGCGGATGGCTAAATGCCTCCAAATTTATAATGTTTCTCTTGAGTTTCGAATAATTTAAATTAATTATATATAACTTTATTATAATATTCAAATTTAAATTTTTCTTCCTTTTTTATTTATTAATATTTAAAATTATTTAATCATTATATATAAATTTATAATCTTTAATTTTAATATTTATATTTTTAAAATTTTTTTAATTATTATCATTTTTTACAAATTTCTGTGAAGTTCTATTGCCATATAAAGCATGAAAATGTAATGAATTTTAATTCTAAACATAGAGTATAAATAAAATAATACTTTATCTTCGTCAATAAAATATAAAATAAGAAAGGGTTGATCTGTCCTTAACTTACCCACGATCATTCTTATATGGAAGGGGGGGGCAATTTCAACCTTGCTTCAGCGTATATTCATACTTTATATCTATTGTATAAGATTATGTATAAGACAAGATGAGAACAAGAACTAAAAAATGGATATTTATTAAAATTTTATCCAGTATAAATAAGAGTACCTATATTATATAATATAGTAATGTTATATGTAATAAAAATAAATTTTAAATATAAATAAAAAATATTATTAAATATAAAATAATATAATAAATTTGTAATGCCCAATTCATTTAATTTTAAATTTTCATTTTTACTATTTATAATATTCTTGTAGACAGAAGCAAGCTTCATTACAGAATATATATTGCTCGTATATCAAAAGTAGTATATATCAAATTAATTGCATATAAAAAACATTTTTCAAATATTTTAACATCACAAAAAAAGCGTCAATTTGATGAGTTAGCAAAAGATTACCTTCAATTGATTTATTAAGGCACGGCAAAGATGCATTAATCTTTAGATGAATATCATCTTGCTTTCTAAAATAACCTATATTTGTTTTATTGGAAAGTATTTTTCGTAAAACATAGTTATAAAAATAATGATATGAAGGAAAATATTTTACTTATTTAATATTAAATATAAAGAATTTAAGAAAAATAACTTCTCCAATTTCAAAAAAAAAATTATTTTCCTCCATTTTCAAACTTTTAAATATTATTTTTTTTAGTCATCAAGTATATCATTCTTTCATTATTTTATATATAAATAATATTTTCCTATGAAAAATACTTTCTGACGAAATAAATAAAGCCTAAGTGTTTTTCACTTCCTCATTCCTTAAACTTGAAAAAAAATAATTAAATCAAAGTTTTATGTCACAAAAGACTTTCAAGCAAATTCTCATATATGTTAAAATAATTGAAGCAAATGAGGATAAAGATAAATATAATTAAAGTGAAAATCATAAAAATATATATATAATTAAAACAAAGAATTTAATTGAAGTATATACCTAATTTCCAGGCAATTACAAATCAAACTTAAACAAATACATCGGATATGGTACAATTGAATGATCTTGACAATTTGAATTATAAAGGATAAAAACAAAGAAAATATAATTAAATTTTCATGACGATAAATCCAAGGTTTTATGCTATTTTGCTTTATTAAGGTGGTTTCGTTATAAAGGTTTGGCTTTTACATGATAATTGATAAATAAACAAACTTAGGGGGGGTGGGGAATGTTGCTTTGCAACATTGATGAAAAATATTTTTTATAGACATATAATTATAATTTATTTAAAATATTAAAAAATAATTTATATGTTTAATATTAAAAATAATGAATTTGATGGAAGATAACTTCTTTTTTTTAAAAAAGAAGTTATTTTCCTCATTTATCATAACTCTTTAAAAATTATTCTTTCTAATTATAAAATATAAAAATATATAATACTTCTTTATAGATGAGTTTTTTCTATAAAAAAAAATACCTTTTAAAAAAACATACCGCGCCATGTATAAGAATTTTTTTAATGGTTTTGACATTGAAAGCGTAAACTGAGTTTGGTCATATTTGGTGCTTTGTTTTTGCAAAGCCATTTTTAGATTTTTATTCTTTAATTTGTTTTTTCATCATTTGTTTTGAAATGGTTGAAAAAGAGTTTTGATTTGAATCATTTTACTATTTTATTGTTTGAAAATAGCAAAATAAAAACGCTAATGGAAATGAGAGAACCTCAATAAATTTATACTAAAATAAGCAGCTTCTAATTTATAACAGAGCAAGACGAAAAACGGTGGTCGAGCACATGAATATAATAAAATATGAAGCTAATAAGGAGAATTTTTGTAGATTTACAACAAATAAGTTTGAATTTATAAGAGAATAAAACTGATAAAGAAAAGAGCTCTAAATAAATATATCCACCTCTGTACTTCGTCAACGCTTTGGATGAACAGGTGCACTTTGCTGCTCCTTTATCGTTTTGACAGTGTTTAGGATAAAGTATTCTCTGAATTTACTTCATGCTTCTCATTCTTTTATTTTGTTTCTATTCGTCTTTTGAATTTATTTTGTTTTAATTATTTAATATTTTATTATTTATTTATTTTCTCTAAAATTGTTCAATTTCCAAAAAACAAAACAAACAAACATTACACCGGCATTTTTAATGATATAATTTGACATTATTTTAAGATTTTTTTACATTTTTTTTACATTATGGATTTGAACTTTCTATTATATATATATTAAACGGATTACTATCCATCCAATTAAAAAAATAACAAATATTATTTCTTTAATTTTTTTTCTATGTCCGCAGCTGGGGAGGGTCAGCACCATTTTCGTTGGAGGGGCAGGTGTAGTAATTATAATATAATTATGTACATATATATAATTATATATTGCATGGGTACGGTGACATTTTGTGGGGTCATGGTTCCCACCTAACGTCGTTCCGTCCCTCCATTTTTTTATGCAATATATATAATTATATCATATTATATTATATATATTTGATTTGATAATATAAGAATAAGAAGAAAAATTAAAATTACGTATATAATAATTTGATTTAAATTTAAAAATCTTTTAGGATAAATCTCAAAAAAAGTTTTATATTTATTCTTTATTGTGTTAGTTTTACTATTTTTGGATAATTAATATTTTATTTAGTTTTACTATTTTTGGATAATTAATATTTTATTTTTAAATGAAAATTTTAATTTTTTTTAAATAAATTATAACTACATACAGATGAATATAAATCATTTTAATAAAATAGAAAATGGAGACGGATATAAATTATTTGATAAGAATGAAAATGAGGATTGAAAAGTCTACTCTTACATATATGAATATGGGGGAAGCAACCGACTATTTTCAAATGGAGATAGGAAAGAGTGAACTCTTTTTAAATCGAAACCCGCAGGGGATTTTAGCCCCTTACCATATTCAATATTATACATTTTTTACTAGATTTTAACATCACGATTGTACCACATTCAATATCATATTTTTTTCTTTCTAATTTATCAATTAAAATAAATAGATGAAATTAATAATTTCATCATGAAATTGTAAGATTCTAGTAAAGTAATATCTAAATTATATAAAATTATAATTTTAATTCCAAATAATAATTGATACCTACAATTTCGTCTTTCAATCTTATTATTTAGAGATCAAATTATTTGTAAGGAAAAGTAAGATTATATATATGGACTATTATTTTGAAATAATAGTATATATGTATATATGTACGTATATTATATGTATAACATTTTATATCTTATACTTCTTAAAAGTAGCATTTAGTTTGCAAAATTATACATTTCCAAAGATTTTAATATTTTCAAAAACATGATTTTTAAAAATTTAATTATTAGTAATTAGGTATTACCAAGTTTGGTTATTTAAAAATATTCATAAAAATATTACAATATTATATTTTAATTAATTTATATATTTGTATATATTATTATATTACCAAAAATGTCTTCATAAAAAATTAAGTAATTAATTGTAGCAAATGGTGGTGATAGGTGATCAACAATGATTATCGATGGTGAGTAATAACTAACTAAAGTTACAATTAATAGGTGGTAGCAATAATGATCATTTATAATGAATAGTGGCTAATGGTGGTCATCAATAGTGGGTCATCTACCTTACAAAGGTCATTAGGAATGAGTGGTAATTATGGTAATTACCTATAATAAGTGATGATTGACGGTGGTTGGTGATGATTATTGATGATAGGTGGTAGTTGATGATAATCACTAATGACATGTGCTAGCCAATGATTGCTATAGGCAATAAGTAATGGTGATGATAGTAGTTGACAACAAATAATGAAAGGCAAAGGTCAGTGTGCAGTGGTGATGGTTAACAGTAGTAAATCATGATAGTTGATAATAAAATGAGATATTAATAATGGTAAGACCTTAATAGAAGGGTAGACAAAATAGTTTACTTATAATTTAAAATATTCTTATGTCAAGGAATATAAGATACCAATATCCTCATATAGGAATATTAGGCTAAAAACATTTCGAAGAATATTTACATTCCTAAAAATATTTTTTTAAAAATTGAACCAATTATGGGAATCCTACACTCCTTTAAAATAAATATTTTAAAATTCAGCTAACTATTAACCAAATAAGGTGATTGAATCAAGATCGAATCAATTCAACTAATCAAACCCTAAATAGTTAAATTGATTGATATATACATATATATAACAATAAAATATGTTATGAATATGTAATAAAATATGTTATTAACCAAATTTAATTTATAATTATTATCATATTATAAGGGCCTTTGAAATAAAAAATTACTATTGATGTTGTAACAATTATAATAATCAAATTCAATATCTAATATAAATTTAAAATAAATGAAAATTATGAATTAAAATTGATTTTATATCTTTAATTAATCTTAATCACCAGTATAAAAATTATTTTACTTTATTTTAATTCTTTTAGGACGTAGTTGTAATATATTAGATATTCAAATTTTCAGACTTTTCCTACAAATGAATATCATAAATTTTTTTATATGTAATATGTATTTATAAAAATAATGAGTATATCATGTGTAATATATATTTATATACAATCATAATGGTAATGGCAATAAAACATTATAAATATAAATAGTAAATAAATTATAATGTAACATGTATATAATTATAATATATAAAAAATTGCATTATTATTAATAAAGAAACTTGTTTGTTCATGGTAAGGCAAGTAATGCTAATATTTTGGAGTGTAGGTTTGACTCTTGCAAATATCTCTAACTCCTTATATTTTTTTGTGAAGGTAAGCTTTAACCTATGAATCAAATGAACTTGGGTTATTTGGATCTCACAAGTTTTTGAATTTTCTCAGTTTTTACCAATCTAATTTAATTTATATCCTTAAACATGTTTAAGACAAAAATTGGCCTATTAAATGTCCAGGTTCAACTAATTTAACCTACTGAATCGAACCAAGTTTAATAACATTGCCTAAAACATTCCTAGAAATATAGAAAAGATTCTATAAATCAAATGCCACCAAAAAGGTTAATTACACTTTACCTTTCTAAAATTTGTGTCTAAGTCAAGTTACCTTCTTAAACTTTTAAATTGGATATTTTACCTATTATAACCTAAATTTTGGACCATCATGACCAGTATAAAGATATCTATTGAACATCTTTACAAGCCTTTCTAACCTAATTATGCAACTTAAGGTTGAAATATTTACAAAAGTATTTTTTCATAATTTTTTTCCTACAAGGTTCAAACCATTATTCAATAAACAAAACCTCATTTCTAAATAAAGAATTTACATGTGTGTACGGGTATCCATTTAGTGAGTTTTACTATATTTGTTACCAAAAACAACTTTCTTAACATAATTTATTTTCTTATTTGAAAACTTTCTACCTAAAAGTTTAAACAAATAAATATACTAAAAATCTTAAAGTTTTAGACACTTTGTATTATCTCTAAGAAAACAAAATGTAGAGTAATCCTCTTTTTCTTTCTTTCTCAATGGGAATTTGAAATTAGAATCATAATAATATCTTTTACAATCAAATCAAAATACGTTTATGAAAAAGTAGCAAAGTGATTTCAGAAAAATGTCTATTGAAGATAAATACTTTCCATAAAACAAGATTTCAATGGATACAATTTTATCATTGGCTCTCCGAAGCATACAAAATGGTTTTACAAGAGGTTTTTAGTGGAATTTCTTGTGAAAGACCAAAAAATTCTTTTTGAAAAAAGTAGTTCAAACCATTAAACAAATACAATAGAATAAGACTAGATAGTAAAACTTAGTGAAATCAATTAATCCTACCTTCTATTTCTAAAATACTTTAGAGATAATATCAAAATCAAAGATTGAATTTTTTTCTTGGAAAATTTAAATAGATAATATATATACTTTCTTTTTTAAAATCAAATACCTTTATTGCTAGAGAAATCGTTGTTCCTCTCTTGAAAATTTTCAATAGCCTTGTTGGGTTTGTGTTCCCAAAATGTTCTTTACCTTTGTACAGGAATACTAAATAGATAGGTTACATAACAATATACATTATATATCACATTCAAATAATTAACATATTTTATTAGTTACCCTATATAGGTTGTTCCTAGGTTATAGTCCTACCCAATGTATATATAGATACTCATTGAGGGAGTTAGAGTGATAACATATAACAAAATCGAGAATAAAAGTCAAACATTTCTCAATTAATTCTATCTTGATGTCTTATCATTAGCTTCATAGCTATTGGGGTAGTAATTTTAGAAGTAGGACTATAGGATAATTGTGGACCATTAATTTAAGTCAAAGATGTTGATGAACCTATAGAAAGCCAATACAACACTAGACAAACTAATTAGTGCAGCAGATGGTGGTGATTGAAAGTTTATGATGGGTAATGGAACCAAGCTTGAGCGAGTATACGACTTATAGTCATGCTTTGGTATAATTGCATATTTTACGTTAACATTAGCATCCTTAGGTATAAGAACACTAAAGGTTGCTAAAATTTTACCACTAAATGTTGGGTCCTCTGGGAATGGCTTGGTGGGATCAAATAAAAGGTGTGCCAACCTTACCACTTGAATCCTAGACTAGTGTTTGATATTCGTATGATCAGCCATTATTTTAAGATGAAACTTAAGTCTAAATATACTAACCTGAGTGTGGCATATCTTCCACCAATAATTAGTAACTTTAATCATTATATTGATAGGAGTACCTAAATAAAAGTGAGTGATAAAATTATTTAATAAGATAGGTATCACACTAATTTTCTAACCAATTTTAATCAAGAAATTTGGTTATATACAAGACATGTATTAAACACTTTCTTACTAAAAATGGACTCCCTAATTTATCTTGTGTGCAAGATAACTTAAGGTAATAAAGTCAATAATTACTATATGTATGGTACTAATATGTAAAACAATTATCCAATGGCATAGAGGCATAAAAGTTCCTCTTTATTTCTCCTAATTAACTTTATCCTACATGTATTCTAACCTCATGCCTCTAGGTTAACCTTATCCCACATATCCTTTTGTTATAACTTAAAAGTCAAGGTGTCGAGCCAATCCCAAACCACTTTGTAAAGTTCATATAATCATGTTGCACATCTTATATGACATTTATGCCAACATTGTTTGATATGACACAAAGCTTGTGGCATATGGCCATAAATTTTCAAGCAACACAAAGCTAATTTCACATCAGTCTTTTACTAGCCCATCACATAAAACAAGGTAAGGTCAAAATGCCAGCCATAACTATAACCACAGTATTACATAAAAATAATCTAGCAAAAAGAATTTATAATCACCTAGCCATATTATTAGTGACCATAAGTAGTATTGATGCTTCCATTTTATATGCTAGATTATTATTATGCATTCTCAAAGTGTAATAACATCAAGTCATTGTCATAAGCCTTATTCACAAGCTTTCTTTTCATACAAACACATTAGTGCATATATAAGGTTGTACAATATTTCAAACACATGCACTAACCTATCAATAGTGCTCTTCATCTCACTATAGGACTCTTAAAAGTATCCATCTTTTTTCTCAAAATGGTCATGTATTAAAGTATACTATCATATCATATTAGTCATATAAATATTGGTGTGAAAACATCAAGCCTCTTATAGTTTTTCTAGTAGAATCGTGTGGTGCATAACTTAGTTTTCTCTAAGTTCCATAGCTATTGTTTCTAAGTAGTTTTAAATTTATATTTCATATACAAGTCAAGTAAGGAAGAAAAATATATTTCTTTTTTTATATAAGCATATTAAGGCACTACCCAATAGTAACAAAATAGCTCAATTCCATCAGATTTCAATATTTCAATTAAAGAAATAGTCACAAATCTATATTAAGTCCTAACAATCACTTTAATACTCATAAATTCTACTAAAAATATCAAAAATCATCCAAATTTAACAAAAAAATTTATAATAGGTTTTTAAATATTTAATAACCTTATTAATTTTTTCATGCTTAAAATAAATCATACCCAGTTTTGCTTTATCCAATTATAAAAAAAAAATCAAAAATAGATTCTTTTAGTTTGGAAAATCCAATTTAAATATCAAACTTATAATGAAATATTGTAAAATGTCATTTTTGAACCACTTTTGTGCATAGAACACATTACATAGGCTTTCCTTAACTTAAACCATTAATATGCTTAAAAAAAAGGCTATTTTAGCATTCAAAAATCCATTTTGTGCATAAAACTCTGTAAAAAATTTTAGAACCAAACTAGATACTTTAAATAAAATTTTTAATGCTCAAAACATGTTATATCACTTACCATATTAGTCCACTATCTATTAATAATAAGAATGACAAGATCTTTTTTGTAAAAACCATTTTTCGACGCAATTTTTTTGCCAAAAATTCTAGAAATTTCCTAGTTAAGTGTTAGAGAAATAAAATATCATTAAACAAATTATTTTCAACCATACAATATGTTACATAAGTAATTAGATTATTTTATTAGCAAAACTAGCTTGAAAAGAACTATTTTTCACTTGAAAATGCTAGTTTTGAAAATAGTTTTTCAATATAAGTCCTTAGGCTTTCAAATGAATTTTTAAACATGTTTTCTTTACAAAAAATTCAAAAAAATGTTAGTAAACATTTCTAAAATAATTTAGAACTTGATCTCACATTTTTTTCTCATAAAAATGGAATTTTTCCTTACCAAAATAGTAACACGGCTGGGAGCTTCCGAAGCTTGTTCTATGATGATTTTTGCTTAAAAAATTTAATGTATTAATTACAAATCATTCTTAAAAAGGTGAGATTTAATGTTTACTACATCTTAACATCAAAACCAAAATTTTTCTCCCTTGTAAATAAGGAAAACTATGATGCTCTTTATAGTTGCTACAAAAACAATCATTTTTAAATCTTAAGATTTGAAAATTGAGCATTCTAACATCTTAAATTTCAAGTGGATCATGATGTAACATATTTTAAGAATTAAAACAACAATGTTTATCTATCTTACACAAGAAAAACCATGAGCTTCATGGAGCTCATTCATAAGGATTTTTCATGAAAACTTTTTTTCCCAAACTTTACCAATTGTAAGAAATCATTTTCACAACAAATCTTCTTTCTTCTAACATGAACCTAAGTTGGGAGAAGTCATTTATAAAATTCTTTTCACTTTCTTTTAAATCCTTCTTTAAGAATTCATGTAAAAAAACCAAAAGAGCTTTTTTTTTCAAAAGCAACATTTTCACCTTCTCAAGACCTTTTCTAGGAAAACCCCTTCATTAACCCATTATGATAATCATTGTATCATCCTAGCATACACACCTTACATATAATAATCTTTTCAAAAGAAATCTAGAAAGAAAGGAAGTGGATTTTTACTCACTTAAAATTGCTAGAAGAAACTTGACTCTTTTATCTATTATTTAATATGTTTCCACTAAAAACAACATAGAATTAATAAAGAACTTAAAGAAAGAACTATAAAAAGAAATGAATTCATAAAAGTTTAAGCTTTTACATTCACTGATGAACCTAAATGGCTTTTTCCTTTAACCTACTATAAAAAAACTCTCAATAATCTCACAAAATATTTCTAAAACTAACAAGAACTCTTAAGAACTCACCCTTTTTCTCTTTTCTTGCTCTCTAACCATAGGAGAACTTTAATGTGCCTAAGAAGGAGCCAAACATGCCTATTTATAGATAAATGAAATGCACTTAGCTTTAAGGAGCCAAGATGCATGGTTTCAACAAGAAAAGGCAAGAAAAATTTCCTAATTTTCTTAGTCTTTAGTCTTAATCTCTATTATTATTTCTAGTTTCAATTTTCCTATGCTTAGTCTTGCTAATTAAGTCATAGCATATGTCATTTTCTTCCATCATCACTTATGCTATTCTTGACTAGCTTTGTAGGAAATTTTATATTCACTTTCTAATTGTAATTAACCATTAATTAATCATTACTCATCATCATTATGGTTTTAATCAAGGACTTTTACTAATCTTTCTATCTTTAACCTTAGAAAATCATCATATCCCTTCCTTGACCCCAAAATCATGTATACCTTTTATGTAGTGGCATAAAATTTATTTTTCCCATTCTAAGGATCTTATAAAATTTTTTCTAAACATAGCCACTAAGTTACTCCAAAATTACCTTAATTGTAGATCTTAAGTACCTATATTTTACTCAAAATTTTCTTAGGTTTTCTTAGATAATTCTTAGTAAATTTTTCTATCTATTGATTCAAAGGAATACCTCTACTAATTTTAGTAACATTTTTGTAAATTACTTATTAATAAAAGTTACCCGATTTACCTTTATTAAGGTTTTACTGCCAATTTTATAGGGTATTACAATTCTTCCCACTCAAAGAAAAATTCATTCATAAATTTTTAATTAACTAAAGTAGCCTTTGTAAAATTTCTAATATTGGAT